>CM056610.1:10927299-11116950 GCA_029721355.1 Tegillarca granosa | reverse complement strand
GGTGGGGGGAGAGGTCTAGATTTATGCATCTCATTATGGTAAACCATGTTTTGGTTCTGTAGAAATATTAAATTGTGTCAAGTAAGATACCAAGTTCTCACCTAAGATCTGCCAGAGCGGGGTTCCTACTACTGTCGCAAGAGGTGAGAGGTGTGATCCATAAGAGTGTGTTTTAGGACAACACTCGGCTGCAAAGGCCCCTATTTGCATAAGTAATAATTGTCTTGCTGTTGTTTAGCTTGAAGTTTTTTGTGGTACAAACATGAGCTATTGTTTTTTTCATCATTATGCTACTAACAGCAATTTTTTTTCAATTTTCTTGTTAATTTGAATCACAGTTCTTATTAGATTTTGAAACATGCAAGTCCCTTCTCTCTGATCTGAGGCCGGGGGTGGTCAAGTGGTCTATAACTCACACTTATGGATCACAGCGTCTCTCACCGCCCTGGGTTCGACATCAATCTCAGGACAGATCCTAGTTGTGAGAAAGTTTGTGGAGTTCACTTGCAGAAAGGTCGGTAGTTTACTTTGGGCAGTCCAGTTTCCTCTACCATCCCAGAACTGACCGCCTTGAAATATGTGAAAGAATCTTGACCAGGGTGTAAAACACCATTACTCCACTCACACTCAACTCTGTCTGATCCTGATCACTTTGTGTGCATATCCTTGGTTATTGTTCTTGTAAAGAAAATGACATGATTCATCACAAAGGGGGTCACTTTTAGTTTAAATAAGCTCATTTTCAAATTTAAAATTCCTTTTCAGAGGCTTTTATCAATCTTCAGATTTTTCCTATGGTTATTGAGGATGTACTTAGTGATTTTTGGTTATGACTAAACTGAATTAAGTTGTTTTGTTGGTTGAATGATATTTTATTTCAAATCAGCATTTTTTCAGCTATTTATGATTCTGTTTCTGTATGAAGTTGGTTATATATCTTTCAGCTATTTATAGCTTTCTTCCTCTATTTACAATGCCTAAAGCGCGCACCTTGAGTATCACAGTGCTTCTCACTGCCTGGGTTCAAATCCCACTCAGGACAGATCCTAGTGTGAGAAAGTTTGTCAGTTTGCTTGCAGAAGGTTGCAGTTTCCTCCACCATCCCAGAACTGAATGCCTGAATGCTCGAAATAAGTGAAAGAATCTTGACTGGGGCATAAAATACTATTACTCCACTCTACTCCACTCTATTTACGATGCTATTTGCATCACTTTATGGTTATATTTATATCATTTAGCTATTTTTATCTTTTTTTTACCCTCTATAGTAATCAAAGATTTGCTTAGTGGTTTTTTAGTTATGACTTAACTTAATTGAGTTGGTTTGGATGGTTGAATGATGTTTTACGTCACATCAGCAAATTTTCACCTCTTCGTGATAAGAAAAATTTTTATCTATCTCTAGGATTAATCTAAACACAAGTTCCTGAGGTGCTTAAATGTACAAGTGTTTCTGATCTACATTTTACTAGTTTGCACTTACATCAACCTTAAGAGTGCTAGCACACTTGCTCTCAATGTCACTGATTAACATGCCAGACCAAACAGTCCATTTAACTGAGGTACCAAGCCAGCCAGTTAAGGTCTTTGACAAAGAAAACTTTCTCAATCACCGTCAAACGCTTAATCAAGTGAACATTACCTAATTTCAGTTCAATTTATTTATTTTTATGTGATTTACTCACAAAAATTGGATGTCACAAACATAGTGACACAAACATTAACTTTTGTGTTGGCCTAGGTGAGCTACAGTAGATGTCCAGGTGAGCTACTGTAGATGTCCAGGTGAGCTACTGTAGATTTCAATCTGAGCTACTGTAGAAGTCTAGGTGAGCTACTGAAGATGTCCAGGTGAGCTACCTTGGATGTCTAGGTGAACTACTGTAGATGTCTAGGTGAGCTACTGTCGATGTCCAGTTGAGCTACAGTAGATGTCTAAATGAGCTACTGTAGATGTCTAGGTGAGCTACAGAGGATGTCTAGGTGAGCTACTGTAGATGTCAATCTGAACTACAGTAAATGTCTAGTTAAGCTACTGTAGATGTCTAAGTGAGTTACGGAAGATGTCCAGGTGAGCTACAGTAGATGTCAAGGTGAGCTACATTGTTTTATGTTCTTCAATTTCAGATTATGTAAAATTAATAGATGAATGGTTGATGATAATGTGATTATAAGATGTGGAGATCTGGTCATGGCTAGAAGTTCCAGTCCGCGACATGATTTTGAAGATTATTGGCAAGAATTTCAAGATATAGAGCGAAACAAAGATGCAGATAATGATGATGATGAAGTTTCTAAAACACCTGACGGTAATGCATGAAGTTTTTTTTTTCATTTACAGTCAAACTTGTCTATAAAGGCCACCTATGGGAATCAGTTAAAGTGGGGTTTATCGACAGGTGGCCTCTATATACAAGTTCAAATAATATGAATAAAAAGCAACTGGGATAAAATTTTATTGGCTTTTATAAGCAGGTTGGTCCTTATAGAGAGGTGGCCTTAAAGACTGATTTGACTGTTAATGGTTTTCAACAATAAAATATTTTTTTATGTGTAATTGGTGATTGCCTCTTGTGCTGAAAATCAGTTGAAGTTTACTGCGTTGTGCCAGGCCCAAGTTTTACAATTGTTTCTTAAAAAAAGGTTTTCCTTAACTTAAATATGGCAATTTATTAACTTATTAAATAAAGTTGTTTAGGAATTTGAGAATATTAAAAATCATTTTAAGCTTAAAATGTCTGTATTAAATTTTTTATAAAAATGTTAATTCTTAATTCAAAAAAAAAAAAGAAAAAAAAAGAAAAAAAAAATCTGAATTTCCTGAATTTAAGTTATTTTTAGGATTTTATTTAAAAATGTTTTTGAAACTAGGTACAAAAGTCTTTTTAAAACCTGTTTAATAATATAAATTCTTCATTTAATCAAATTTTCAATAAATAATTTGAGAGAAAAAAAAATTACTAAATGTACGCTACTTGTAGACCGATTTTTAATGAAATGGTCGCAGATTTAACGTGACAAAGCTGTGATTCAAGTTAAACCAAATTTATGTTATATAATACTATGAAACATACGGGGGAAAAAAAAGCTAAAAATCTATATACCGAAGAGAAATGCTGCAAACTCAAGATCCAATAAGTAGCTATAATAATAACATTGTTTCAAAGATTCTGTTAATGGCAAATTCCATGATGGTTAAAATTTTTTAGCTCAGCTGAGCTGAAAGTCGAGGACATAGCTGCATACCCATACTGAAATGGTTAATGATTGGAAATTATTCATTGTACTTTAGTTACTAGATGTGTATTAGCTACTTATCTATAAATGAACTGGGACTAGAATTTCTGATTAAGTATTGTGGCAGTTCTTAACTTCAGAAAATATTGAAAGTTTCTGTAATTTATACATTGTATACTGCACTTTGCAAACAATTTGGACATATCCTCAGGTGAGCGTTAAGGCCTGTGAGTCTCTTGTTAATGATGTTTGATTTTCTTAACTTGTTTTATTAACAGAAGGTGAACAGGAAGTGGCATGGTTACAGGAAGCTGGATATGACATCATCGTAAATCGTTTCAAAGGTGAGAATTTTATTTAAAGTGGAGATGGGTAATAGTGTTTTATATCTTGTCAAGATTCTTGCTGCATTTATATGAAATTGGTCAGTTCGGGATGGTTAGGGAAACCTGAGTACCTGGGAAAAAACATCAGCCTTAGGTAGGCAAACTGATGAATTTAACTGCCTGGTGCTTGGGTGTGCCTTGAGGGGGGGAGGGATTTAACCGTAGGCAAATGAGGTACAGTGATCTGTTTGCAATATATCAAACCATTCAGCATGAATTTCTGGTTGGCATGTATCAATATTATCATCAAATATTTTTTGAATTTTATTGTAAAAAACATAAAAAAATGTATTGTCATAAGCATTTTTGGAATTTTATTGTTAAAAACATAAAAAAATGTATTGTTATAAAGCATTTTTTGAATTTTATTGTTAAAACATAAAAAAATGTATTGTTATAAAGCATTTTTTGAATTTATTGTTAAAACATAAAAAAATGTATTGACATAAAGCATTTTTTAATTTTATTGTTAAAAACATAAAAAAATGTATTGTCATAAGCATTTTTTGAATTTTATCGTTAAAGACACTAAAAAAATGTATTGTCATATAAGCATTTTTTGAATTTTATCATTAAAGACATAAAAAATGTATTGTCATAAAGCATTTTTTGACTTTTATCATTAAAGACATAAAAAATGTATTGTCATAAAGCATTTTTTTGAATTTATCATTAAAGACATAAAAAATGTATTGTCATAAAGCATTTTTTTTAATTTTATTGTAAAGACATAAAAAATGTATTGTCATAAAGCATTTTTTGAATTGTATTGTTAAAACATAAAAAAATGTATTGTCATAAAGCATATTTTGAATTTTATCGTTAACGACAATAAAAATGTATTGTCATAAAGCATTTTTTTGAATTTTTATCATTAAAGACACTAAAAATGTATTGTCATAAAGCTTTTTTTGACATTTTATCATTAAAGACATAAAAAGTGTATTGTCATAAAGCATTTTTTTTAATTTTATTGTTAAAACACATAAAAAAATGTATTGTTATAAAGCATTTTTTTGAATTTTATCGTTAATAAACATAAAAAAATGTATTGTCATAAAGTATTTTTTTTTAATTTAATTGTTAAAAACATAAAGAAATGTATTGTCATAAAGCATTTTTTAAATTTTATTGTTAAAAATTTAAAAAAATGTATTGTCATAGAGCATTTTTTTAATTTTATTGTTAAAAACATGAAAATTGTATTGTTATAAGCATTTTTTGAATTTTATTGTTAAAAAACATTAAAAAAAATGTACTGTCATGAAGCATTTTTTAAAATTTATTTAACTTAAAATTGAAAAAAAAGCTTTATTACAATAACAATACAGTTTATTTATTAGCTTTCTGGTTTAAAGCATAGAGAAGTTAATATTAATACTTTGGCATTAGGGGTAACATTCAGAGATTTTGGTAGCCGCAGATAGCTGCAAAATTGCTGATGCGGCTTTAAAAAGCATTTCACTCAATCAATACAATGCACAAACCACTCGGTCAAATACCTGGTGTTGTTACGGCAGGCATGTGAAGACAAGCCACAAATAGCTGCTAAAATTTCTGATGTGGCTTTGATCATCAATGCAACCACTCACAATTTTTTTTTATTAAAATAGTTTAAATTTTCTAGCTGGTTGAGATGAGATATGTTGTTGATCTTTTTTTTTAGCTCTTGTAGTTCTTAAAAACATGTAAAATGCAATGTATTGTGAAAAAAACTGATAATTTCTCTGTCAGTTTGGTATAATTGTTACTCTAGTTTTGGTTACATACTGTAAATCACTTAATTTCATGACACTTAATTTTCGCGAATTTCGTGACATGAAATTTTTACGTTTTCCCAAAAGATATAGGTTTATATTTTGTATATATTATGTCACGGACGGTTTATATTTAAACTCACTTTAATTTCATGACACTTGATTTTCGCACTTTAATTTCACGACACTAAATTTTCGGGAATTGTTACCATATCTCAAATATCGCGAAAATAAAATGCTTGCAAAAATAAAGTGATTTTTTGAAAGTTGCCATAATTGAACTTTTAAACAGGAAGTTCTTGAAAATTAAAATATTGTTTGATTGTTAAAGCTGCATTAAGTTTTCCAAAGAAAAAATTAAAATGTTGCTAATCTAATTAATGATGTTCCTAATGAACAGTGTTACATTTGGTTCAAACAATAAAAACTCGATTAAATACAGAAATTACAGTAATTACCCAGCGGGATGCAGCATTTGGGATCTAATATAAGAACATGGTTGCATCATCAAAACTCTGGGTCTTTTAAACATAACTTTAAAAACGGTTAAATACGATAAATTAAACACAGAACTTTGTTGAATTTGCCATTTGTGACTTAGTAAGGGTTACATAACACTATTTCAAATACATCTGGATATTTATTAAGGACAATTAATGCAATTTGTCATGTTTCACCTTCAATTCATGGGTTTTTCCGTACATCCATGCGCATGCATCAAGCTCATAATTACCATCATTAAACATTGACCAACTGGTCAGAGGATTCCGTTTATTTACAGCTAAAAAAAAATGGAATTTTAGAAAATGAATCTCACGGATCGTGGTTAGAGGATATCTATTTTTTTTTAAAAAAATATATATTTTTAGAAAATCAAAAAAAAAAAAAAAAAAAAAAAAAAAAAAAAAAAAAAAAAAAAATTCAGAAAATGAAAAACTTAATGCAGCTTTAATCAGTTTAAAGCACTTCCAACAGTTTGTTTCTGTTGATACTAATGATTGTTATTGTGTGTTTGGAATCTCTTCGAAATTCTGATTACCTAAAAGTAGAAAAATTTATACACCATGTGAAATGTGTCATAACAAAGTTGTTTTTTGTAAAGAAATTGTGCTGTGTTAACTTTCTTTGTTTTACTGGGAGATGCTGGTTTGGTGAAAACAATGAGTAGAAAAATTAAAAAAAAAAAAAAACGTAAGAAAAAACTATTATATATTTAGCATGTGTAACCTTTATATGCTGTTGATTAAAAAAATTTAAAAAATATTAAGAAATTAAAAAAAAACCTATTAAAATGAAAAATAAAAATACTACTAATTTTTGGCATGTGTAACCTTTATTTGCTGTTGGTGAAGTTTTTTGGGTTTAAACTTTGCATGTGTATTTTTTCTTAAACGTTCAAAGTAATTAATAAACAATCACATAAATTATATCCCAATAAATCCCATGTATAATAGTATTTGAAGAATATGATGATTTTCATTCTTTTTTTTTCAGATGGTAAGGAGTTGACTGATGATGAAGCACATGCACTGACAGACACATTGACATTACACCAGGCTGCTGTAGTAAAGAGAAGAATAGACAGTCTGAATTCAACACTTCGTAAAAAACAAAAACAAAATGCGAAAACTGATGTACGGGACATATTTCCAGCCGGTCCTATACAGGTTAGTCATTGAGTGTACCGTAAAACTTGAACGTGATAATTTGAAGTGCTTTGACTTGAATTTTGACTTCCAGTTATCCAAAACTTTGAAGGATCCTCAGGGATCAAGTGGTCTAAAGCACACACATAGATCATAGCTCCTCCCACCTCATTGGGTCAGTTCCGTTGATTTTTGGGACAGATCATAGTGAAAAAGTTTTTCAGTTGACTTTACATAGGTCAGTGTTTTTTCTGCGAGTGCTTGAGTTTTCACCTCCAATAGCCAAGATCTGACTTCTTCGTTATAAGTGAAAAGATCTTGACATAGTTCATAAACCTTTATTCAATAAGCTCCACTGAGGGCAAATCATAGTGTGAAAAAGTTTGTCAGTGTTTTTAGGAAGCTCAGTGGTTTTTCTTGGAGTGCTCCAGTTTCCTCAAATAGCCAAGAACTGACAGCTTCAATATAAGTGAAAATATAGTTAGATATAAAAGTCATTATAAGTAATCCACCATTACTCATCCAATCCAATACAATACAATCCTATCAAAACCAGTCCAATACAATCCAAACCAATCCAGTCCAATCCAAAGCAATCCAGTCCAATACAATTCAGACCAAACCAATCCAGTCCAGTCCAATCCAATCCAATTCAGTCCAGTACAATCCAGACCAGACCAATCCATTCCAATACAAACCAATCCAATTCAAACCAGTCCAGTCCAATCCAATCCATTCCAATCTAGTCCAATACAATCCAGTAGTTTGGGTCATCAGATATATGTCAAACAGTAAAAAATGAAATTAACAATTTACTTTCCTTAAAATACCAGTACCTACAGATTTGACAAACAGTTTTTTAAAAAACAAAAACCCACAAATATTAGCAATTTTTCATTGTTTTATTACCTTTAAAGTATAACATATCATCTTATATTTTCCAAACATGTTTGCATTTTATAAATGATTATTTGAAACAGCTCATTGAAATTTAATTTTGATTTTCAGCAGCAGCAAAGCCCGAGGAGTCCCGATTCTCCCTTAACGGGAGATCATATCAATAATGGCTTTTACTCAGGTCCTCAACGTTCATCGAAAATCAGAGATAAAGGAGTTGTGTTCCCTAAAAAGGGAGGTTACTCCATGTCTGGTAAAAGGTCTGAAGTAGTACAGGACACTACTGATTCAGGTAAGACAATTTTAATTAGTTTTAAAGATACATCTAAAATATTCTTTATGCTTTGATTTTTATACACTACCCATCTGTCTGTCTGTCAGTTAATCTGTCTTGAAATTGTGTCCACTCCTAAAACTTTTACACCTATGGAAGAATTCTTAAAAAAAAAAACAAAAAACTTGGCACAAATGTAAACTTACATAACAAAATGTAATCCATATGAAAATTTGATGTGTAGGTCAAGGTCAAACTTAAGGTCATCAGGTCATATCTTAGATTTCTTTCCATAGCAATGTATGGATTAGGGTTATTTGTCAACTCACATAAGACAATATGATTCATATGAAGTTTGGATATGTAGATCAATCAAGCTCAAGGTCATGAGGTCAAATCTTAGATTTAGTCTCGTAATATATGAGTGAAGGTTATTTGTCAACTAACATACAATTATGTACATGTCTCATACCATATTTTGATGCATACATCAAGTTCAAGGTCAAGGTAAGGAGGAGGAAATCTTTTGGCATATTTTGTCAGTAGTATTAAAATCTTGAAAATAAAAATTTGTGAAAAAATTTTGTTTTACCAGTCAACTTTGAGTTGTCACCAATATAAATTCGCTAAAATTTTTAACTGACATTTTCGTGTCAAAATAGCCAACATTTAGCCAAGCTAAAATAACCTGCTATTTGGTAGGTGAACATTAAAACAGAGATTTGAGATGATGAAAGTTTATGTTGTTTAAAAAAAAAATTAATACAAAAAGGTGTCATAAAGTTGATTGAAATAAAATGACAATTACTGTACTTGGGTCTAGACATTTTACCGTTTCAATGTTGTAATGGATATATCATCAAATTTGAAATTAAGTTTGTAAAGAAGGGCGCCTGTTATGAAAATCAGTAAATCTTGTATAGTTTGAATTACATTTTACCCTTTCGGTGTTGTAACAAATATATATCATATTTGAATTTAAGTTTGTAAAGAAGGGCACCTGCTTATGAAAATAAATAAATCTTAATTTTGTGTTTTGAATTGTCATTCTTTGATCCTGTATATTAAATAAATACTGTAAAAAGATTTCCTGCTCATGTAGTCCATATGAAGGGATTGCCTAATGTTTTAATGGACAGGGTTGACTACAAAATTACATGTCACCTCTATATAAAGACCACTCTAAAACAAAGACATGTTTTGATGAAACGATTTTTTTTTTTTTTTTTTTTTTTTTTTGAAGCCTAGCATCGCTATAAGGCAAGATTTAGGTGTTACTTTTCCAGTGTCGGTGGCAGCGGCGTGTCAAAAATGTGAAAGTTTATGATAAAGAAATGTATTTTCTACTCGATCAAAAACTAACCAGGCGAGACATTTAAATCCATGGAATTCTTGTTTTTATCTGTATAACTTTTTATGACTACCATAGATTCTGTATAGACAGGTTTGATTGAAAATGTTAAAGCCTTTTTAGCTTGTCTATTTACCCATCCAATTCATTCATCTATTCACCAGTTTTAAATACATGCATCAATCACTTTTCCATCCATCCATTAATGGTTTCTCAACTAATTCATCTATCTATCTATCCATCCATCTCATTCACCTATCTATCCATCTGTATATCCATTTATCTATCTAACCATCCATCATCTCAACTCATTTATCTATTCATCTATCCATTCATTCATTCATCTGTCCATCATTTTACCATCTGTCTATCAATCCATCCATCCATCTATCTATCTTTCTCATTTACCATCCATCCATCATCTCAGCTCATTAATCTATTCATCTATCCATTCATTCATCCATCTGACTATCATTTTACCATCTCTATCAATCCATCTATCCATCCATCCATTTGATATGCCATCTATCCATCCAATCATTCTTCAAGTATCTAATCTATCCATCTAAAAATCTATCAATCTTTCCTTCCTTCCTACTGACAGAGAAATTAAAGCCGGTCATTTCCTGGTTTATTTGAACCTGTATTAAAAGGTCAATTACTCATTAAGGACATTTTATGAGGATATCTCAATATAAGTGAAATAATCTTGTCTAGAACATAGCATCCTCTATAGCTTACTAATTTAACCCCCCCCCCCCCCATTACAATCCAACCCAGATGATTATTAGACAATTAGACATGACAGTTTATTAGCTATCGTTATTTTTCTTCACAGTGTATATGACTAGACAATTACCTTGACATTTCACACACTTTACTATTAGAAAATACTGATGATATTTTTATCTGGTTGTCAGGCCATACATAAAAGTACTTATAAAGAAGAAAACAGTAATTCTAAAAATAGCTCTTTAAATTCATTACAAGGATGGAAATAATTCTACTTGACCTTTTGCTCGCTGCTTCGGCTTCCTAGTGGAATATCGAGCATCTCTGATAATATTACAGTAAATCCCTTTTGATTGATAAGATTTTTTAAAGCAGTCAATATCAATAGACTTAATAAAACAAGTGGTCTTTATATAGAGGTTTATTTTAATTGAAAAATACTCTCAAACACGAGGTTAATAAGACAGGCAGATGGTCATCATTTTTGTTCTACTGTCTGTCCATTCTGTTTATCTGTTCTTTCTATCCAGCTGTCATTCTGGTGTTTCTTTTTCATCCCATTCCAGTGCTTGAAAGCTATTGTTATCACTCAAGTGTGTTGCTTTTTGTCCTTTTCTTGTTCTGTCTTTGCCATGGACATTCAGGTCAAGAGAGCTATTGTTATCACTCAAGTGTTGCTTTTTATCTTATTCTTGTCCTGTTCTTACCATGGACATTCAGGTCAAGAGAGTTATTGTTATCACTCTGTCGCTTTTTATCTTATTCTTGTCCTGTTCTTACCATGGACATTCAGGTCAAGAGAGCTATTGTTATCACTCGATGTTGCTTTTTGTCCTTTCCTTGTCCTTTTCCTATCATATTGATCCATTTATATTCAGATGTAGAGATCAGGCTGTCAGGTCAATCTGGTCCCCTTTCCCCATCATATTGATCCATTTCTTTTCAAATGTAGAGGTCAGGCTGTCGGGTCAATTTGGTCCCCTTTTCCTATCATATTAATTCATTTCTGTTCAGATGTGGGGTCAGGTTTACAGGTCAATCTGGTCCCCTTTCCCCATCACATTGATCCATTTGTTTTCAAATGTAGAGGTCAGGTTGTCATGTCAATCTGGTCCCCTTTTCATGACCTATTGATTACTGTTATTATTTATAGTATTACCTGATATGGAATCAATTAGACTCTCCTGTCTGTGACATAAATACTCGTTAACAGGTAATCAGACTACCTACCTGTAACTGTTTTTCACAGATGTTTGCTGTAATCTGCTTGTGGTTATGTTAACAACATGACATTTATGTAGAAATTAATGTAAACAACAATACAGTCACCGTTTCTATATATAATAATATATTACATTTTTGTACAATTTAAATATAGTACCATAAATTGAGAACTTTTTTCCCGTTTATTTATTTATTTATCATTTCTATATATGATTAAATATTATATTTTTAAACAATTTAAATATACATGTATTACCATAAATTGAGAGCTTTTTCATTTATTTATTTATTTATTTATTTATTTATTTATTTATTTATCGTTTCTATATTATATTATATTATATCGATTAAATATTACATTTTTAAACAATTTAAATATAGTACCAAAATTCGAGAACTATTATTTATTTCTTTATTTATTTATTTATTGAAAATAAATTTTCACAAATTCCTGACTTAAATAGGTTCTTCGTGGTTGAGAATTAGCCTGAATACTAATTAAGGTGTCTCATCTTTCATTAGGCCCCTGGTTGACTTTGAGAAATGTTGATTTTGCCTTACATGGGCCTATTCCAATTTGATTAGCCTTGCCCAGTGTACTGGTACTCTAAGGGTCATCTTAAGTGCATGCTAGTACATTTTAGAATCAGTTTGTCTGAAAATTAATTGTTTTTTATTTATTTCTGACTTAATAAATATTGTATTTTTGTTGTAATTTTAGTTTTGATAATGTTGTTATTGTTGTTTTTTTTAATTTAAATTAATTTTTTAAAGTTTTTTGTCTGTACTTGTAATTTTATTTTTATGTAGAAAATTCAAGTATTAACCAGGGTAAGAATAAAACCAACAAGAGTTATCTGCCCTTAGATGTTGCAGTAATATTTTTGCCTATGATTTCTGCCTTTTGCTTTGTAGAATTTGCTTTTCCTGTGCTTTTGATGTTGCTTTGTCTTGTTATTTTTTTAAAAATATCCATATACTATATACTTATATGTGTGCATATATATATATATATCTATATATATATATATATATATATATATATATATATATATATATATATATATATATATTTGAATTCACCCTGGTTGTTGCTTTTCTCATACCAACTGTTGTAGATTTAGTGGCGTGTAAGACTTTCATTAAATCTTTTTAGAATAAGTCTTTGTCAGTGATTACGAGAGCAAATTTAAGTAGAACAAAACGTCAAATCAACGTGAAAAAAGTTTGGTGTACTTCAGTTTTTTGTAACAGAAGAATTACTCAATGCATCTATTATAAGCATCAAATATCTTTTTAAAATTTTCAATGTTGTAAAATTTACCAAAAAAAAAAAAAATTAAAAAAAAAAAAATAAATAAATAAAATAAAGAAAGAATAAATAAATAAACAAATAACCAAAATAAAGATCTTTTAGGATGCGAATCATGATGTTATGTTATACATTACCAAGAACATCATATCCAGCCTAATTATAGTTCATCTCGTCATTTTGGCAGAAACATGTTTTTTAGTTATGGTATACCCTTTTCCAGATAGATAAATCTCCATTAATCAAGAAATTGCATGTAATGATTTTTATTTTGTCACTTGGTTCAAGTAAATGAATAGTTCTATACATTCGTCAATTTTTATTTTATTTTCTGTGATTTTTTGAAACTGAATTTGCTGTCAAAAACTAACACATTCTTGTTAAGTTTGCCTACCTACTCCAAGTCAGATTGCTCAAAGCTCTGTTGGTGTAATCAGTTAGTTAGAAAAGTGTGTGTGTGTGTGTGTGTGTGTGTGTGTGTGTGTGTGTTTTCATTTTCAAATCCATTAACATTTTAACATTAGTTAAAAATGTAAAATATGTAAAACATGTAAAATAACTCCTACATCAATTGCAATCTCTTATGAGAACTTTGCCGATTAAATGATGCTTACATTTGTCTTCTAATTATTCTCATTGTTTGAGGTTACAGAAATTATAGCAACAGAACCCAGAATATTACATTCTCTTGGACATAAATCTCAGAGTTTTGAGCAATTGAGTCTAGAATTTCTACTTATATAAAAAAAAAAACTTTAGTTTTTACTTTCCCTGGAGAGAGAGGCATTATAATGTCAGATTCTTGATATAAATTTCAACTCGAGCATGTATTTTATAAACTAGATAATCAGAGAAACTTAGTAACACTATTCTTCAGGTAGGAGTTGTTGAGTTGAGTTGAGTAATATTTCACTTATATAACGATGTCGTCAGCTATAGGTGAAAGCACAGTAATTTTGCCTGTGCGTTGTGCTGATGGCATTATACAGCTTGGTTCTTTATCATGCCATACCTACTACAGTGACAAGGGACCTCCTTTATTTTAAGTTCCTATCTGAAAGAATTGTGACTTTCATTTTGTAATGCTGAGTTCTTGGCGAAAGAACAGTCAAAACCCACTTACAAGTCTTGGGACAGACCTGGTCAGGATTCAAACCCACAACCTCCCACTTACAGAGTGAGCACTCTACCAGTTTGTTGTTTGATAGACTTGTTGTTCGGACAAGCTTTAATGTTCTTTTGACAACTGTTGTTTGATTGGCTAAAAGTGTAGACAAGCTTCATTGTTCTACTAACAACTCTTGTTTGATTGGCTAGAAGTGTAGACAAGCTTCACTGTTGTACTGGCAACTCTTGTTTGATTGGCTAGAAGTATAGACAAGCTTCACTGTTCAACTGACAACTCTTGTTTAATTGGCTAGAAGTATGGACAAGTTCTCTGTTCTACTGACAACTCTTGTTTGATTAACAAGTAGTGTAGACAAACTTCTGTTCTACTGACAACTCTTGTTTGATTGACAAGTAGTGTAGACAAACTTCTGTTCTACCGACAACTCTTGTTTGATTGGCTAGAAGTATGGACAAGTTTCACTGTTCTACTGACAACTCTTGTTTGATTGACAAGTAGTGTAGACAAACTTCTGTTCTACCAACAACTCTTGTTTGATTGGCTAGAAGTATGGACAAGCTTCACTGTTCTACTGACAACTCTTGTTTGATTGGCTAGAAGTATATGGGAGCTTCACCGTTCTACTGACAACTCTTATTTGATTGGCGTGAAGTATAGACAAGCTTCATGTTCTACTGACAACTCTTGTTTGATTGGCTAGAAGTATATGGGAGCTTCACTGTTCTACTTACAACTCTTGTTTGATTGGCTAGAAGTATATGGGAGTTTCACTGTTCTACTGACAACTCTTGTTTGATTCTGGCCAGAAGTATGGACAAGCTTCACTAGATAGGCTAGATTTGAAGGTTTTATTGTTCTGTCCGTAGCCAGTTCTTGTTTGATGGTCAGTTTTCTCAGGGTATCCATTATTTCTCCACAATTCCAGAACTGACCAACTCATTATAAAGTGACAGAAACTTGACTTGGATCCCAGCTGGGTCTGATCGAGACTTGAAAATAGGTAGACTCAGGTTCCTTTGGAGGAGATCTTAAAAAACTATAGAACCTTACCTGCACATTTCCCTAATTGCACTGCAAACCTAAGGTAAAAATTTCTGCCACTTCACATGTAGCTTCATATGTATGAAATATTTTTGACTGGGACGTAAAACCCCATTAAATCAAACAATAAAATGTTGTTGTTTTGACAACTCTTGTATATTGGACTAGGTAAACGGGAAGACTATGTTGTTTTTCGACAACTCTTGTTTGTTGGACTAGGTAAACAGAAAACTATGTTGTTGTTTTAACAACTCTTGTTTGTTGGACTAGGTAAACAGGAAGACTGTTGTTGTTTTGACAACTCTTGTTTGTTGGACTTGGTAAACAGGAAGACTATGTTGTTGTTTTGACAACTCTTGTTTGTTGGACTTGGTAAACAGGAAGACTATGTTGTTGTTTTGACAACTCTTGTTTGTTGGACTACATAAACAGGAAGACTTGTTGTTTTGACATTTCTTGTTTGTTGGACTCGGTAAACAGGAAGACTATGTTGTTGTTTTGACAACTCTTGTTTGTTGGACAAGATAAACAGGAAGACTATGTTGTTGTTTTGACAACTCTTGTTTGTTGGACTTGGTAAACAGGAAGACTATGTTGTTGTTTTGACAACTCTTGTTTGTTGGACTTGGTAAACAGGAAGACTGTTGTTGTTTTGACAGCTCTTGTTTGTTGGACTAGGTAAACAGGAAGACTTTTGTTGTTTTGACAACTCTTGTTTGTTGGACTTGGTAAACAGGAAGACTATGTTGTTGTTTTGACAACTCTTGTTTGTCGGACTGAAGATCCCAGGATAAAGTTGTTGTTTTGACAACTTTTTCTTGTTGGACTAGGTAAACTCGAGAGACTATGTTTTTGTTTTGACAACCCTTTTTTTGGACTAGGTAAACAGAAAGACTATACTGTTGTTTTGACAACTCTTGTTTGTTGGACTTGTAAACAGGAAGATCATGTTGTTGTCTTGACAACTCTTGTTTGTTGGACTTGGTAAACAGGAAGACTGTTGTTGTTTTGACAACTCTTGTTTGTTGGACTTGGTAAACAGGAAGACTATGTTGTTGTTTTGACAACTCTTGTTTGTTGGACTTGGTAAACAGGAAGACTATGTTGTTGTTTTGACAACTCTTGTTTGTTGGACTACATAAACAGGAAGACTTGTTGTTTTGACATTTCTTGTTTGTTGGACTCGGTAAACAGGAAGACTATGTTGTTGTTTTGACAACTCTTGTTTGTTGGACAAGATAAACAGGAAGACTATGTTGTTGTTTTGACAACTCTTGTTTGTTGGACTTGGTAAACAGGAAGACTATGTTGTTGTTTTGACAACTCTTGTTTGTTGGACTTGGTAAACAGGAAGATCATGTTGTTGTTTTGACAACTCTTGTTTGTTTGACTAGGTAAACAGGATGACTGTTGTTGTTTTGACAACTCTTGTTTGTTGGACTTGGTAAACAGGAAGACTGTGTTGTTTTGACAGCTCTTGTTTGTTGGACTAGGTAAACAGGAAGACTGTTGTTGTTTTGACAACTCTTGTTTGTTGGACTTGGTAAACAGGAAGACTATGTTGTTGTTTTGACAACTCTTGTTTGTCGGACTGAAGATCCCAGGATAAAGTTGTTGTTTTGACAACTTTTTCTTGTTGGACTAGGTAAACTCGAGAGACTATGTTTTTGTTTTGACAACCCTTTTTTTTGGACTAGGTAAACAGAAAGACTATACTGTTGTTTTGACAACTCTTGTTTGTTGGACTTGTAAACAGGAAGATCATGTTGTTGTCTTGACAACTCTTGTTTGTTGGACTTGTTAAAATGGAAGACTCTGTTGTTGTTTTGACAACTCTTGTTTGTTGGACTTGGTAAACAGGAAGACTATGTTGTTGTTTTGACAACTCTTGTTTGTTGGACTTGGTAAACAGGAAGATCATGTTGTTGCTTTAACAACTCGTTTGTTGGACTAGGTAAACAGGAAGACTTGTTGTTTTGACAACTCTTGTTTGCTGGACTTGGTAAACAGGAAGATCATGTTGTTGTTTTGACAACTCTTGTTTGTTGGACTTGGTAAACAGGAAGACTATGTTGTTGTTTTGACAACTCTTGTTTGTCGGACTTAAGATCCCAGGATAAAGTTGTTGTTTTGACAACTTTTGCTTGTTGGACTAGGTAAACACAAAAGACTATGTTTTTGTTTTGACAACCCTTTTTTTGGACTAGGTAAACAGAAAGACTATACTGTTGTTTTGACAACTCTTGTTTGTTGGACTTGGTAAACAGGAAGACTATGTTGTTGTTTTGACAACTCGTTTGTTGGACTAGTTAAACAGGAAGACTGTTGTTGTTTTGACAACTGTTGTTTGTTGGACTTGGATAACAGGAAGACTATGTTGTTGTTTTGACCACTCTTGTTTGTTGGACTTGGGAAACAGGAAGATCATGTTGTTGTTTTGACAACTTGTTTGTTGGACTAGGTAAACAGGAAGACTGTTGTTGTTTTGACAACTCTTGTTTGTTGGACTTGGTAAACAGGAAGATCATGTTGTTGTTTTGACAACTCTTGTTTGTTGGACTTGGTAAACAGGAAGACTATGTTGTTGTTTTGACAACTCTTGTTTGTCGGACTTAAGATCCCAGGATAAAGTTGTTGTTTTGACAACTTTTGCTTGTTGGACTAGGTAAACACAAAAGACTATGTTTTTGTTTTGACAACCCTTTTTTGGACAAGGTAAACAGAAAGACTATACTGTTGTTTTGACAACTCTTGTTTGTTGGACTCGGTAAACAGGAAGACTATGTTGTTGTTTTGACAACTCTTGTTTGTTGGACTTAGTAAACAGGAAGACTATGTTTTTGTTTTGACATTTCATTTGTTGGACTAGTTAAACAGGAAGACTGTTGTTGTTTTGACAACTCTTGTTTGTTGGACTTGGTAAACAGGAAGACTATGTTGTTGTTTTGACAACTCTTGATTGTTGGACTAGGTAAACAGAAAGACTATGTTGTTGTTTTGACATCTTTTGTTTGTTGGACTTGGTAAACAGGAAGATCATGTTGTTGTTTTGACAACCCTTGTTTGTTGGACTTAAGGTAAACAGGAAGACTGTTGTTGTTATGACAACTCTTGTTTGTTGGACTAGGTAAACATAAGGACTGTTGTTGTTTTTTTACAACTCTTGTTTGTTGGACTTGTTAAAATGGAAGACTCTGTTGTTGTTTTGACAACCCTTGTTTGTTTGACTTGTAAACAGGAAGACTATGTTGTTGTTTTGACAACTCTTGTTTGTTTGACTTGTTAAAATGGAAGACTATGTTGTTGTTTTGACAACTCTTTTATGTTGGACTAGGTAAACAGGAAGACTATGTTGTTGTTTTGACCACTCTTGTTTGTTGGACTTGGTAAACAGGAAGATCATGTTGTTGTTTTGACAACTCGTTTGTTTGACTAGGTAAACAGGAAGACTGTTGTTGTTTTGACAACTCTTGTTTGTTGGACTTGGTAAACAGGAAGACTATGTTGTTGTTTTGACAACTCTTGTTTGTTGGACTTGGTAAACAGGAAGATCATGTTGTTGTTTTGACAACTCGTTTGTTGGACTAGGTAAACAGGAAGACTGTTGTTGTTTTGACAACTCTTGTTTGTTGGACTTGGTAAACAGGAAGATCATGTTGTTGTTTTGACAACTCTTGTTTGTTGGACTTGGTAAACAGGAAGACTATGTTGTTGTTTTGACAACTCTTGTTTTTGGACTTAAGATTCCGGGATAAAGTTGTTGTTTTGATAACTTTTGCTTGTTGGACTAGGTAAACACAAAAGACTATGTTTTTGTTTTGACAACCCTTTTTTTGGAGTAGGTAAACAGAAAGACTATACTGTTGTTTTGACAACTCTTGTTTGTTGGACTTGGTAAACAGGAAGACTATGTTGTTGTTTTGACAACTAGTTTGTTGGACTAGGTAAACAGGAAGACTGTTGTTGTTTTGACAACTCTTGTTTGTTAGACTTGGTAAACAGGAAGACTATGTTGTTGTTTTGACAACTCTTGTTTGTTGGACTAGGTAAACAGAAAGACTATGTTGTTGTTTTGACAGCTCTTGTTTGTTGGACTTAAGGTAAACAGGAAGACTATGTTGTTGTTATGATAACTATTGTTTGTTGGACTTAAGGTAAACAGGAAGACTATGTTGTTGTTTTGACAACTAGTTTGTTGGACTAGGTAAACAGGAAGACTGTTGTTGTTTTGACAACTCTTGTTTGTTGGACTTGGTAAACAGGAAGACTATGTTGTTGTTTTGACAACTCTTGTTTGTTGGACTAGGTAAACAGAAAGACTATGTTGTTGTTTTGACAGCTCTTCTTTGTTGGACTCGGTAAACAGGAAGATCATGTTGTTGTTTTGACAACTTTTGTTTGTTGGACTTAGTAAACAGGATGACTGTTGTTGTTTTGACAACTCTTGTTTGTTGGACTTGGTAAACAGGAGGACTATGTTGTTGTTTTGACAACTCTTGTTTGTTGGACTTAAGGTAAACAGGAAGACTATGTTGTTGTTATGACAACTATTGTTTGTTGGACTAGGTAAACATAAAGACTGTTGTTGTTTTTTTACAACTCTTGTTTGTTGGACTAGGTAAACAGGAAGACTATGTTGTTGTTTTGACAACTCTTGTTTGTTGGACTTGGTAAACAGGAAGACTATGTTGTTGTTTTGACAACTCTTGTTTGTTGGACTAGGTAAACAGGAAGACTGTTGTTGTTTTGACAACTCTTGTTTGTTGGACTAGGTAAACACGAAGACTATGTTGTTGTTTTGACAACTCTTGTTTGTTGGACTAGGTAAACAGAAAGACTATGTTGCTGTTTTTACAACTCTTGTTTGTTGGACTAGGTAAACAGGAAGACTTTTGTTGTTTTGACAACTTTTGTTTGTTAGACTAGGTAAACAGGAAGACTGTTGTTGTTTTGAAAACTATTGTTTGTTGGACTTGGTAAACAGGAAGACTATGTTGTTGTTTTGACAACTGTTGTTTGTTGGACTTGTTAAAATTGAAGACTATGTTGTTGTTTTGACAACTCTTTTATGTTGGACTAGGTAAACAGGAAGACTATGTTGTTGTTTTGACAACTCTTGTTTGTTGGACTTGGTAAACAGGAAGATCATGTTGTTGTTTTGACAACTCGTTTGTTGGACTAGGTAAACAGGAAGACTGTTGTTGTTTTGACAACTCTTGTTTGTTGGACTTGGTAAACAGGAAGACTATGTTGTTGTTTTGACCAATTTTGTTTGTTGGACTTGGTAAACAGGAAGATCATGTTGTTGTTTTGACAACTCGTTTGTTGGACTAGGTAAACAGGAAGACTGTTGTTGTTTTGACAACTCTTGTTTGTTGGACTTGGTAAACAGGAAGATCATGTTGTTGTTTTGACAACTCTTGTTTGTTGGACTTGGTAAACAGGAAGACTATGTTGTTGTTTTGACAACCTTTTGTTTTTGGACTTAAGATCCCAGGATAAAGTTGTTGTTTTGACAACTTTTGCTTGTTGGACTAGGTAAACACAAAAGACTATGTTTTTGTTTTGACAACCCTTTTTTTTGGAGTAGGTAAACAGAAAGACTATACTGTTGTTTTGACAACTCTTGTTTGTTGGACTTGGTAAACAGGAAGACTATGTTGTTGTTTTGACAACTCGTTTGTTGGACTAGGTAAACAGGAAGACTGTTGTTGTTTTGACAACTCTTGTTTGTTGGACTTGGTAAACAGGAAGACTATGTTGTTGTTTTGACAACTCTTGTTTGTTGGACTAGGTAAACAGAAAGACTATGTTGTTGTTTTGACAGCTCTTGTTTGTTGGACTCGGTAAACAGGAAGATCATGTTGTTGTTTTGACAACTTTTGTTTGTTGGACTAAGTAAACAGGATGACTGTTGTTGTTTAGACAACTCTTGTTTGTTGGACTTGGTAAACAGGAAGACTATGTTGTTGTTTTGACAACCCTTGTTTGTTGGACTCGGTAAACAGGAAGACTATGTTGTTGTTTTGACAACTCTTGTTTGTTGGACTTGGTAAACAGGAAGATCATGTTGTTGTTTTGACAACTCGTTTGTTGGACTAGGTAAACAGGAAGACTGTTGTTGTTTTGACAACTCTTGTTTGTTGGACTTGGTAAACAGGAAGACTATGTTGTTGTTTTGACCAATTTTGTTTGTTGGACTTGGTAAACAGGAAGATCGTGTTGTTGTTTTGACAACTCGTTTGTTGGACTAGGTAAACAGGAAGACTGTTGTTGTTTTGACAACTCTTGTTTGTTGGACTTGGTAAACAGGAAGACTATGTTGTTGTTTTGACAACTCTTGTTTGTTGGACTTGGTAAACAGGAAGATCATGTTGTTGTTTTGACAACCCTTGTTTGTTGGACTTAAGGTAAACAGGAAGACTGTTGTTGTTATGACAACTCTTGTTTGTTGGACTAGGTAAACATAAGGACTGTTGTTGTTTTTTTACAACTCTTGTTTGTTGGACTTGTTAAAATGGAAGACTCTGTTGTTGTTTTGACAACCCTTGTTTGTTTGACTTGTAAACAGGAAGACTATGTTGTTGTTTTGACAACTCTTGTTTGTTTGACTTGTTAAAATGGAAGACTATGTTGTTGTTTTGACAACTCTTTTATGTTGGACTAGGTAAACAGGAAGACTATGTTGTTGTTTTGACCACTCTTGTTTGTTGGACTTGGTAAACAGGAAGATCATGTTGTTGTTTTGACAACTCGTTTGTTTGACTAGGTAAACAGGAAGACTGTTGTTGTTTTGACAACTCTTGTTTGTTGGACTTGGTAAACAGGAAGACTATGTTGTTGTTTTGACAACTCTTGTTTGTTGGACTTGGTAAACAGGAAGATCATGTTGTTGTTTTGACAACTCGTTTGTTGGACTAGGTAAACAGGAAGACTGTTGTTGTTTTGACAACTCTTGTTTGTTGGACTTGGTAAACAGGAAGATCATGTTGTTGTTTTGACAACTCTTGTTTGTTGGACTTGGTAAACAGG
The DNA here is from genome assembly GCA_029721355.1 of Tegillarca granosa. NCBI lineage: Eukaryota > Metazoa > Mollusca > Bivalvia > Arcoida > Arcidae > Tegillarca > Tegillarca granosa. Next base: position 11,094,932 of record CM056610.1, on the reverse strand, counting down.
AAGACTATGTTGTTGTTTTGACAACTCTTGTTTTTGGACTTAAGATTCCGGGATAAAGTTGTTGTTTTGATAACTTTTGCTTGTTGGACTAGGTAAACACAAAAGACTATGTTTTTGTTTTGACAACCCTTTTTTTGGAGTAGGTAAACAGAAAGACTATACTGTTGTTTTGACAACTCTTGTTTGTTGGACTTGGTAAACAGGAAGACTATGTTGTTGTTTTGACAACTAGTTTGTTGGACTAGGTAAACAGGAAGACTGTTGTTGTTTTGACAACTCTTGTTTGTTAGACTTGGTAAACAGGAAGACTATGTTGTTGTTTTGACAACTCTTGTTTGTTGGACTAGGTAAACAGAAAGACTATGTTGTTGTTTTGACAGCTCTTGTTTGTTGGACTTAAGGTAAACAGGAAGACTATGTTGTTGTTATGATAACTATTGTTTGTTGGACTTAAGGTAAACAGGAAGACTATGTTGTTGTTTTGACAACTAGTTTGTTGGACTAGGTAAACAGGAAGACTGTTGTTGTTTTGACAACTCTTGTTTGTTGGACTTGGTAAACAGGAAGACTATGTTGTTGTTTTGACAACTCTTGTTTGTTGGACTAGGTAAACAGAAAGACTATGTTGTTGTTTTGACAGCTCTTCTTTGTTGGACTCGGTAAACAGGAAGATCATGTTGTTGTTTTGACAACTTTTGTTTGTTGGACTTAGTAAACAGGATGACTGTTGTTGTTTTGACAACTCTTGTTTGTTGGACTTGGTAAACAGGAGGACTATGTTGTTGTTTTGACAACTCTTGTTTGTTGGACTTAAGGTAAACAGGAAGACTATGTTGTTGTTATGACAACTATTGTTTGTTGGACTAGGTAAACATAAAGACTGTTGTTGTTTTTTTACAACTCTTGTTTGTTGGACTAGGTAAACAGGAAGACTATGTTGTTGTTTTGACAACTCTTGTTTGTTGGACTTGGTAAACAGGAAGACTATGTTGTTGTTTTGACAACTCTTGTTTGTTGGACTAGGTAAACAGGAAGACTGTTGTTGTTTTGACAACTCTTGTTTGTTGGACTAGGTAAACACGAAGACTATGTTGTTGTTTTGACAACTCTTGTTTGTTGGACTAGGTAAACAGAAAGACTATGTTGCTGTTTTTACAACTCTTGTTTGTTGGACTAGGTAAACAGGAAGACTTTTGTTGTTTTGACAACTTTTGTTTGTTAGACTAGGTAAACAGGAAGACTGTTGTTGTTTTGAAAACTATTGTTTGTTGGACTTGGTAAACAGGAAGACTATGTTGTTGTTTTGACAACTCTTGTTTGTTGGACTTGTTAAAATTGAAGACTATGTTGTTGTTTTGACAACTCTTTTATGTTGGACTAGGTAAACAGGAAGACTATGTTGTTGTTTTGACAACTCTTGTTTGTTGGACTTGGTAAACAGGAAGATCATGTTGTTGTTTTGACAACTCGTTTGTTGGACTAGGTAAACAGGAAGACTGTTGTTGTTTTGACAACTCTTGTTTGTTGGACTTGGTAAACAGGAAGACTATGTTGTTGTTTTGACCAATTTTGTTTGTTGGACTTGGTAAACAGGAAGATCATGTTGTTGTTTTGACAACTCGTTTGTTGGACTAGGTAAACAGGAAGACTGTTGTTGTTTTGACAACTCTTGTTTGTTGGACTTGGTAAACAGGAAGATCATGTTGTTGTTTTGACAACTCTTGTTTGTTGGACTTGGTAAACAGGAAGACTATGTTGTTGTTTTGACAACCTTTTGTTTTTGGACTTAAGATCCCAGGATAAAGTTGTTGTTTTGACAACTTTTGCTTGTTGGACTAGGTAAACACAAAAGACTATGTTTTTGTTTTGACAACCCTTTTTTTGGAGTAGGTAAACAGAAAGACTATACTGTTGTTTTGACAACTCTTGTTTGTTGGACTTGGTAAACAGGAAGACTATGTTGTTGTTTTGACAACTCGTTTGTTGGACTAGGTAAACAGGAAGACTGTTGTTGTTTTGACAACTCTTGTTTGTTGGACTTGGTAAACAGGAAGACTATGTTGTTGTTTTGACAACTCTTGTTTGTTGGACTAGGTAAACAGAAAGACTATGTTGTTGTTTTGACAGCTCTTGTTTGTTGGACTCGGTAAACAGGAAGATCATGTTGTTGTTTTGACAACTTTTGTTTGTTGGACTAAGTAAACAGGATGACTGTTGTTGTTTAGACAACTCTTGTTTGTTGGACTTGGTAAACAGGAAGACTATGTTGTTGTTTTGACAACCCTTGTTTGTTGGACTCGGTAAACAGGAAGACTATGTTGTTGTTTTGACAACTCTTGTTTGTTGGACTTGGTAAACAGGAAGATCATGTTGTTGTTTTGACAACTCGTTTGTTTGACTAGGTAAACAGGAAGACTGTTGTTGTTTTGACAACTCTTGTTTGTTGGACTTGGTAAACAGGAAGACTATGTTGTTGTTTTGACCAATTTTGTTTGTTGGACTTGATAAACAGGAAGATCGTGTTGTTGTTTTGACAACTCGTTTGTTGGACTAGGTAAACAGGAAGACTGTTGTTGTTTTGACAACTCTTGTTTGTTGGACTTGGTAAACAGGAAGATCATGTTGTTGTTTTGACAACTCTTGTTTGTTGGACTTGGTAAACAGGAAGACTATGTTGTTGTTTTGACAACTCTTGTTTTTGGACTTAAGATCCCAGGATAAAGTTGTTGTTTTGACAACTTTTGCTTGTTGGACTAGGTAAACACAAAAGACTATGTTTTTGTTTTGACAACCCTTTTTTTGGAGTAGGTAAACAGAAAGACTATACTGTTGTTTTGACAAGTCTTGTTTGTTGGACTTGGTAAACAGGAAGACTATGTTGTTGTTTTGACAACTCGTTTGTTGGACTAGGTAAACAGGAAGACTGTTGTTGTTTTGACAACTCTTGTTTGTTGGACTTGGTGAACAGGAAGACTATGTTGTTGTTTTGACAACTCTTGTTTGTTGGACTAGGTAAACAGAAAGACTTTGTTGTTGTTTTGACAGCTCTTGTTTGTTGGACTCGGTAAACAGGAAGATCATGTTGTTGTTTTGACAACTTTTGTTTGTTGGACTAAGTAAACAGGATGACTGTTGTTGTTTAGACAACTCTTGTTTGTTGGACTTGGTAAACAGGAAGACTATGTTGTTGTTTTGACAACCCTTGTTTGTTGGACTCGGTAAACAGGAAGACTATGTTGTTGTTTTGACAACTCTTGTTTGTTGGACTCGGTAAACAGGAAGACTATGTTGTTGTTTTGACAACTCTTGTTTGTTGGACTAGGTAAACATGAAGACTATGTTGTTGTTTTGACAACTCTTGTTTGTTGGACTAGGTAAACAGAAAGACTATGTTGCTGTTTTGACAACTCTTGTTTGTTGGACTAGGTAAACAGGAAGACTGTTGTTGTTTTGAAAACTATTGTTTGTTGGACTTGGTAAACAGGATGACTATGTTGTTGTTTTAACAACTCTTGTTTGTTGGACTTAAGGTAAACAGGAAGATCATGTTGTTGTTTTGACAGCTTTTCTTGGACTAGATGTTAAGACAAGCATTTCTGGAATAAGTGAGAGAATGAATTAGACTAAACCTGTGAAGAGTTTGTAAGAGATTACGGGACGGGGTACTGTTGAAACACATATAACATCTCAGAATTCTAGTTTGCAATTGTAAACTGTAGATATCACAGTTTGTTTCCTACTTGATAGATTGTTAACAGTTTGCAATAATTTTTTTAACAATTTAATAATTTTATCAAAATTTATTTCTTTCTCTTTTTACATAAAAGTTGATTTGTATAAGTTGAAATATTAATATCAGAATGGCTTGCAGATGGCTATACATTGACACATTGTCTAAATAAATTAACCATCATGTGAGACTGTAGAATTTGTTCAGTATAGGCTGGTATTATACACTGAAACATTGTCTAAATCAATTAACTCTCCCACAGGACTGAAGATTTTGTTTAGTTTTGTTTGACAGGGCCAAAATAAAAATATAGTTTGTTTCCCCTTGCGCGACCAACCATAAAAAATCCCGCCGACTGAAAAAAAATTATTGAAAAATGTTGGTTTTTTTGTTTTGTTTTTTTTTTTCCTTGTGATTCTGTGCTAATAGATTCCGGTTCATTTTCTTTTTTCACAATTTAGTCGCCAACCTTCTTAGTTTTCAAGATGTATACAGTTATAATTCAAGGTGATACAAACGCCATAGTAATGAAGATGTACTAGTAAACACACAAGGTGACAAAAGAAAACTATGAGGGAAAAAAAAGACTACCTACCTACCCAATATCAAGAGTAAGGGTAGGGCAAGGGGAAACAAAGATATTTTTAATTGTGGCCCAGGGTTGTTCAGAACAGCAATTGATTTATTGCTGTCATTTTTCTTTCAGAGCTTTGTTTAATGAAGGTGTTTGGTGATTAACATATGTAGGCTTATAAAGATATTGTTTTGTTTTTTTTATTTGTAATTTTATTTTTTTATTATTTTTTGATTCCAAATTTGTAATACAAAAGGTGGAAGAATTATGGGAGGGGGCGTTGTAAGTTTTATAGTATATGCTTAACACAGGCTAACATACTAAACGATATTTATAGTGTGTCCGAGTACAGTTCTAACACATATTCAGTTTACTCAGGATCAGATTTAATTTTTTACTGAATCTTCAAATACTGGCCTAAATATTGCAAGAATATTTAAGATCATTTTATTGTTACTAATGTGTTGTCATAGTTACAAATATTTTCAGCTTTCCACTAGCTCATACCAGCTTCAATTCAGTATTCACTACAGTTCTTTAATTATTGTTGAAGAAGTATCTTTTCAGTGTCCTTAATGCAGAGGGGTCTAAATTGCAAGCATATAAACGCAGTTCATCAAAATTCCGAGGTTTGAGTCCTAATCAGAGCAAATCTTAATGTGAAAAAAATTTTGTGAGTCGATCTGCTGAAGTTCATCTTTAATGAATTTCTCTCGACACTCTAATGTCGTCCGACCACTGCGGTAGCTCTGTTAGTAGAGTGCTACCCTGATGTGGGAGGTCGGGGGGTTTGAACCCCAACACTGTCTGACCCAAGACTTAAAAAGTGGGTAGTGACTGTTCTTTCACCAAGCACTCAGCATTATTAGACTGCCACAACCAATCCTGAAAAAGTTCTTGAAAAATCCTTTATAGATCCTTTGATAATCATTTTGTTTTTTTAAAAAATAAAATTCCACTATTCTGGTGTATCGTCTAACTTATAGATTACAAAACCTTCATTTATTGTCAAGCCTGGCATTGCCATAAGGTGTGACTTAGGTGTAACTTTTCTGGTGTCGTCGTAGGCGGCGGCATGTCAAAATGTGAAAGTTTATGTTACAGTAATGTATTTTCTACTTGATCAAAAACTAACCAGGCGAGACATTTAAATCCATGGAATTCTTGTTTTATATTTCTTTTTCTTTATGCCATTTTCAGGTGTTGAAGTTTTAAGTGTGCAACCTAAGGGAACATTTAACAGGCAGCTATCTAACAGGACATCGGTTAGTGGTTTTGGAGGATTGACCAGTATATCCGACGAAGATATTTTATGTGAATTCAAGGAAGTTGAGGATTCATCTAGTCATTTTAAAGATCTGAAGGTAAAACTTTTTGTTTCTAAAACAAGGGGTGTTTCATGTTTGGACCTCTGTCTGTTGTCTGTAATTTGATGATACTAAACATTTAGCATTAACGTAAAATAACAGTGTCTTTTTTCAATGATTGATTTTTGTTTACATATAATTTATGTTTTTGGTGTCAAACCATATCTTGCTGATATAATCCAATCTTACATTTTATTTTTGGTATCAAGGTCAGTTTTTCAGGTATAAACATTCCAGGTTTTTAATTTGGTATCAAGGTCAATTTTTTCAGGTACAGTGAAACTTGTAAAAACCGGAATCCTGTGAAAACCGGCTGTGTGTCCCGATTTACTCTCTTCTTTATTCTATATCATAGAAACCTTAATAAACCGGATCCTGTGAATTCTGAAAACTGGACGCATTTCACTGTCCGGGTCATAAAAAACCTATATATTTTCACCTTTGTAAACTGGATTCGATTTTCTGATTATGAAAAAAACAAAAACTGAAACCGAGAATTTTATTGAAATTTTTTAAACTTGCAAATTTGTAACGAAATGACTGTTATTTCCGATACCATAAAAACATTAACTACAAATAAAAGTAAAAGTAATTTCCGATATCATAAATAACATCATTTAACTTCTAAGTAAAACAAAACTGTAAGAAATAGAAATTATTACCGTCATCAAATGGCTTTAGTATACATTAACACCTGTGAAAGGTGTCACAAATAAACAATAATTATCTGATTAAACGAAATCGAGGTTAGCTTGTGTTCGATTGTAACGTGTTAATTTTTTAAAACATCTTTGTTGGTTCATTTTGCTGGTATGACTCGATATCACAGTAATAATTCACAACTTTCTCCGCTATCTTAAATCGACAAAATTTCAGTCAAGATTGATATTTTTAATAAGTTTTGAGGTTACACAAAACTTCAGTCAAGAAAAGAATTGAATAGAATAGTCGCAGTTAAGATGACCTTGAATCCTGAAATTATTCGGCTCTCAATCGAACAACTGAAATATGCTTTGTATAGATAAAACTTTCTGCACAGTCAGATGATGAATAAAAAAAAGGATAACAAGTTTCTTAACAATGGAATGGCAGTTGTTATCATTAATCGACATAAACCAAACATCGATTATGTGCCATGTCAGTAAATTCAAGCAATTTTATTTAATGTTTTGGCTGAGTCCTGCAGAGGAAAGTGCACCTGCGTTTTTGCCGATATGTTTGCATCAAAATAAAAACAACTTAAAATACACGTTACTTACCATAATAACTTAATGATATATGTCGTATTTCAAATGAGACAATTATACATCATAATGATGATGTCTGATCCCACCCGTCTATCATTTCATGATAGTTTATTTGAGATAGATAAAACATTAAAATACAAGCAACCTACCCAAAAAATTTTAGATTATCACTTTACGTTGTATTTTAAGTTTATTGTTTCCAATAAGCCACATGTACATGTGTTACCCATGGCTACACATCCCAAAGGGAGATAACAAATGAACCTGCTACTTATTATCAAGGGCAGTGAACTCTAGCGAATAACCTTAATAAACCGGATCCTGTGAAAACCGAAATTTTTTTCAAGGACCGGAGCCGGTCCGGTTTTCACAAGTTTCACTGTATAAACATTCCAGGTTTTTAATTTCGTATCAAGGTCAGTTTTTTCAGGTATAAACATTCCAGGTTTTGAAATTGGTATCAAGGTCAGTTTTTTTTTAGGTATAAACATTCCAGGTTTTTATTTTGGTATCAAGGTCAGTTTTTTCAGGAAAAAACATTCCAGGTTTTCAATTTGGTTTCAAGGTAAGTTTTTTCAGGTATAAACATTCCAGGTTTTTAATTTGGTATCAAGGTCAGTTTTTCAGGTATAAACATTCCAGGTTTTTAATTTGGTATCAAGGTCAGTTTTTCAGATATAATCATTCCAGGTTTTTAATTTGGTATCAAGGTAAGTTTTTTCAGGTATAAACATTCCAGGTTTTCAATTTGGTTTCCAGGTAAGTTTTTTCAGGTATAAACATTCCAGGTTTTTAATTTGGTATCAAGGTCAGTTTTTTTCAGGTATAAACATTCCAGGTTTTTAATTTGGTATCAAGGTCAGTTTTTTCAGGTATAAACATTCCAGGTTTTTAATTTGGTATCAAGGTCAGTTTTTTCAGGTATAAACATTCCAGGTTTTTAATTTGGTATCAAGGTCAGTTTTTTCAGGTATAATTATTCCAGGTTTTTAATTTGGTATCAAGGTCAGTTTTTTCAGGTATAAACATTCCAGGTTTTCAATTTGGTTTCAAGGTTAGTTTTTTCAGGTATAAACATTCCAGGTTTTTAATTTGGTATCAAGGTCAGTTTTTCAGGTATAAACATTCCAGGTTTTTAATTTGGTATCAAGGTCAGTTTTTCAGATATAATCATTCCAGGTTTTTAATTTGGTATCAAGGTAAGTTTTTTCAGGTATAAACATTCCAGGTTTTTCAATTTGGTTTCAAGGTAAGTTTTTTCAAGGTATAAACATTCGAGGTTTTTAATTTGGTATCAAGGTCAGTTTTTTCAGGTATAAACATTCCAGGTTTTTAATTTGGTATCAAGGTCAGTTTTTTCAGGTATAAACATTCCAGGTTTTTAATTTGGTATCAAGGTCAGTTTTTTCAGGTATAAACATTCCAGGTTTTTAATTTGGTATCAAGGTCAGTTTTTTCAGGTATAATTATTCCAGGTTTTTAATTTGGTATCAAGGTCAGTTTTTTCAGGTATAACGAAAAGTCCTCAGTGTGTGCTAGTACAGTAGGCAGACCATAATACACACACGCACATCTCATACATACATAAACTTGCTCTTTGATTAATCCTTAAAGTAATGAATAATCTTGCTCAGATAGCAAATAGCTGAAAAATTGCTGATGTTAAACAACATTACAGTTAATTAACCAACTTACTTGTTGTGTTAAGGCCAATTCAATTTAAATAGTAGATTCTCATCCAGGTGGGACAAAAATTTTGGGGTGGGTGGAAGGGTTTTATTTTTTTATTTTTTGTTTTATACGAAAACTAGCACTGTCACATTTTTGACATCTACATTGGCAATAGGGCCCTTTTTGTCTATATAGCCACTTATTAAATTATTATACACATCCACTAACTGTAGAGTGTCTGCTATATTTGCCTAGTACCATGCCCGTAATCCTTTCGGATCACTGGCCAGATGCAAAATTAAGAAAACCATGCCCTATCTGTAAGATGTATGAAGCTACTTTTGATTTCAACCTTGCACTTCTGGTTTTTACAGGAGTGCTTAAAATCCTTTTCTGAAACGTCACAGACTCGACATAATTCCGGATCAGACTTTGAATATATATGCCTGGGATGGAAAACGAAAATAAAATGACTTGTGCGGCACATTTTCGGTGGGGCCGGCGGGGATGAGAATCTACCAATTAAGTTGAATTGGCCTAAATGCCATATTATATGCCATAGTGTTCAACATGCTTCCATTGATTTCAACACAGAAAATATGGCAAAATTGTTATTATTATTTAAGGAAGTTACATGAACAGATATTAATACTAATTAGGAAACTAATTAATGTTGTCTCATTATGTCTTTTGTCAGCAAAACATTGTGGTAGCTCAGTTGGTAGAGTGCACACTTTTAAAGTGGGAGGTCGTGGTTTCGAACTCTGACTGTTTTTTTGCCATTACAAAATGAAAGTCATAGTTCTTTTGTGGAAACTAAAGTTCCTGTGTCATGGTAGGTGTGAAAATAAAGAACCCTGCTGTATAATGCCATAAGTGCAATGTACAGGCAAAATATCTGCACTTTTGCCTATAGCAGGCACCATCTCGATATAAGTGAAATATTTTTTGACTGGGACATTAAACACCATTACTCAATTCAACACTTTTGTTGACAAAACTAAAACATTTTTTATTCTTGTGTTGCAGCTTCCAACTACATCACATACAATGAAAGAGAATCTTCCAGTAAGTACAAGCCTTTTGACTCTGTAGTTGAGTTTCCCAGTTTCACAATCATTCACTCATTTGAGTTTACTCTCAACTGAAATATGTCCTTTTTTTTTCTTTAGTATTTTGAATTTTTTCAAGTTTTATGTGACAATGTTTTGTCATGTCCAACAAACCTATGCTAAACTGTTAAAAAATATATCATTAGATATTCAATTTTTACTGTGTAATGTCATAAAAAACTGACATTGAATTATATTCCCTAATTTGAGTTGAGTGTACACTCAATTTAGTAAATGAACGTAAAACTTGGGTCTGATCTTTTAGGCTCGTTAACCATGTGCTTACAATCATTTTGCTGTAGTCATGGTTTTTCTTGTCCTATGCATTTACTGGTTGGCTTTTTTGCCAGTATTGTGGACTAAGTGGTCTGCCATGTTTACCTGCGACAACATGACAATTAACTGTACTAGGACTCTAAATTAAGAGCCATGAGTGTGCACTTAATACAAAGATCATAAACACTTGCACAACACATGAATTTGTGTTTAAATGGATTTCCATGGAGCGTACCAGTGGTACCTTAGTGGTACCTCATAGCACAATTGTAGGACAATTATTTCTTCCATATCTGCTCATGTGAGATAGGGGAGGTAGGGTTTTCCCCTATATGAGAAATATGCATCTCACATGGGCTTGAAGTCACAGTTACGTGACAATCACATGATGTCATCCTTTGAGTAAATGATGTCATATCGCAGAAAAATGACAGCCGGACCTCCAAAATTTAGAAATTTCAAATGCGTTTCAAATGTTAATACTCAGATTTTATAATAAATAACTTTTTCTTCAAGTTTATACATTCTGTATAAACCAAAATTAAGTATAGTCTATCTGATGGTCATATTTATTTTTATATAGAATGTTGAATAACAGAGTTAGATTTTTCAAACATGGGGCCGATGGATATGACATTAAAATGGAAGGAAAAGAATCCATTATGAGTTAAACCATGTAGGATAGGGAAATCTCACCCTTGGCAAGCCTCGTCTCTGACTGAAATATTCAACCCCTCGGGTGAGATTTCCCTATCCTACATGGATACTCATAATGGATTCTTATATTCTATTGACAATGGAATCGGATAAAGTGACTTTTTCTGTAATAATGATGTTTTATCAGGAATATTTGACATAAATGTTATCCATTTCATTCCGCACAAACCTTAAGAGGTACTGATCATGTGGCACACTGGCGGATTGCATTTATGCTCAGGGTAGTGAAAATTGTCTTATCAGGAAGAGCTTAAAAATTGCTGATGTGACATAAAATAACATCCAACCAAATTATTGTTGTCAAAAACAACTTGAAGTCAAGTTGTCCCCCTTGGTTGGGAAGAAGCTTCAGTGATGAGAGATTGAAAGTGTGCATTATCAATACACAGAACATTTTACCACCTAGTTCAAATCTTACTGGAGGCAGATCCTGCTGTGAAGATGTTTGAATGTTTTGCTTGCCATAGGTGGGTGATTTTCTCTAGGCATTCCAGTTTCAATTCCTTAACCTATCACCATGATACAACTGAAAGATGTTATTACCAATAAATGGCTTTTCTTTGAAAAGACTTTAAGTTCCAAGAGGATCTATCATTTGTTTTATTTATCATGTTTTATTCATTCATTCATTCATTCATTCAGTGTGTGTGTGTGTGTGTGTGTGTGTGTGTGTGTGTGTGTGTATGTTTTTAGAGCTTAGTATTTTTTCTTATTTGATCTCAGTTATCAGTAATGTGTTTCAGTGCTTTTCATCAGATTTTTTCAGTACTTTCAGTAATTTGATTATGATTTTTTTTATTGTCTGCAAACTAAGTTACTTCTTTTTTTTTAGAATTTTACATTAGTACATGACAAGTTAGGTATTACACATATCGGAGATCTCAGTGATTTGGATATGAACCATTTACGCTCATTAGCTTTGATAGAACTAACACTTTTGTTTGATACCAATAATATATTATATTGTCGGAGAAAAGGCAAAAGGAAGATCAAAGGTATGTGGATAAAACTGAAAGAGTTGAGTTGAGTAATGGTGTTTAACATCCCAGTCAAGATTATTTTACTTATATCGAGACGTCACCAGCTATAGGCAAAAGTGCAGAAATTTTTGTCTGTGCATTGCGCTGATGGCATTATACAGCAGAGTTCTTTATCGTGCCACGCCTGCCATGACACTGGATCTTGTTCATTTTAAGTTCCCATCCGAAAGAACCCTGACTTTCATTTCGTAATGCCGAGTGCTTGGCAAAAGAACATTCACTACCCACTTTCAAGTCTTGGGTCAGATGCGGCCAGGGTTCGAACCCATGACCTTCCACTATATTTGCCCAATACCATGCACGTAATTCTTAGGAGCACTGGCTAGATGTTGAATTAAGAAAACCATGCAGAATTAGAAAAAAAAACTATGCTCTATCCATAAGAAGCTACTTTGTATTTTACCCTCGCATTTCCAGTTTTAATGGAAGTGCCTATAATTCTTTTTGGAAATCTCACAGACTCAACATAACTTTGTAACAGACTTTGAATATGCCTGGCATTGGAAACGAAAATAAAATTACTTGGAGGCAGTACATTCTTTTTCGGTGGGCAGGTGAAGATGAGAATCTACCAATTAAGTTGAATTGGTCTAATAAATTAAAAAAAAAAAAAAAGGGGGGGGGGGGGGGGGGAGATGGAAAAAGAAAAAAAATTCTGAATATTTAATTTCGTTTCTTTTAACAGAAAATGGCTTGTTTGGTGTCCCTTTACAGTCCCTTTTAGAACATGATCAGAGGGTTAAGCCTGATATAGAAGTCCCAATGGTATTTGTAGATGTAAGTAATTTCATCATTACTCAACTGCTGGAGCCAAGTGGTTAAAGCCTAAGGCATCTAGGGTATCTTAGTCTATTTTCGAAAAAATTGGTTGCTTTGGTAATATTGTTTAAATTTACATAAACAGTTTTACAGCTATTTTCAAGAAGAGTGAAGTTATTAATCTTTATGTATTAATCTAAGAACAAGTTTGTGTATAAATCAGATGTGAGAGTGTATTATGGCCTGCTATATAGAGCAAACCCTTTGCAATTTTTAACCCAACTTGGTTTAGCCGGCAGAGCTTATGGCATGGTGAAGCGTGCATGTATGTGTGCATGCATAAACTTTTATCTTCTCTACTGAAACTATTGAGCCAAACAGAACCATATTTGGTTTGGAAGGTCCTTAGGTGGAATAGTTTAAAGTTTGTACAAATCAACTTCTTGTGACATCCAAGATGGCTGCTGTTGCTCTAAATAGCAAAAAGTGCTAAATGGCAATTTCAGGTTCAATTATTAACCAACTTAGTTCAAATTTGATATATAGAAATTAGAAAGATAGCCATTATATATATATATATATATATATATATATATATATATATATATATATATATATATATATATAAATATATATATATATGGCTCCACAAATGCCGGTAAGGTCAATCTGCGGTCGGCAAAGGTACATCAACCCCCACCCACCCGATAGGCAACATCGGGATATCTGTCGTTTTCATTATAAATTATAAGTCGATGTGTGACAATGTCGCATATATAGATAAATGTTCAAAAATACGGCTTATTAATATCCTGCAAAAATACCATCACTGGTAACTAAAAATATATCGACATATAACAAAAACAGCAAATGATTCCGATTCAAAAACCACGTGTAATGTCGTGATCATGTTGTTGTTGGTAACCCGAAAAACGGTCGTATCTATTCAGCTCTTGTATATTGAGATCAGGGGAGGTTATTAACTACAATCAGGCACGTGTATAACTGTGAATTGTATATTCTAGTAGAAACGATGGTGAAAGGTGAAGCCACTAGTAATCAATTAACTTGTAAGGTGTTAGGTAATTACCTGTGAATACGGAAGTTCAATGAATCGTGACACTGTCCTGAGTACTTTTAATTGTTTACAAGTCGGCATTAAAGAATTATTAATCAGATTTTGTCTTACTATTATGGGAAAAAAAGCCGATTCGGATATTTTTCAATCGGCTTTTTGAAGTTTGAACCGGCGTTTTTTGCCAAAAATCGGCGTTTGTGAAGGCCTGATATATATATATATATATATAACAGGATTTTTTGTCACATTTATAATTAGTTTATAATTAGTAGAATATGCAAATTAGCTGCTATTAGTAGCTGATTCTTTAAAACATCTTTAACTCTGAAACTACTGGGCCAAATAGCACCATTTGGTGTGAAAGTTCCCTAGATGGAGTAGTTTGAGATCATTATAAAAAAATTTGTTTTTTTGCAACATCCAAATGGCCACTGTTGCTATAAAATGAGATGCAACTCAGCAATACAGGCTGGATTGGCCCTCTTGTTTGTTGAACTAACCAAGTCAGTATGCTCTAAACAATTATGTTATTTCCCCAGTCAACTATCCTGGCACCAAAGGAACCAGTCAGAATATCCCGTGTTTCTTATGCCAGACAAGAAAGCAATATCTCAAATTTTAAAGTCTATGTGAGATCTGAGGTCGAGCCCCTTGTGAGGTGGATGCTCTACCACAGAACCGCTAAGATGGTTTTATTAAAAAGAGAACAATTAGCCAGTTTTAGCCTTCAGATCCAAGATTTATCAGGGCAGTGGGTTTAACACTGGAGTACTGCAATTGAGAAAGATTTTTCGTATGCATTAATGTTTTGATGGTTGACTTTGTACATGTATAATGGATCGAGGCTTCTGCAATTGTTAATTGCAACATTAGGGGCTATCATGTTAGTTACAATGAAATGACTCTAAACTCGAGATATAAGTGGGTCTTTTTTTGGGGATATATGTCTATACATTGGGGAGGATATTGCACAAGATGGCCCCACCTCTCCCTTTATTTCTTGAAAAATCACTACTCATGTCTCTGGTCTCCTAATAACAAGAAATTTGTTTTAGTGAATGTTTTTTTTTCAATTTTTCAAAAATTTCAAAATTTCAGTTCAAAAATTTGGTGAATATTCAAACCAAAAAGGCTAGGACTTGTTTATGAATTACAAAATAATCAGTTTTAATGAAACTTTTTTCAGATAATTAATTTTTTAGAAAAATATTGCCTCACTAGCGAAGGCCTTCTCAGGGTACCTGGGTCAGCTACCAGGGTCAAGGTAAGTTTAAACATTCAATACATGTATAACTTCAGATTCTCCCCCCCCCCCCCCCCCCCCCCCCCCCCCCCCCCTTTGTTGTTGGTCATGCATCATCTGTCTGTAAACTTGTAACTCGGGATAATGCAATGCTATGTGGAGCTCTTAATTGTAAGCATAGGGAAATTCATGCCTTTATTGAAAGGTGATCAACTCACCAATGGAATTCCCCAGACTTCAACATGATACCTCATTGCGTTTGTGCGGGACAATTATTTCTATTGGTAATGGACTCACATAATGTGACATTTTCCCATAACGATGTAATTCCGGGAATATTTAAATAAATGTTATCCATTTCATTTCACACAAATGTTAAGAGGTATTGATCACGTGATATGCTGGCGAGTTCCATTTCAAGCTCCAATCTGTAGGACAGTATGTCCAGTTGTCTTTAATACGACAACAAATGATGTCTGGTAACACACTGGAAAATTTTTTGTTCTAATGTCAGTTTGTCGTCATACCTTAAATACAGACTGGTACTAACATGACATGAAACTGACACACACATGGCAACTGAATGTTGACTAAATGTTAACAGACTGACAATATTTATTCAGCTTATTGCCAGAACTGACAACAAGCTGATATTGATCTGACAATGCACTGGTGTTAATCTGACGATAAACTGGTAACTACATGGTATAAAACTGACAATATAGGCATTTTCTGTAAGGGTTATTCTCTATTCTTCATTGATTGAGACTTGTTCATAGAACACTAAAAATATGTTTTAGTCACTTGCAATCCTAGAATTTTTTTTTAATTTACTGTTTTTAAATAATCACGGATATCACAGGGTTTGAATTAGTTGATTTACAGTTGTTTCACTTTTGAAAATGCTTGTGTAAAATTTTCCTTTTTTAAAAAATTTTTGTTGTGTTGTATTTCAGCAATTAAGGTCAGAGCTAGAAGAGAAATTTTACTCAGGAACATTTTCCTGGGTTGATGTTGTTCCCAATGATGCGGCTGCGTTAATGAAGCAATTTTTACGAGAATTACCCATTCCGCTGCTCACGCATGATTATATAGAAGCATTTGCTCAAGTTGAAAGTAAGTCAATCAGATTTTTTGCTTTGGTTGAAAATAGGTCACTGAGACTTTTCGTAAAATAAAAGGAACATATTGAATAGAGATATATAAAAGATATAAATGTATTTTTAAAACAAATGTAAAGACCTGTAACTAATAAAAAGTTACCATAGCAACAAGGACAAGATAAATTTGCAACTCTGTTTTATTTTCATGTTTAGAAAAAAAATGTAAAAATCTGTAACTAATAAATAATAACCATAGCAACAAGGACAAGACACAACAATAAAGCAGTGGAATAAAGTGGGGTCACAGGGTTTTTTGTCAAAGGCATCTTTCACGCATATAAAGTTGGTCAGTTCTAAGATGGTAGAGAAAACTTGATTGCCTGATGAAAATCATCAACTTTTGGCAAGCAAACTGATAATATTTCTTGCACTAAAATCTGCACATAGTTGATGTGTTATGTAATTACACTGAAGATTTATTTCACATAGTTAATGTACAGTCAAACTTCAATTATTCGAAGTTGAAGGGTCTTTATTTTAGGTTCGAATAATCGGGGGGTTCGAATTATCGAACAAGTTAATTTGAAACTTCAATCCACCGTACGTTATCTTAAGACACAGTATTCTATTGCACAGTGAAAGTGTTTTATCGGTGTCAGTTTATAATGAATAATATCATGACCTATCATGATTAATTTCATAAAAACAGAAATATTAATTTTATTTCAATAAGAATAAAAATTTAATATTGTTTGTTACAAAATCAAACACACGTGGTAATACATACAGCACAGTAAGTACAGCCATCCAGAGAAAGTACACCTTCTTTTTATGCACGCAATATACCCGTTTTTATGATTTTAAAGAATTTTAAACGAAACGAAACGGGACAGGTTTATATAATTTCTAGAACTGAAATGTTAATAAGGTGGAAAACTTTATTATTAATAATGATTTTTTTTATCCCGACTAGACTATATAAAATATCAAATTAATATTCAGATACTGTTTTTTTTTTTTTTTAATTTTTGATGATGGTAATCGTGGTCAACAGAATTCTTTTTATACTTAAGTATCGTTACACACGTGCAGCACATTTTCTGTTACACCTCGGATTATTATTACTGTTTAATTGAACAATTATGATTATTTTTTGCGATTAATTATCAACATGGCTTATGATGGACAATACATAGTGTACTCATGTCTATAAAATGACCGTCAGTTACGTTTGGGTAACATAAACGGGTAAAGGTGAAACCATAATCATTTGTATTAAATTGTACAGGTGAGAGTATTACGTTTTAGAAATGAATAAAAATGTCAACTTCGAATTTTTTTGGGTATATTTCCACTGAAAAGTCTAACGCAGGACTCAATTTAGGTTCGAATAATCGCGGGTCTTCGATTTACAAAGTTCGAATAAGCGAAGTTTTTTAATAAGAAGTTATAGTGCAGGGCGGTCGGGACCTACGGAGAACTTCGTATAACCTAAGGTATTCGAATAATAGAAGTTCGAATAACCGAAGTTTGACTGTATTATGTAGCTTCACTTAAAATTTATTTTATGTAGTTAATGTATTATGTAGCTACACTGATGATTTATCCATAATAGATATGTTATGCAGCTACACTTAATGGATTTTTACATTGTTAATGTGTAATGTAGCTTCACTGAAAATTTTTTTACATGTGTGATTGATGTAGCTTTGTATTCAATTACTCTATTACAGATATTCAAGATAAGAAGTTACAGCTTCAAGCCTTGAATTTGTTAGTCATCTTACTTCCTGATGTACATAGAGCCACATTAAAGGTAATGTTATAGGTCCACATAGCCACATCTTCTACCCAACCTCCCTAGTACATACAGCCACATTAAAGGTAATGTTATAGGTGGATCCATGCCACATCTGTGACCCTGACTTAGTACATAGCGAAACATTAAGATAATGTTATTGGATGACCTTTAAACCTCTCCTACCCCACCTCCCTAGTACATAGAGCTTCATTAAAGGTAGTGTTATAGGTGGACATAGCCACAGCTTCTAACCAACCTCCCTAATACATAGAGCCACATTAAAGGTAATGTTAAAGGTCAACCTTGCCACATCTCCTACCCCACCTCCCTAGTACATAGAGCCACATTAAAGGTAATGTTATAGGTCAACCTTGCCACATCTCCTACCCCACCTCCCTAGTACATAGAGCCACATTAAAGGTAATGTTATAGGTCAACCTTGCCACATCTCCTACCCCATTAAAGGTAATGTTATAGGTCAACCTTGCCACATCTCCTACCCCACCTCCCCAATACATAGAGCCACATTAAAGGTAATGTTATAGATCGACCTTGCCACATCTCCTACACCACCTCCCTAATACATAGAGCCACATTAAAGGTAATGTTATAGGTTGACCTTGCCACATCTCCTACCTCACCTCCCTAATACATACAGCAACATTAAAGGTAATGTTATAGGTGGACATAGCCACATCTCCTACCTCACCTCCCTAATACATACAGCAACATTAAAGGTAATGTTATAGGTCGACCTTGCCACATCTCCTACACCACCTCCCTAGTACATAGAGCCACATTAAAGGTAATGTTATAGGTCAACCTTGCCACATTTCTTACTCCATCTCCCTAATACATACAGCCACATTAAAGGTAATGTTATAAGTCGACCTTGCCACATCTCCTACCCAACCTCCCTAATACATAGAGCCACATTAAAGGTAATGTTATAGGTCAATCCATGCCACATCTTCTACCCCACCTCCCTAGTACATAGAGCTACATTAAAGGTAATGTTATTGAATGGCCTTGCCCCATCTCCTACCCCACCTCCCTGGTACATAGAGTCACATTAAAGGTAATGTTATAGGTCAACCTTGCCACATCTTCTACCCAACCTCCCTAATACATACGGCCACATTAAAGGTAATGTTTTAGGTCGACCTTGCCACATCTCCTACCCAACCTCCCTAATGCATACAGCCACATTAAATGTAATGTTTTAGGTCGACCTTGCCACATCTCCTACCCAACCTCCCTAATGCATACAGCCACATTAAAGGTAATGTTTTAGGTCGACCTTGCCACATCTCCTACCCCACCTCCTGTTACATAGAGCAACATTAAAGGTAATGTTATTGGAAGACCTTGCCACATCTCCTACCCCACCTCCTGTTACATAGAGCAACATAAGAGGTAATGTTATTGGAAGACCTTGCCACATCTCTTACCCCACCTCCTGTTACATAGAGCAACATTAAAGGTAATGTTATTGGATGACCTTGCCACATCTCCTACCCCACCTCCTGTTACATAGAGCAACATTAAAGGTAATGTTATTGGAAGACCTTGCCACATCTCCTACCCCACCTCCTGTTACATAGAGCAACATTAAAGGTAATGTTATTGGATGACCTTGCCACATCTCCTACCCCACCTCCTGTTACATAGAGCAACATTAAAGGTAATGTTTTTGGAAGACCTTGCCACATCTCCCACCCCACCTCCTGTTACATAGAGCAACATTAAAGGTAATGTTATTGGATGACCTTGCCACATCTCCTACCCCACCTCCTGTTACATAGAGCAACATTAAAGGTAATGTTATTGGAAGACCTTGCCACATCTCCTACCCCACCTCCTGTTACATAGAGCAACATTAAAGGTAATGTTATTGGATGACCTTGCCACATCTCCTACCCCACCTCCTGTTACATAAAACATATAACATTTTTGGTGAAATTATTTGTGGTTCTGGACCATCACATATCTGTCAATGGTTTTCAAAGTTAAGCATGTGACAACCCAAAGACAGAGGCATCTCTTCCCCCCTATAAAATGAGGAAAAAGTGGTATAAAATCATTCATTCACCTGCAGCATCAACAACAACAGCAAAATCTATAAACCATGCAACAAGAAACCAAAATATAACAGGATCAGTATAGTATACCTGTTTAGTATTTGCCTCTGAAAATGTTAACAAACTTACAATGATAGTTCTGTGTTGTCCGTTTTTATTTTCTGGATAGTTTGATTATGCCTGTGTTTGTGAAAGTTTAGTGTGTGAGCGTGATTTACATCCAAAATGCATGTGACACACCTGCAATGCCTGCAAATTGACGGGTATGAGGTCAGTTAATTTTGGTGGTGGTTCCTTGATTATTTTTTTTAGGGAAATTATTAGTGATGATTTTGGACCATTAAAAATTTCTGAGTGACATTATTTGTAGCGGATCAGGACTAACAAACAATTTTTGTAGTGGTCTGTTGAACCCTTCAAATTAAGTTGTAAGTTGACCAGGTTATTGAAAATTTCCAGAACCTTCTTTTTGAGTTACTCCATTTGAACATTTGAACATCAAAATTATTTTTGTTAACAAAAGTGACTCTTTTATTATTTTTCAGCTTTTATTGTCATTTTTAAACAAAGTTGTTAATCACAGTGATATAAATAGAATGGGACTTTCCAATATAGCCATGATAATGGCACCGAATCTCTTCCTGTCACCATCTAATCGTTCTAAGTCTAAAGGAATAAAAGATATAGAAATCACCATGGCAGCAGGAACATCAAACGTAGTTCGTATGTTAATCAAGTATCAGGAAATTCTTTGGACGGTAAGTTTTTGGAGACTTTTCCATCATGCCTTTTTTTTTTTTTTCTTTTGTCGAGCCTGGCATTGCCATAAGGTGAGACTTAGTTGTTACTTTTTCGGTGTTGTAGGCAGCGGCAGTGGCGGTGGTAGCGGCATGTCAAAATGTGAAAGTTTATGTTAAAGTAATGTATTTTCTACTCAATCAAAAACTAACCAGGCGAGACATTTAAATCTGTGGAATTCTTGTTTTTTTTTTTTTTTTTAAATTCTAGATCTTTTTGGATTTAAGAGTAGACATCTTCATTTACAACTACAGTAGAATTTCTATAAATTACTGAAAGGTCAGTGGAGGTCCTTCAGACGAGACCTAGCTTAAAAACCTATGCCCCATGTCACGACAGGCAGAACAGACTAAAGAACCTTCCCTGCACAATGCCCTAAGCGCACTGCAAAGGTAAAAATTTCTGACACTCCTTTTGTAGCTGGTGATGTCTCGATATAAGTGAAAAATTCTTGACTGGGATGTAAAACCCCAGTAAATCAAATCAAATGTGTAATTAAAAATGATTAAATGAAAATTTAATGTTAAATTCTAGATCCCATCATTTTTGCTGCAACAAATGAGACATCAGAATGAACTAGAACAGCAAAGGAAAGGAAGAGAACGTTCTGTAAGTAAAAATTAAATAATAAACCCTTGAACCAAAATTTCTGAAGTAAAATTACAAATAAATACCAGAAGGGAGTGCTCTATAAGTAAAAATTGAGAAATAAATTCTGCATGTTATGAATGTTACTATGTAAAGCTTCTGAAGATGTAATGAAAGCACTAATGCTTTACAAAATCGTGTTGTACTTTTTTATTTATTTTATTATATTCTACTGGACACTGAGAAACTAATTTTATATATATATATATATATATATCAGGGGTCCGGAAATGGTCATATTTGCCGGACATGTCCGACAAAAAATATTTATGTCCGATGTGAAAAATCACTTGTCGGACATTTTTAGTTAATAATAGAAATAAGTTAATCGGACATATAAATAAATATCGCCTATCACCTGTCAACCGTTTTCAATAAATACTACAGATATAATAATTAGGCGTTTGTTTATTAATCAGTTGCCATTTCTTAAAATGTACACACATACACATGGTAAAATATTGAGTATTTGATTAAAACTAAATTCTCTGAACTTGATCCACAAATAATGCAACACACGATGTATGATAATAATTTTACTGCAGACAATTACAAGTAGAAGGCGGCATGTTGGTGCACTTCAAACGTTGGGAGTTAATTTTTCGGACACTCTAAATATTTCAGACACCCCCAATTTTCAAAATATTTAATTTTCAAATTTCCTCTAAATTCCTGGACACTTGAAAATGAAATTATTAAAATCTGTCCGAATACATAGAAGGATTACAGTATTCACTTTTTGTATAGGCATGTATATAAGAATATTGTATTTATTGACATGACAATCATTTTGATATATGGTACAAGGTCATATGTTGAAAGGTCAAGGTCACAGCTGCAAAAGAAGACTTAAATTGCTAATTATCTTGTAAACTATTAACTTTTTGTATAGGCATGTATATTAGAATATTGTAAGTATTGACATGATGATCATTTTGATTTATGGTGCAAGGTCATATGTTGAAAGGTCAAGGTCACAGCTGCAAAAGAAGACTTAAAATTGCTAATTATCTTGAAAACTATTAACTTTTTGTATAGGCATGTATATTAGAATATTGTAGGTATTGCGACAATGATCATTTTGATATATGGTTCAGGGTTATATGTTCAAAGGTCAAGGTCATGCCAACAAAGGAATACTAAAATTATTAATTATCTTAAAAGCTATTCATTTCACGCATAGGCATGTATATTAGAATATTGTAGGTATTGACAAGACAATCATATATGGTTCAAGGTCATATATGTTCAAAGGTCAAGGACATAGCTGCATAAGTATACTGAAATTGATTAATGATTTGGAAATTATTCATTGCTCTTCAGTTACTTCATGCATATTACATGTATAAAAGCTACTTACAAATGAAATGTGAGTGGATATATTTCTGATTAAGTTTTGTGGGAGTTCTTAACTTGAGAAAACTTTAAAAGTTTCTGTACTTAATACATTGTCTATTCCACTTTGCAAACAATATTGGACATATCTTCAGGTGAGCATTAGAGCCCATAGGCCTCTTGTTTATTTCTTAAAATACATTTTATTTTTTCAGATAATGCGATTTTTAGGGAAAAAAGACAAATCGGATGTGTACAGAAAACCAGTGGCTCAAGAGGTAATACTTTATCTAATATATTGTAAAATATTACCATGAAAAATCTCAGAAAAGTATTAACACATTTTAGGAACAAGATTTTTTTTATTATGCCAAGATTTATTAATATATTGAGAAATATTGAAATGTTTGAGTTCTTGATTAACCCTATATTTCTACCATGATAGCTTAGTTGGTAGTTCTCTTGCTCCATTAATTGGGGGGGGGGGGGGGGTCATATTTTTAAGTCTCAGCTACTGATATTTCAAAATAAAAGCTTGAATAATCAATGGAACTCGCCAGTGTACCATGTGATCAATACCTCTTAACGTTGTGCGGAATGAAATGGATAACAATTACGTCAAATATTCCCGAAAAAAACGTCGTTATTACGGGAAAACATCACTTTATGCAATTCCATTGCCAATAATTGTCCCACGCAAATGCTATGAGGTATCACGTGGTACACTGGCGAATTCCATTATAGTGATTGCTATTCCACCAAACACTGACTACTGAAGACTAAAAACAATTGGGTTCTTAAATTTTGATTTTTCTAAAATTAGGGATAGTCGAAGCACAAAATAAATTTATTGTGTTATTCTTTATCACATTTTGTAGATATCTCTTCATGAGTAAAATAAACTCTTTATCCCTTTTTTATTCATTTATCCATCCATCCATTCATTCATTCATTCATTCATTCATTCATTCATTCATTCATTCTTTTATTCCATTATTGATTGATTGATTCATTTATTCACTGGTACATTCATTCATTCATTCATTCATTCAATCAATCATTCAATTATTGATTGATTCATTCATTCATTCATTGATTCATTCATTCATTGTATTCTATTTGAACATTATTCCGATTCTTATAAAATATCTTGGAATGATTTCAACAAACATTCGTTTAATTTGTAGTGTCACAAATATTGTCTTTAGGGTCAAAGGGCAGTATAAGAAGCCAACACTTGAGAATTTGTGATATTATACTATTTAAACAGAATCTGTTGTTGTTATTATTTTTATTATAATAATTATTTTTATAATTGTTATTATTATTATTTTAATAATAATAATTTGTTCGCAATATGCAAAATACAGCTTATAGCCCAAACATATTTATAATATATAAGATGGCGGTATTATTATTATTATTATTATTATTATTATTATTTCAGAACATTTTAGCAGTATTTTTAAAAGGTGATAAAACCACCAGTATTTTATTATAAGATATTCTATATTCTCATCTATTTCAAAATTATGTATCAAATGAAAATGAACCATTCTATCCAATGAAAAAAGTTTTTATATGCAATCTTTTACAAAATGTCACCTGTATCCTGATTGGTTGATATGTAATACTTCCTTTTATTTTTGACCAACCGTTATCTTTGATACCTCAATCAGCATTGAATTTTAAGATATTGTTTTTATGTTAACTGTTCAAGCTATTTCAGGCAAGCTGAATATCACATATTGATTGAAATGTTATCAGACTTTTGTAAGCATTTTATAAAGTACAAATACATATTTCCACCTTCTCTTATGCCACAGTGTCAATTACTTTAGCAAATTTGTACCCAGATGTCTATTGGTTTATTTATTAACAAGAAAATTGGTCAGGTAATATCCAATTAACCTGTTAGAGAACTTTAAAGGGACTGACCTATCATTTACACTGCATGAATTTGCTGTTCATGCACTTTATTTATATAGGGTTACCATGGTGATATAATACAAGATATCATGTGATTCCCTTAACATCTACAGTTGAATCTCGTTATCTCGAACTCCGCGGGGAAATGCAAAAAGTTCGACTTATCCGAAGTTCGAGATAAACGATGTGAAAAAAAAAAAAAAAACGGCAAAAAAGGGAAGTAACTCGTACAGATCTATCGGAAGTCACTTCCGGTATTATGTAATGCTTATGTCGACAAAATTTACAGTATTTACCGATGCCTTTGTATCTCTTTTAATACGTGATAAGCAAGTCGGTTACAAAATAGTGTCATTTTCAAGTTTTGTGAGATAGTATTCAAGTACAATTTTATTCATAAGTATATCTGTATACCGCTGACAAGTACATGGACTATGTTGCTTTCCAGGTACAAAATATTGTTTACTGTTTTTTTAATAAAAGTGAAATACGTGTGTTAAGTACATTTGTTTTCAGCTACAATGTTGCAGCTGTAAGAATGAAAATTAAAAAAAAATAAAGTAAATATTGTTTATTACACAAAATATCAATAAATTAATATCAAAACAATTCAACCATACAATCATCACTTTAATCCATAAATAATCATGAAAAGAATAAAAGAATGTCAATGTTCATTTCGTAAACATCATGTAAACTTTTCACGCATTAGCACTATACTTTCAATAAGGTTAATAACAAGAGCACTAATTTTAAAAATTTTAAACTTGACTATCCCCCCAGTACTAGGACCGGGTCCTTCATCCAGTTTATTTGTAGCAGGTTCACTTAATGACATGTTTAAACGCATTGGTAAATGATAGATTTATGCATTTTGTTTTATTAGATTTTCTTTTTTACTCAAAATCTGTCAATAACTGATTACACTATTGTTTTATTAGATTTTCTTTTTTACTCAAAATCTGTCAATAACTGATTACACTATTGTATTTTACCGACAAACAGCGAGTCCGTTTTGTTCCGCATTCCGGTTTCGCTTTGTGTACTTTAATCACCCCAAGCTTCCAGTTGTTTTGATTGATGTTCACATCACACAAGTTCCACGATGTTAAGCTTGGCAGTAATTAAAACACCCGTTAATTTTCTTGATGTTTATTTTTTTATGCAACGATGATAATTAACGGATTAAAGAAATCAGGAGGTCAGTGCAGTTTAATAATAATGAATGTATTGGTTTTAAATCAACAGTGCCGACAGTCACTAGATTTTTAAAATTAATTAAATCTACCAAAAAATATTTTCTTAAAATTTTTGTTCGAGTTAACGAATGTTATATTTCTAGGATTTTCATTCATGGGGACGAAAAATTTGTTCGACATATCCGGAAATTCGAGATATCCGAGTTCGAGATAACCGGAGTTATTTTAGTTAAATAAAGAACAATTCTGTCCGGACTTTTTCTAAAAGTTCGACTTATCCGAAAGTTCGAGATATCCGTGTTCGAGATAACGAGATTCAACTGTATATGGAATTACTTTTATTTTATCATTATTATTATTATTTTAATATAGAATGCCATATATAATTGCAAAAAAACATTTTTTTTTTCCAGAAATTTTCTACAATTTTTTTCACAAATTTTTTTGGGTGTTACTGGTTTCAAGTCTACCCTTATAGACAAGGTTTTAATGCCAGATGAGAATTTAGAATACTGTAAAATCACAAATGCTCATGGGGAGAATAAAATTTTACTGTTTTTTGAGGATGAGCAAATTCCATAAAAAGTGATACTTACCAAGACCACAAATGTTTTTTTTTAAATTTTTTATTTATTTATTTATTTATTTTTTTTTTATCAAAACAAATTTTCCAAATTGTATTCTAATGATTTTTTAAAAATCACAAAACTAAGAAATTTTAACCCCATGAACATTATTGATAATGCTATATATAGAGTTAAGGATTTGTATTTGAAATCACACCATTGCACTAGAAACCGAAACACGTCACAGGTATTTGATATAACATGGAGAGATGGAATGTTGTTAAGAATTATGTACAGAGAAACAAATCAAGTGTGTGTCTCTATTAACAAAAGGAATCGATTGCTTAAAAAGTGGACACTTTGGATTACACATGTACATACAAGAAAAAAACACACTTGTGTTATAATGTGTTTACATTATTATCAATAAATTTCCTAATAATTGCCAGAAACTTTTTATCTTACTTCACACCAAAACCAAATCTAGAGTTGCTTCTGTAATGATTTCCATTCCTTATTTTGAAGAGACTATGTAAGGATCCCAATTGGGCAGATCCTAGTGTGAAAAAATTTGTCAGTTCTCTTGCTGAAGGTCATCGGTTTTTTCTTAACATTTCATTTTTCTGTACCATCCCGAAACTGATGTGAAAAAATCTGGTTTTAGATAAAACACTATCAATCTAATCTGATCTTATTTTGACTTTCTC
Organism: Tegillarca granosa; assembly: GCA_029721355.1. Taxonomy (NCBI): domain Eukaryota; kingdom Metazoa; phylum Mollusca; class Bivalvia; order Arcoida; family Arcidae; genus Tegillarca; species Tegillarca granosa. The sequence goes on along the minus strand of CM056610.1, from coordinate 11,067,951 downwards.
TTTTAAAGTTTTAGCCAATTATTGGAATAACCCTTGTACATTTATATGCTATTTATTGATGGTATCATAGCTCATTACACCCTTATTAAACTTGAAATAGGTAAAGGCAGATATGCAACAATAAACAATAAACAATTGAAATCCCAATCAAAGGGAGATAATGTATTATCTCTCAGTTCCTAAATACTATTACAAGCAGGTTGATAATTGGTCAGATGAGATGTAGTCTGAATTTCCTCTGACAATAACAGCAGGTGTGTGTAGGGTCAGACTAAAAATATTAGAGAAACATTGCTAACCTTAAACAAGAGGTGGGGCCTTGGTGGCTGAGTGGTCTTAAGTGCACGCTTATGGATCACAGCGCCTTTCACCGCCTGAGTTCGAATCCCACTCAGGACAGATCCTAGTGTGAAAAAGTTTGTCAGTTTGCTTGCTGAAAGTCTGTGGTTTTCTCCAGGCAATCCAGTTTCCTCCACCATCCCAGAACTGACCACCTCAAAAAAGTGAAAGAATCTTGACTATGGTGTAAAACACCATTACTCCACTCTTTAAACAAGAGGTGAATGATTCGTTATCCAAAATATATATATTTCAGGATGTCATTGGCACTGGTTCAAAATTTTAGATCTATCTTTCAGTGCTGATGTTTGCCAGTCTCTTCTTCCATTTTTAAAACAAGGCTGATTTACCTCCCAGAGTCAGACCTGCCAACCCATACGATTTTTCTGTAGTTCTTACTGAAAATTGCAAAAAATTTTTAATTCTTATGATTGTACGGATACGGCATTTGTTCTTCCGATTTTTAGCTCACCTGACCAAAAGGTCATGTGAGCTTATGGCATGGCGCAGTGTGTGTATGTGCGTGCATGCATGCGTGCGTGCGTGTGTGCTTGCGTCGTTAACACCTATTTTCAACTTCTCCTCCAAAACTGCAGGACAGATTTCAATGATACTTGGTCAGAAGCATATAGGGGCCAGTGCAATTCAGATTTGTTAATGGCGTTGCCATGGCTACCTAAACTAGGTCAAGGTGACCTAGGGGTCCAAAAATCTTAAAAAATCTTGTTCTCTAAAACCCATGATGAGAGAAAAAATCTGATGTGATATTTGGCTTCTCTAGGGTCTTAAGCCTATAGTTTGTTCATTTCGTGAAATTTGGTCGAAAAACGGGTTACATGTTTTTGCGTTTAATTTTAAAAATTTCGTAAAATGGCTTCAAATTGTTATTACTTGACTATTTGAACAGATATTGACATGGGGTTTTCAGTTTTGACTTTTTCTTGAAATGACCTTTAAAATAGGGTCAAGGTCACAATCAAGGTCATGGCCTAATTTGTGATTTATGCAGTTTTAGGCAATTTTCTTGCAAATTTTTAGAGAGATATGAATTCAAAACATTGTTAAAATGTTCCCCATGACAGAATTTAAAAGGTACCAAGTTTTGTTACTATATGATAATTCATGTAGGAGTTGTTGCCCCTGAAATTTTTTTTTTTTTTTTTTTGCTAGGTATTGATATGACAATCATTTTGATATATGGTTCAGGTCATATGTTGAAAGGTCAAGGTCATAGCTGCATACGTGTACTGAAATTGTGAATTTTCGTGAAAACTGTTAACTTTTTGTGTAGGCATGTATATTAGAATATTGTAAGTATTGATATGACAATCATTTTGATATATGGTTCAAGGTCATATGTTCAAAGGCCAAGGTCATAGTTGCAAAAGTGTACTGAAATTGTTAATTATCTTGAAACTATGAACTTTTTGTATAGGCATATATATTAGAATAATATAGGTATTGATATGACAATCATTTTGATATATGGGTCAAGGTCATATGTTGAAAGTTCAGGTTCATATCTGTAAAAGAAGACTGAAATTGTTAGTTATCTTGAAACTATGAACTTTTTTTATAGGCATATATATTAGAATATTGTAAGTATTGATATGACTATTACTTTGATATATGGTTCAAGGTCATATGTTCAAATAAATCATTATTTGGAAATTATTCATTGTACTATTTAAATCATGCATATAAGCTATTTATAAATGAAATGAAATGTGACTAGATATTTCTGATTAATTATTGCCAGATTTCCAAACTTGAGGAATTTTGTAAAGTTCTTTGCAAGCTTTTGGACATATCCTCAGGTGAGTGTTAAGGCCAATGGGCCTTTTGTTAAATATAAAACCTTACACACAGCAATGAGACAAAATGTGTTAAGTTCAGAGGAAATTCATACTAAAGAGACTGTAGGTTCTGGTTGAACATTAACATGGTATATAAGGGGAACTCCATTTGCACTGCTTTGTTTTAATCAGGAAATAAGTTATTTGGTGGTAGATATTTATGTTTGTTTTTTATGTAGAGATTCAAAGTTTAGATGTTACAATGTAATAATTTTAAAGACCTGTGTAGCTGGATAATTTTAAGCAATATGAAATTGTGAAATATAGCTTATTTTAGGCTAAAACAGGAGACTTTTAGTGACTGGCTTAAAAATCATTAGTTTAAGTAATTCAACCCTTTTTATAGTTGTTTTAGTTATTAGCCACATATGTTTAAGGTCTTCAATTTTATATTATTTACCATCATAATATGACCATGGTGGTGGCTCAGTTGGTAGAATGCTCACTCCTTAAGTGGGAGGTTGTGGGTTCGAACCCGAAACAGTTCTTTTGGATGGGAACCTGTGTCACAGTAGGCATGGCACGATAAAGAACCCTGCTGTATAATGCCATCAGCGCAACACACAGGCAAAATTTCTGTACTTTCGTCTATAGTTGGCGACGTCTCGATTTAGGTGAAATATTCTTGACTGGGATATTAAGCACCATGACATGCCTACCATGACATGGGACCTTGTTTATTTTATGTTCCCACAGAAAGAACTGTGACTTTCATTTTGTAATGCAAAGTACTTGGCAAAAGAACAGTCACTACCCACTTTCAAGTCTTGGATCAGACCCGGTCGGGGTTCAAACTCACAACCTATCACTTATGGAGTGAGCACTCTACCAGCTGAGTTACTGCATGGTGATATAAGACTCATTGAGCTAGACGAGCTAGAATCTTATCAAAAAGTAGCTTTAAGCGCAAGCTTGTACAACACGAACCATAATACACACAACACATACGCAAGTGTTCTTGGTTATTCCATAGAAAAAAATAAATCTGTTCTTGTCAGGAACAGATTGCTTATGCAGAATTAATTACCGTTAACCAACCATATACTTGAAGTTTAAATCACAGTTTTTTTGACCACTTAGATTTCAATACCACTTTAGCAGTTTACCAGCCACACATCATGGTTTTCTAGATGCTCTTAAATAATATGTTTCAGGCATTCAATTGATAATCTGCTTTTATAAAATCATTCTTTATCTATCATAGTTAGTCACTTCAAGTCAACACATGATTTTGATGCAGATTCATATTTCAAAGTTGTGTAAAGAATTCTTATCAACATTTTGAGAAATGAAACTGCTACAAAAATGAATTAAGTTATTTTTTTCTTTCAGTGTTTTGAGTACTTTGATCATTTTTTTTTCTCGGACTTATTTTAGGGAGATTTTCAGGAAGGTGTGATAAGAATTCAAGCCCCAAACTTAACTAAAAGTTGCACAGCTGTACAATTAGATGAATTTACGACAGCTGGCCAGATTGTAGACAGATTCAGAAATAACTATGTATCAGAAACCAGGTAACCTTTTCTTCAAATATTTCTATTACCTAAATTAAAAAAAAAAATTCTGTTATTTTGATAATATTAAATTGAAATGTTTGCATTGTTTTGAAAAAAATCTCAATTTTTGGATAATTTTAGAATTGTAAAAGAATATTGTATATAGTTTCTTAGAGAGTGGTGTTCTTGTGTGTTTTATTCCATTTTTTGGTCAGTGGTCTTGGTAGCCACATGGTTTTAAGCATGCACTTACAGACCACGGTGTCTCTCCACCTAGGTTCAAACCCCACTCGGGCAGATCCTAGTGTGAAAATGATTTGTCATGTCTTTCACTAAAGTTCAGTTGTTTTCTCTGAGCACTCTGGCTTCCTCCACCATCCCAGTCTGACTGCCTCAATATAAGTAAAAGAATCTTGACTGGGACATAAAACAACATTGCTCACATCAGCATCATTTTAAATTGTGCAGTCATTTCGATTGCGAATTTAATGAATTTCATCTTTTTTTTTTTTTTGTTCCATACTACATGTGAATTTATACAGAAACTATGATGCATTTTTATCATTTTCAACATAGCCCAACTCAAAGTTTACTAAATCTGTACAGTCTTATGCATTTTTATCATTTTCAACATAGCCCAACTCAAAGTTTACTAAATCTGTACAGTCTTATGCATTTTTATCATTTTCAACATAGCCCAACTCAAAGTTTACTAAATCTGTACAGTCTTATTCATTTTTATCATTTTCAACATAGCCCAACTCAAAGTTTACTAAATCTGTACAGTCTTATGCATTTTTATCATTTTCAACATAGCCCAACTCAAAGTTTACTAAATCTGTACAGTCTTATGCATTTTTATCATTTTCAACATAGCCCAACTCAAAGTTTACTAAATCTGTACAGTCTTATGCATTTTTATCATTTTCAACATAGCCCAACTCAAAGTTTACTAAATCTGTACAGTCTTATGCATTTTTATCATTTTCAACATAGCCCAACTCAAAGTTTACTAAATCTGTACAGTCTTATGCATTTTTATCATTTTCAACATAGCCCAACTCAAAGTTTACTAAATCTGTACAGTCTTATGCATTTTTATCATTTTCAACATAGCCCAACTCAAAGTTTACTAAATCTGTACAGTCTTATGCATTTTTATCATTTTCAACATAGCCCAACTCAAAGTTTACTAAATCTGTACAGTCTTATGCATTTTTATCATTTTCAACATAGCCCAACTCAAAGTTTACTAAATCTGTACAGTCTTATGCATTTTTATCATTTTCAACATAGCCCAACTCAAAGTTTACTAAATCTGTACAGTCTTATGCATTTTTATCATTTTCAACATAGCCCAACTCAAAGTTTACTAAATCTGTACAGTCTTATGCATTTTTATCATTTTAACATAGCCCAACTCAAAGTTTACTAAATCTGTACAGTCTTATGCATTTTTATCATTTTCAACATAGCCCAACTCAAAGTTTACTAAATCTGTACAGTCTTATGCATTTTTATCATTTTCAACATAGCCCAACTCAAAGTTTACTAAATCTGTACAGTCTTATGCATTTTTATCATTTTCAACATAGCCCAACTCAAAGTTTACTAAATCTGTACAGTCTTATGCATTTTATCATTTTCAACATAGCCCAACTCAAAGTTTACTAAATCTGTACAGTCTTATGCATTTTTATCATTTTCAACATAGCCCAACTCAAAGTTTACTAAATCTGTACAGTCTTATGCATTTTTATCATTTTCAACATAGCCCAACTCAAAGTTTACTAAATCTGTACAGTCTTATGCATTTTTATCATTTTCAACATAGCCCAACTCAAAGTTTACTAAATCTGTACAGTCTTATGCATTTTTATCATTTTCAACATAGCCCAACTCAAAGTTTACTAAATCTGTACAGTCTTATGCATTTTTATCATTTTCAACATAGCCCAACTCAAAGTTTACTAAATCTGTACAGTCTTATGCATTTTTATCATTTTCAACATAGCCCAACTCAAAGTTTACTAAATCTGTACAGTCTTATGCATTTTTATCATTTTCAACATAGCCCAACTCAAAGTTTACTAAATCTGTACAGTCTTATGCATTTTTATCATTTTCAACATAGCCCAACTCAAAGTTTACTAAATCTGTACAGTCTTATGCATTTTTATCATTTTCAACATAGCCCAACTCAAAGTTTACTAAATCTGTACAGTCTTATGCATTTTTATCATTTTCAACATAGCCCAACTCAAAGTTTACTAAATCTGTACAGTCTTATGCATTTTTATCATTTTCAACATAGCCCAACTCAAAGTTTACTAAATCTGTACAGTCTTATGCATTTTTATCATTTTCAACATAGCCCAACTCAAAGTTTACTAAATCTGTACAGTCTTATGCATTTTTATCATTTTTAACATAGCCCAACTCAAAGTTTACTAAATCTGTACAGTCTTATGCATTTTATCATTTTCAACATAGCCCAACTCAAAGTTTACTAAATCTGTACAGTCTTATGCATTTTTATCATTTTCAACATAGCCCAACTCAAAGTTTACTAAATCTGTACAGTCTTATGCATTTTTATCATTTTCAACATAGCCCAACTCAAAGTTTACTAAATCTGTACAGTCTTATGCATTTTTATCATTTTCAACATAGCCCAACTCAAAGTTTACTAAATCTGTACAGTCTTATGCATTTTTATCATTTTCAACATAGCCCAACTCAAAGTTTACTAAATCTGTACAGTCTTATGCATTTTTATCATTTTCAACATAGCCCAACTCAAAGTTTACTAAATCTGTACAGTCTTATTCATTTTTATCATTTTCAACATAGCCCAACTCAAAGTTTACTAAATCTGTACAGTCTTATGCATTTTTATCATTTTCAACATAGCCCAACTCAAAGTTTACTAAATCTGTACAGTCTTATGCATTTTTATCATTTTCAACATAGCCCAACTCAAAGTTTACTAAATCTGTACAGTCTTATGCATTTTTATCATTTTCAACATAGCCCAACTCAAAGTTTACTAAATCTGTACAGTCTTATGCATTTTTATCATTTTCAACATAGCCCAACTCAAAGTTTACTAAATCTGTACAGTCTTATGCATTTTTATCATTTTCAACATAGCCCAACTCAAAGTTTACTAAATCTGTACAGTCTTATGCATTTTTATCATTTTTAACATAGCCCAACTCAAAGTTTACTAAATCTGTACAGTCTTATTCATTTTTATCATTTTTAACATAGCCCAACTCAAAGTTTACTAAATCTGTACAGTCTTATTCATTTTTATCATTTTTAACATAGCCCAACTCAAAGTTTACTAAATCTGTACAGTCTTATTCATTTTTATCATTTTTAACATAGCCCAACTCAAAGTTTACTAAATCTGTACAGTCTTATGCATTTTTATCATTTTTAACATAGCCCAACTCAAAGTTTACTAAATCTGTACAGTCTTATTCATTTTTATCATTTTTAACATAGCCCAACTCAAAGTTTACTAAATCTGTACAGTCTTATTCATTTTTATCATTTTCAACATAGCCCAACTCAAAGTTTACTAAATCTGTACAGTCTTATTCATTTTTATCATTTTTAACATAGCCCAACTCAAAGTTTACTAAATCTGTACAGTCTTATTCATTTTTATCATTTTCAACATAGCCCAACTCAAAGTTTACTAAATCTGTACAGTCTTATGCATTTTTATCATTTTCAACATAGCCCAACTCAAAGTTTACTAAATCTGTACAGTCTTATGCATTTTTATCATTTTCAACATAGCCCAACTCAAAGTTTACTAAATCTGTACAGTCTTATGCATTTTTATCATTTTCAACATAGCCCAACTCAAAGTTTACTAAATCTGTACAGTCTTATTCATTTTTATCATTTTCAACATAGCCCAACTCAAAGTTTACTAAATCTGTACAGTCTTATTCATTTTTATCATTTTCAACATAGCCCAACTCAAAGTTTACTAAATCTGTACAGTCTTATTCATTTTTATCATTTTCAACATAGCCCAACTCAAAGTTTACTAAATCTGTACAGTCTTATTCATTTTTATCATTTTCAACATAGCCCAACTCAAAGTTTACTAAATCTGTACAGTCTTATTCATTTTTATCATTTTCAACATAGCCCAACTCAAAGTTTACTAAATCTGTACAGTCTTATTCATTTTTATCATTTTCAACATAGCCCAACTCAAAGTTTACTAAATCTGTACAGTCTTATGCATTTTTATCATTTTCAACATAGCCCAACTCAAAGTTTACTAAATCTGTACAGTCTTATTCATTTTTATCATTTTCAACATAGCCCAACTCAAAGTTTACTAAATCTGTACAGTCTTATTCATTTTTATCATTTTCAACATAGCCCAACTCAAAGTTTACTAAATCTGTACAGTCTTATTCATTTTTATCATTTTCAACATAGCCCAACTCAAAGTTTACTAAATCTGTACAGTCTTATTCATTTTTATCATTTTCAACATAGCCCAACTCAAAGTTTACTAAATCTGTACAGTCTTATTCATTTTTATCATTTTTAACATAGCCCAACTCAAAGTTTACTAAATCTGTACAGTCTTATTCATTTTTATCATTTTTAACATAGCCCAACTCAAAGTTTACTAAATCTGTACAGTCTTATTCATTTTTATCATTTTCAACATAGCCCAACTCAAAGTTTACTAAATCTGTACAGTCTTATGCATTTTTATCATTTTTAACATAGCCCAACTCAAAGTTTACTAAATCTGTACAGTCTTATGCATTTTTATCATTTTTAACATAGCCCAACTCAAAGTTTACTAAATCTGTACAGTCTTATTCATTTTTATCATTTTTAACATAGCCCAACTCAAAGTTTACTAAATCTGTACAGTCTTATTCATTTTTATCATTTTCAACATAGCCCAACTCAAAGTTTACTAAATCTGTACAGTCTTATTCATTTTTATCATTTTCAACATAGCCCAACTCAAAGTTTACTAAATCTGTACAGTCTTATTCATTTTTATCATTTTCAACATAGCCCAACTCAAAGTTTACTAAATCTGTACAGTCTTATGCATTTTTATCATTTTCAACATAGCCCAACTCAAAGTTTACTAAATCTGTACAGTCTTATGCATTTTTATCATTTTCAACATAGCCCAACTCAAAGTTTACTAAATCTGTACAGTCTTATGCATTTTTATCATTTTCAACATAGCCCAACTCAAAGTTTACTAAATCTGTACAGTCTTATGCATTTTTATCATTTTCAACATAGCCCAACTCAAAGTTTACTAAATCTGTACAGTCTTATTCATTTTTATCATTTTCAACATAGCCCAACTCAAAGTTTACTAAATCTGTACAGTCTTATTCATTTTTATCATTTTCAACATAGCCCAACTCAAAGTTTACTAAATCTGTACAGTCTTATGCATTTTTATCATTTTCAACATAGCCCAACTCAAAGTTTACTAAATCTGTACAGTCTTATGCATTTTTATCATTTTCAACATAGCCCAACTCAAAGTTTACTAAATCTGTACAGTCTTATGCATTTTTATCATTTTCAACATAGCCCAACTCAAAGTTTACTAAATCTGTACAGTCTTATGCATTTTTATCATTTTCAACATAGCCCAACTCAAAGTTTACTAAATCTGTACAGTCTTATTCATTTTTATCATTTTCAACATAGCCCAACTCAAAGTTTACTAAATCTGTACAGTCTTATTCATTTTTATCATTTTCAACATAGCCCAACTCAAAGTTTACTAAATCTGTACAGTCTTATTCATTTTTATCATTTTTAACATAGCCCAACTCAAAGTTTACTAAATCTGTACAGTCTTATTCATTTTTATCATTTTCAACATAGCCCAACTCAAAGTTTACTAAATCTGTACAGTCTTATTCATTTTTATCATTTTCAACATAGCCCAACTCAAAGTTTACTAAATCTGTACAGTCTTATTCATTTTTATCATTTTTAACATAGCCCAACTCAAAGTTTACTAAATCTGTACAGTCTTATGCATTTTTCAGAATGAAAACTTTTTCCAGCAGGGAAAAACTTCATGAACATAGCTCAGTGTTTAATGATCCAGCTAAGGTTAACTTTGCCCAGGAGAACACTCATCTTTATGAAGTAGGAGGCAATATTGGTAAGTTGTTTAGTTTGCAAGGCATTAAAGTGGGGGGAAAATCCATGCAAGTCATATCTTACCCAGCTTTAACCATACAAATCATTTGAACATGAAAATTTAGTCATTTTGTTTTGCACTTTGCCCGCCATGCTTGTTTAGATTCAAGAAAGATTATCAATGTCAATAGTGTTCTTTTAGCAAACAGGCGTATAGAAACAGTATTACAAGCATGCAACACTTTTCTGACACTGACATTTTATGAAGTGAGATTTATATCCAGAATAGGTAAAAGGGTAGCACAATTTGGTTTTTAATTTTCCAGATCACAGGAAATTACCAGTCCTACAGGTGACTTTTTAACAGGTAACATGTTAGACTGGTTTCAGGGTAGAATTTATAAAAAGTTTTTGATTAGCAGGGTTTTCCCAGGTGCACAGAAAGCTGTCTTTTGACACATTTTTGTGTCGCCTGACTAGGCGACATATAGGGATTACTTTTGTTGGCGGCATTGGCGTCGTCGTCTGCAGCGTCCGGATTTCCTTGTCCGGAGCATAACATTGGTGTTGTACGTTCAAATGACTCCAAACTTGGTGTGCATGTTTCTGGCAATGACTCGAAGTGCAGTGCACAAGAACCGCAACTCTGTCTTTTTCCGTTTTTGAATTATTTCCCTTTGATTGTTTTTTATAGAGCATTTCTTGTCTGGAGCATAACTTTGGTGTAGTATGTTCAAATGACTCCAAACTTGGTGTGCATGTTTCTGGCACATTCGAAGTGCAGTGCACAAGAACCGCAACTCTGTCTTTTTCCATTTTTGAATTATTTCCCTTTGATTGTTTTTTATAGAGCATTTCTTGTGTGGAGCATAACTTTGGTGTAGTATGTTCAAATGACTCCAAACTTGGTGTACATGTTTCAGGCAATGACTCGAAGTTCAGTGCACAAGAACCCCAACTCTATCTTGTTCCGTTTTTGAATTATTTCCCTTTGATTGATTTTTATGCAGTGTCAGGCGACACATCTGTTTCAAAGAAACATATCTAGTTATCATAAATGTCTGGTTATAAAATCATCAAATGTGCCAATGATGATGCAATCATAATTGAACTGGAAATCTGGAAATATTTTTGTTCCGCTTTAGTGCGTATTTCATTTTTAGCTCAACTGGCAATAGCCAGCTGAGCTTATGGCATGGCAAAGCGTGCGTGCGTGTGTGCGTCCATGCGTAAACTTTAATCTTCTCCATTGAAACTACTGGACACATTTTAACCAAATTTGGTGTGAAAGGTCCCTAGGTGATGCAGATTAAAGTTTGCACAAATCAACTTCCTGCGGCATCCAAGATGGCTGCCGTTACTATAAATAGCAAAAAGTGATGAATCGCTGATACAGGTTTATTTATAAACCAATTTAGTTCAAATTTGGTATATAAAAGTAGATGCATAGCCATTTCACATATGTAACAGGTTTTTCAGAAACATTTTTTATTGGGTAGCTATTTGCAGAATATTCAAATAAGGTGCTATATTTAGCCAATTCTTTGAAAATCTTCTCCTCAGAAACTACTGGACCTATTTGAACCTAATTTGGTGTGCAAGGTCCTTAGGTGATGCAGATAAAAGTTTGCACAAATCAACTTCCTGCGGCATCCAAGATGGCCGCCGTTACTAAAAATAGCAATAAGTGATAAATGGCTGATACACGTTTATTTATCAACCGATTTAGTTCAAATTTGGTAGAAGGAAAGTAAATGCATAGCATTTAACATATATAATGGAATTTTCAGAAACATTTTTATTGGATCACTTTTAGCAGAATATTCAAATAAGGTGCTATATTTAGCCAATTCTTTGAAAATCTTCTCCTTAGAAACTACTGGACCTTTTTGAACCTAATTTGGAGTGCAAGGTCCCTAGGTGATGCAGATTAAAGTTTGCACAAATCAACTTCCTGCGGCATCCAAGATGGCTGCCGTTTCTATAAATAGCAAAAAGTGATAAATGGCTGATACACGTTTATTTATCAACTGATTTAGTTCCAATTTGGTATATAGAAAGCAGATGCATAGCCATTTAACATATATAACAGGTTTTTCAGAAACATTTTTTATTAGGTCGTTATTAGCAGAATATTCAAATAAGGTGCTATATTTATCCAATTCTATGAAAATCTTCTCCTCAGAAACTACTGGACCTATTTGAACCTAATTTGGTGTGCAAGGTCCCTAGGTGATGCAGATTAAAGTTTGCACAAACTGTGGCATCCAAGATGGCCGCCATTATTTTAAATAGCAAAAAGTAATGAATGGCCGATACACATTTATATATCGTACAATTTGGTATATAGACAATAGATGTATAGCCATTTCACTTACATACCATTTTTTTCTGAAACATTTTAGCTCAACTGGCAATAGCTAGCGGCATGGCTGTCTGAAATTCACATGCAAATAAAGTGCCAGTTGAGCAATACAGGCCCTTTTGGGCCTCTTGTTATCAAACTGAAGTGTTGCATAAGTGCTCTAAACGAGGTAACTCATATTTGCAAAGCATTTTTCAGTGATTGTCTGCGCAAATTACTTTGAAAAAAATTTATCAGTATTTTTGACCAAAACTTGCACAAACATAAGGGTAGTGTCAACTCTGACAGTGAAAAATCAGATTCTGAAACTGCTGCCGCTCTGTTTGACCCAAAACAAAAATCATAATTTTTTTTTTGGCCAATTCCACTTCCTGTTGCTTTTAACAACTGCTATTAAAATTTTACAATGATAAACTTTTGTGGTTATTTGTCCCTCAAAATTTTATGGTAAGGGGGCACGTGTCCCCAAGTTTAAAAAACTGAATGAAAACACTGGATTAGTAACCAGAGTACTGAAACTGACATAAGACTTAAATAAACAAGAAATAATTATCACAGAAATACCTGAAGAATAACAAGAAATAAAACATAGCTGTCAAGCATTTTCAAAGTTTTGTGTGTGACAACCTCCGAAAAACGAGGCATCCCTCCGAAAAAAATTGGAAATAATAGTGTGAAATCATTTATTCAACTGCAATTTAAGTCATCAACAACAGCGGTGGAATCTGCAAAACTGCAACCAAGAAACCAAAATATTACCGGATTGTTGGATTTACGAGTATCTGCCACTGAAAATGTTAACAAACTTATGATAATAGATCTATGTCATCAGTTTTTATTTTCAGGATATGTGTTTGTTCGTGAAATTTTAGCATGTATGCATGATTTCATCTAAAATGTGTGTGACACACATACAGTGTGTGTGTGTGTGTGTGTGTGACTTGACAGGGTGATATAGGAGTTTAGTTGCTCTACAGCAATTAAGCACTGATTGTTTTTTGTTGTTGTTTTTTTTTTTTTTCTAGTCAAAACAGTGATTGAGTTGAGTAATGGTGTTTAACGTTCCAGTCAAGAATATTTCCCTTATATCGAGACATCACCAGCTATAAATGAAGGTGCAGATATTTTGCCTGTGTGTTGCACTGATGGCATTGTACAGCAGGGTTCTTTCGTGCCATGCCTAACGTGACATGGGACCTTGTTTATTTAAGTTCCCATCCAAAAGAACCCTGACTTTCATTTTGTAATGCTGAGTGCTTGGCAGAAAAAACAGTCACTACCCACTTTCAAGTCTTGGGTCAGATCCAGTTGGGGTTTGAACCCATGACCTACCACCTACAGAGCGAGCACTCTACTAACTGAGTGGTTTAAGTGGTTTTCTAGTCAAAACAAACAAATAATAATTTAAATATAAAATAAAGTATTAATGGGTTATAAAAAATTCTTGGTTTTGGGAGAAGAAGGTCCAGCCATTTAAAATACAGTATTTTGTCGAAAAATTTAGCCTCAAAATTTTTACTGGTATAAAACACTAATTTTGGAAAATTGACTTTTATTTCACTTCATTTATCTTAACATAAATAGAAAGTCATGGGTTCGAACCCAAACCAGGTCTGAACCAAGATTTTAAAGTGGGTAGTGACTGTTCTTCTGCCAGGCACTCAGCATTACGAAATGAAAGTCACGGTTCGTTCAGATGAGAACCTAAAATAAACTAGGTCTCATGTCATGGTAGGCATGGCACGATAAAGAGCGCTGCTGTATAATGCCATCAGCCCAACAAACAGGCAAAATTTCTGTACTTTTATCTATAGTTGGCAACGTCTCGATATGAGTGAAATTTTCTTGACTGGGACGTTAAACACCGTTACTCAACTCAACTCGTCTAACAGAGATAGGAGCTATATTTTTTATTTATTTTTTCTGTTCTTTATTCTTTATTGTAGGCGAGAGATGTCTAGATCACAAAACCAGAATGATGTCCCTTTATCGAGTAAATCCAAATGCTGAATGGATTATACGGACAAAGAATAAATAATATAATATACTATATGGCAGTTTTATATATTAACATAAATATGTATATCTTAAGCCCCAGTAAAGTGCTTTGGAATGTACCATGATAAAGAATGGAAGATACCATTATAAATTAGAGGGTTAATTAATAAGTATTGGAATTTCTATGTTTATTCTGGTTTGTGTGTGGTTTGCAGTAATTGAAGCTAGAACATGAAAAAAAAATAATTTTTCATAATTTAACCCCCAATAAAGTGCTATGGAATGTACCATGGTGAAGGATGGGAGATACCATTCTAAATAAGAGGGTTGATAAGTGTTAGAATTTCTGTGTATATTTTGGAATGTGTGTGGTTTGAAGTAATTGAAGTGAACACATAACAACTGAATAAATTATTTTGTATAATAAACCCTTAGTAAAGTGCTGTGGAATGTACCATGATTTAGATTGGAAGATACCATTATAAAATAGAGGTTTGTTTTATTTCAGGGAAATAAGTGTTTTAGAATTTTTGTGTATATTTTGGATTGTGTGGTTTTCATGTTTCATAAAAAGTTTATACATAACATGAGGATAATTTTAGATTTATGTGTCAATATGAAAAGTTACATATCATTATGAAAAAGTTATATTTCATTATGAAAAAAGTTACATTTCATTATGAAAAAGTTACATTTCAATATGAAAAAGTTACATTTCAATATGAAAAAGTTACATGTCATGAAAAGTTACATGTCAATATGAAAAGTTACATATCATTATGGAAAAGTTATATTTCATTATGAAAAGTTACATTTAATTATGAAAAAGTTACATTTTGTAATGAAAAAGATGAAAAGTTACATGTCATGAAAAGTTACATTTCAGTATGAAAAGTTACATATCATTATGAAAAAGTTACATTTCATAATGAAAAGTTACATATTATTATGAAACTTTACATATCATTATAAAAAGTTACATGTCATGAAAAGTCCCATGTCAATATGAAAAGTTCTAATTCATAATGAAAAGTTGCATGTCAATATGAAAAGTTGCATTTCATAATGAAAAGTTGCATGTCAATATGAAAAGTTAAATATCATTATGAAAAAGATACATATTATCATTATGAAAAGTTACATGTCATGAAAAGTTACATATTATTTTGACAAGTTACATATAAATATGAAAAGTTACATTTATGAATTAAATGGCGATGTAAATTACTAAAAAAAAATTTATATGGGGCTTTGATTTACTGGAAAACATAATTCTCTTGTTCAGATTGATAGAATAATAATTTTTAATATATAATTAAACCAGTTACATATATTGAATTATATTCATCATGTTTTTCATTATAAAATTAACAAATTACTTCTTTTAATATTGAATACTGTTGATTTGGGATGTTTTATGAAGTATTTTTATGTTTTACTGTAATTTCTGATGAAGATTAAATTTTACAAAAATAATTTAAATCTGTCCTGAGCCTGGTGTTGATCAAGGTTACCATGGTAACATGAAGTGACTGTAATGCCTTTCAAGTCTCCTTGTTCATGCTCTCACCAAGCTGGTGTTGATCAAGATTACCATGGCAAAATTAAGTGCCTATCTAATAAAAATCCTTTACACTCAACAGGCCAATGTTGATCAAGGTTTCCATAGTAACATTAAGTGACTGCAGTGCCTTTAAAGGCTGTCCTGAGCCTGTACATATCAGTTTGGTGATGATAAAGATTTTCGTGGTAACATGGAGTGACCAGTGTTTGATAACATTAAATTCAATCACATTGTTAAAGTCCTAAAGAGTTTGTATCAAGATTTAGTCCAAAATATGGGTACAGTTTGACATGGAGACATTTCATGTAGATATTTTCAGTCAATTCACATATTCAAAATCACTTAGCAATAACTGGTATGCAGAATCTTGAACTGGCTAGGGTCCCTTTCCTTAATCACAAGGCTGAACATTTTAGTTAGGGTATCTAGTAATATATATATATATATATATATATATATATATATATATATATATATATATATATATATATATATATATATATATATTAAAAATCTTACTTGAGTTTCATATTCTCTGGCAAGGGAAGACATAGAATAAAGAAAAAGAAAAACAGTAGGGAAAAAATGTAAAATGTTTAACCCATTTAAATCTGTATATTAGAATGCATCAACTTTCTGGGAATTTTAAGAAAATAAGTCCCATAGGGAGTCTTGGTAATTATAAATTGTCATTGACATTGAATTTTGAGGTATTTGCTAAGTTAAACTAAAAATAGTGAAATATACCAGGCCCCAGTGTCACAATCATTCACTCAATTGAGTGTACACTCAACTCAAATATTGCAATTTTTTGCCGATCAATATTTTGAAAATTTTAAATTTTATGAAACAATATTTTGTTTTGTTCAACAAAACTACACTAAATAATTTAGATATAACATTAGTTATTCATATTTACCTTGTAATGTCTTAAAAATTGACATTGAAATATTCCCAAATTTGAGTTGAATGTACACTCAATTGAGTGAATGATTGTGAAACTGGGGCTTGGTTATCTCCCATGAATATTTGTGATTTTAAAGTGTACTGATTTATTGACTTCCATATTTTGAACTGAGCAACTCTTTTTTCATGAAACATGTATTTTCCCATCATACTTTGAGATCGTTCATCAAACAAATAATGTGCTCATAAATAATTTGATAATATGTGGCAATGTACAATCAGTTATTTGATGTAAACAGAGTTATTTTTTAACATTTTTTCTTGTCAACGATTTCTACCTTTTTGATTGGTAAAATTTTCTGGTGTTTTTTTCTGATTTTGGGAAAATAATAATATGAATAATAATTATAGTAGTAGTAATAATAATAAATAATAATAAAAAAAATATTGAATATAAAGAGTTTCTTTGTGGTAAAGCAGCTTTGTTTGTTTGTTGTTTCTTGTGCCTTCTGGTATTTCCATTTAGAAGATTTTGAAAATTTGAGTTTTCTGAAAGTAAATTGATTCCATCGAATCCTTGGTAATAAAAAATTCATTGACAATAAATTTTATGGTTATCAGGAAACACAGAAAAAACAAAATTTAATCCCTGATGAATATTTGTATTTTTACAGTATTAACATTTCTTGTTTAAAGAAATTATGATCTAGCCTTTTGTATAGAATGATGGGAAAACCAATCAAAAATTTTCTAATTACAATTGACAGCAAAATATTCATAGATTTGATTGGTCAAATTGTTGGGTTTTGTAAACACCACCTGGTGGAGAGTGTAAACACCACCTGGTGGAGAAATTTGATAATAATCCATCCCCCCACTCTTCCCATTTCAAAGCAGTGATTTTGACATAAAATTTGTACAAATTTGGTATATTTTAGCAATATTTCAAATATTCAAATCCTATAAAATATATAAGCTATGGCTATATACTCGAATGTTTACAAAAGGATAAAAATAATTTTGATGAAAATAGTAGTACCTACGGCTGATATTGTTGAAATATAAGATTTTAAAAAAAAAACAAACTTATGAAAAAGGAGCAGTCTTATTTACTTTTTGAATTTCACTCAAAACCACCGGAGGTGATACAAGAGGTACAATGGTTATATTTACATTATTTACATGTATGTCAAGTTTAAGAGTACATATAAAGTCTACCGGTATTTATTTACAAATAATTTGATCAACAATTGATAATAATACATGTAATAATAATAAAATACAACAAATACAGTTTGATGTTTTGTAATTATGGTAAGAAAAAGAACATGTAATACTCTGATGAATAAGAAGTGTGCACTGGCAGCAGCTTACTGGATGATAAGCAGAGCAGGTGGACAAATGATCGGGTCAGTCCCTACGAACAAGTTCCTGCAATGTCTATCATCAGCTTGGTTTTCTTGTTAATGGAATTATCAATTCTGTTGTATGATTAGCTTGAAAGGCATCTGAAAATTTCATTCATCACGAGTACACATCAGAATTCTAGAAATAATCAATTTTAGATAGTAATTAATAAATTTTGGATTCAGTAAGATTCTTAAATATTGATTAAAAAAATTCACCAGTCCTAAAGATACGGGATCACCATATATTTCTCCCGGACTGTTTAAATGTATTGGTATAGTTGTTTTGTGAACAAGTAAAATTTTGGACATCGAAAAAAATGACCAGTTTTGAGATATACTGGTATTTGGACCTGTTTTGAACCATTACTTTTTTTAGAATTTTCTATTTACCAAATTTTTTTTGATTAATAAAGAATACATAAGAATTTTAGAGAATTTACAATTTTACTAACCACTTTAAAAAATCTTTGAACAACTTGGTTTTAAAACAAAAATTCCAATTTACCACCTTTCATAATTTATGCAAATTTTAATTGTATTTAATCTGAACATCCGATAATTGATTACCAAAATTAAATCTTAATAAATTAAAGATGAAAATAGAAAAATTTCTGCTTACAAAAGTCCAAATGCTGCAGGCACGCTTGTTTTTTTTTTAGCTCACCTGAGCACAAAGTGCTCATGTGAGCTATTGGTATCAGTAGAGGCAGACCCTCCGTCGTCCGTCTGTCCGTCCGTCAACAATTGCTTCAGACGACTTCATCTCAGAAACTTCTGGTCACATTTTGTTTAAACTTGGTCAAAAGCATCTATAGATCATTGCCTTTCAGATTTATGTTTTGGTTGCCATAGCTACCAAATGTGGGTCACAATGACCTACATAGTTAAAAACCTAAAAAAAATCTTCTCCAAAACCGCTTCACTGAGATAAAATCTGATGTGATATTTGGCATCTACGGCATCTTATATACCAAGTTTGTGAATTTCAATAATTTTTGTGAAAAATTAGGTTACGCATTTTTGCGTTTATTTTTTGTATGTTGTAAATAGTACTTTTTTTACAAAAATTACAATATTAATGAATTTAGGTGAACTATTTTTCCAAACATCATTTTCTTATGTGAAGAAACATATGTTTGACAATTTTCCTGAAATTCTGTAAAATACAAGTCGCTTTTTTCGGCCTTTTTCATTTTCAATTCTAGCAACCCAAGGGTCGAGGGTTCAAATTCCACCGGGGCCACTATTTTTTTTTTTTTTTAAATTTTTTTTATTTTTTTTTTTATTTTCTGAATTTTTTGACTTACAATGGTGCATGGAAGAGATTCTCTGAATTTTTACTTTTTAGTGTAATTAATTTTTTTTTTTTTGAAATACATGTGATACTGCAACCCAAGGGTTCAAGGGTTCAAATTTTGGCTACCAAAAGTAGGTCACAGTGACCTATATAGCTAAAAACCAAAACAATAAAAATAATGTTATCTGAAACCGCTTCTATTGAGGCAACATGTTATGACTTAACCAGGTATTATCAAGACATACCAGTTACATTTAAACTCAGGTGAGCAAATTAGGGTCATCTTAATTGGGCCTCTTGTTTTAATTGTGTTGTCAATTTTTTTTTTTTTGATTTAAATTTTTTTAATTTTTAATTTTATCAGTTTTTTTTGTTCATTTCTTAAACCTTTATAAGCAAAACCCAATATATACATAAAAATATATTTACAAGTATTTATAAATGAAATCCCATAATGTTTCACACCTTGGTTTTATTTTCATTTCATAACTCAGTTTTTTCTGAACTTAAACTTGGCAAATTTAAAAAGAAGATACACGGTATTTCATAATTTAAGGTTTTGGTTTTCGGATTAAACTTAATCTTGTATTTGATTTCTACCTTTTTATACTCAGAATTTGGCATTCTAAAATGATTGCAAACCATATGAAGATGCAACATTATTCTAATTATGCTTATATTTTACAAATTCCATATCTCTAATCTACCATTGAAAAGTTTTAAATAAGCAATTGCTCACTGCCTAGATTCAAATCCTACTTGGGCAGATCATAGTTTGAGGAAGTTTGTCAGTTCACTTACCGAAGGGTTGTGTTTTTTAGGCACTCTAGTTTCCTCCACCATCACAACTATTTACTTACTCTTTATTTTGCACTGTCACCCTAATTTTTTTTTTTTTTTAATTTATTTTGAAAAGATTATGTTGACATACGTTTATCTCATTTTCAGACCATAATTATTAAATAGTTGATTTAGGAAGGATATCCAGAACCAACCACCTCAATATAAATGAGAAATCCTTGATTGGACGTAAAACACCATTACTCAACTTTAACAACTTGATCCAGGTGAAAGTTATTGATAAGTGGAGTAATAGTGTTTTACGCTCCAGTCAAGATTCTTTCACTTATGTCAAGGCGGTCGGTTCTGGTATGGTGGAGGAAACCGGAGTGCCCAGAGAAAACCATAGACCTTCTACAAGGGAACTGACAAACTTTCTCACACTAGGATCTGTCCTGAGTGGGATTTGAACCCAGGAGGTGAAAGGTGCTGTGATTGGTAAGCTGCTTACTAAGCGTGTACTTTAGACCAATCGGTCGCCAAGTTATTGAGGGGTGTTAACAAGAGGTTTAACTGTAATAATGTTACCCCCACCCCATAAATTTTAAAAAAAAAAAAATTATAAATTTTCTTGCAATAAGTTAAGAGAAAAACTGAGTTAAGAAATTAATTGTGAAACCAGGATTAATTAATTAGATATGCATAACTGTATTTATTTATATTTATAATTATCAATATTTTTATTGTCACTGTTTATTAAAAATATATATATTATGTTATATTTTATTATATATGTATTATGTTCTATAATTATTGTTAATTATTTATTAGTATTAATTTAATGTAATATAAAAATAATCTGATACTGTTTTCACTTGTGACACTTAATAAATGGTGCTTTATGTTTGTTTATGTTTTCTTGTTATTTCTTCAGTCTTCCCAGGGGGCCTCGGTGGCTGAGTGGTCTAAAGCCCGTGCTTATGGATCACAGTGCCTCTCACTGCCTAGGTTCAAATCCCACTCGAGACAGATCCTAGTGTGAGAAAGTTTATCAGTTTGCTTGCCAAAGGTAGGTGGATTTCTCCACACACTCCAGTTTCCTCCACCATCCCAGAACTGACTGTCTTGAAATAAGTGAGAGAATCTTGACTGGAATGTAAAACCCCATTAAATCAATCAATTAATCAATCTTCAGTCACTTCACATATATTACAGTCCACTTCTTTTCAGAGATGTTTTTGTTGTTGTTTTATGTCACATCAGCAATTTTTCAGCTTTACGTAACTAGAGCAAGGTTATAAATCTCTATGAATCAATTGAAGAGCAAGTTTATTTGATGTGCCACTGTGCATTATGGCCTGCCGTGTACTAGCATGAACTTTGGGGGACTTTTTGGTAAGCTCACCAAGTCAGTATGCCATAGACAAACATACTCCCCAGTCTTTTATCCTTGCACTGGGCAAACCAGTCAAACGATATTCTTTTCCCAATGCGGAGGACCAGTCCAGGAAGTAATATCACAAATTTTAATGTCTTATGTACAACCCAGCTGGTGAACCCATGACTCCCTGTTTTGAGGTAGACTCTCTACCAGTGAGCCACCTAGGCGGTCATTTCCTCTGAAGTCAGTTTGCTTGCCAAGGTTTGTGTTTTTTCTAAATATTCTAATTTCCTCTACTATTAACTAAAACTTACAACTTTGATATAAGTGACCAATTTTTGCTATTACTCCAATAAACTGAGAGATTTGTTAGAAGTGTTAACAGTTAATTAAAATTTTAAAAAATTGAATAGAAAAGTAGCATGTTAACAGTTGGTAGAAAAGTAGCATGTTAACAGTTGGTAGAAAAGTAGCATGTTAACAGTTGGTAGAAAAGTAGCATGTTAACAGTTGGTAGAAAAGTAGCATGTTAACAGTTGGTAGAAAAGTAGCATGTTAACAGTTGGTAGATTTTAATTGATTTAATGTGGTTTGCATTCTAGACAAGAATTTTTCAGTTATATCAAGACATTCACCAGCTATAGGTAAAGTAGCAGAAATTTTGACATTTGCAATGCACTAAGGGCAATCATCAATGTCGGGGGCTAAAAAATGTTGTGACACAGGGCATTGGTATTTAAGGTCTTAACCCAAGGACCCTTTGACTTTCATTTCTAACTGCCAAGTGCTTGGCAAAAGAATAGTCACTACCAATTTTCAAGTCTTGGTCAGACCGGGCCAGGGTAAAAACCCCAACCTCCAACAGTTGGTAGAGAACACTTTAGATGATCTATTGAAAGGCAACAACTTCCCAGAACACTACAGTGTATTAGTTTTCAGTGTGTTTACAGCTGATTTGGTAGATACATGTAGTACATTTATTACAGTAGCTCAATTTAGTAGCATGTTTACAACTCACCTGATGAGAACACTACTAGTAAGTCAAAAGTGTTCATTGGTTCCCCAGTCAAGGACACAATAGAAATGTGGAGTGGAGTGGAGTGGAGTGGAGTGGAGTAATAGTATTTTATGCCTCAGTCAAGATTCTTTCACTTATTCTGAGGCAGTCAGTTCTGGGATGGTGGAGGAAACTGGAGTGCCCAGAGAAAACCATTGAACTGACAAACTTTCTCACATTATGATCTGTCCACAGTGGGTTTCAAAGCCAGGTGGTGAGAGGTGCTGTAATCTGTAAGAGCGCACTTTACACCAGTTGACACAACAGAAGAATTGAACTTCCTTGACAGCAGCTAAGTGAAATTTTGAATGAAAATTTGTATTTTCATGGTCCTCTGTGACATTTGTAAGTGAGAATAAACCACAACAACAAAAACAAAAAGAAGAAAAAAAATCTAAAAATATAGATCATGTACATGTAACAATAATAAAAAAGATGATGATGATGTGATGACAAAGACGATGATGATGAGGATGATGAGGAGGAGAAGGAGGATAACTGACAAATTGATACTTATTCATAAAGACATTGGTGATGCCTGTAAAAACACAAAAATAAAATTAAGGTCATGTGGGCGCCATTCATCTGGAATAAATTTTAGAGAAAAAAAAAGCTTATAAAATTTCTAAAAAATGGGATTGTGTTAGTTTGAAATATAAAATCATATTGATGCCTTATGTCATAAAACTCCCATCTGACATTGACTTTATTTTCCGGAATTGATCAAATAAATCGTATCCGGTTAATGTTTTATCGATAATTGACGACATCCGGAAACTTGGCAACTTTCGTTTTTGTTTTGTAAATTTATGTTAATTCACAGATTTACTTTCTTCAAATGACTAATTTTAGTTCAGTACTTTAAAATGGCTATTTGTAAATTTTTCATGCAAGGGAATTGTCGATATGGAAACAACTGTTGGAATGAACACCCTAGCGGTGGAAGTGGTAAGCATTTTCTTAATTTATGTTCTCAAGATATGAATTCTAGTCACTTCGGCACCCGTCAAGTTATTTCGGCACCCAGTCAATTTGGCACCGGCACTAGGTTATTTCGGCACCTAGTCCGAAAAATTAGCTGAGACCACATGAGCTCGTAATTAACAATAACAACAATGAAAATAACTAAATAAATAAAAGTAAAACATAACACTTCTATCCAAACCTCAATACCTGGCACAAAGAGACAAGAAGGTCACCTCCATGCTTCAACCATTATTTTCACAAACTAATTTGCCCTCAATTACCATCTCAAAACTTATTTTTCTTCCATTTTGTGACCAAAATATTTCCGAGCACTGGCTCTTTTAGACCATATTTAGCTTATATATGCTATATTCTCATTAAGTCATGGATTTAAGCCTACTATAGTATTTGACTTCTGTTTTTTGTTTTTGTTTTTGTTTTTTTGTTTTTTTTTTGTTCCAATAGCCCTGATCCACACACTTCAAAAGAAATTCTTATCACACTTTCTAATACCTGTACCAACATAATTAGGTCTTTTCAAACCCATATCACATGCTTCCTGCTTTTGTATCCGTAGCCAGGCGATATTGAAAAAAAATTATTGCCCGTTGGTAAGGAATATTACCTGTAGTTAACTGGAGATGATTTTTATAGTAAGATATTAAAAATTATCAAACGTTTCTTAACCAATCAAGTAATAAAATTTTTACATAAGTTATAATAATTTATAAGAAGAAACATTCACTGGGAAGAAATATTAGCAATTTTCACAGTGGCTTTTCTACCAAAGCTGCCTTGCTGCTATAAAGTACAACTGAACAATAAAAATAACAACTCAAACAACTCTCATAGTTTTTATTTTGTCTCACTGAAAATGCCTTGGTAGTTATAACCTGAATCACAAATCGGAAGATGGATTTGTGTGTTTGTAATCAGTCAATAAGAGTAATTTCCCTTTGTACACTTTCTGTACAAGCAAAACTGTGAAAATATCTTACCGTGAAATAGTTAAGAAGATCAAAACCACGAAAGTTTCACACCGCTAATGTTTCTTCTTATACAGTAATTGATGATAACTAGAGCTTTTGAAATTCTTAACTTAGAAAAAATTCCTATTGCACAAGTTCAATTTTGTTAATCATTAATTATGCGAGTGTGGATAATATGATCCAAAGAACTGTTACTTAACCTCATTGAGGTATACTTGTGGAAAAAAAATTAAATGTAACACAACTCTCTGCAAAGTGAATGTATTAGGCCTAAAATAAAATTAACATTGTTTGCTGTTGACCGCCAGACCCATTTGAAATGCACCTACCCCCAAAATTTTATCGCCATCAATTCCATTTTTTTTACTTCTCATAAGTATTAAAGGGCTATAACCCTGGCAAGCAAGATAACCTGTGAGCAGGTTTATACAGCACTATGGAAATTCCGCTGAATCGAGGAAGAACAAAGAAGACTTTAGTTAGCAACAAAAAAAAAAAAAAAAAAAAAAAAAAAAATTGATAAATTTGTTTAAAAGAGACATATGAAACCAATTTTATACTTAATCAAAAGTGTAATAGATTAAGTTTTCAAAAAATAAAATAAAATTTTTTTCCTACCTACCACATATGGATAGCATAGGTTGAAAAACAGCAAACAAAGATTTTTTTAAGTTAGGCCTTAATAAGATTTACTGAACTACAGTATTGTTTGTTTGCTTACCACAGCAGGATTTGCTTATACGGCACAGAGACAGTTGTTTGGAGGAGGAGGAGGTGGTGGGGGAGGTGGCAGGAGTGGACGTGGGGGTGGTGGTGGTGGTCAACACAATGTAACATTTAGAGATTCCTTTGGATCAGGAGGAAACCAGAATCCATTCAAATGGTCATCCTCTGATAATCAAAAGCAGCAGGGCCAAAAACAGGCGACAAGTCAAGTATCTCCAAATGATGTCATGTAAGTAGATAGAATACATGTAGTCAGAATCTACTACAGTATTAGACTGAGGGTCTAACAAAACTGCATTAGGCCACACAAAATTGATTTTTAGGATTTTTTTACAGATTCTTTTTTGGGGGGAAAAAAAGGCAAGCATGCAATTAAAAAATAATTTTTTTTTTTTTCTAAAACACATTTTCTTAGCCGAACAAAATTTGAACCAGGAGAGCGAGTAAAAAAAATAATGCTCAAAAAGATAGTTATTGCAGGAAATGGCAAAGAAGTTTAAATATATAACTGATAAAAGCAAAGAATATGCTGTTTTGGCAAACTCAAAACCTATTCAATATAACAATAAATTAGCCAAAAACTGTTAAATAGTAAAACACTGGACAAATGTTGCCCTGATTTTGTTAAATCACACTGAATGCAGCCAAAGATTTTGCAGAAAGATGGAATCGGGACTTTACTGGGAATTTTAGACTGGCGGAAAAAGATTTGAAATTAATTTATATTTGATTCTAGATTTTGGAGGCAGGTGGCTATGACAAACTACAAATTAATTTGGCATGGCCTTAGTTTGATATGATTTTTCATACTAAACACACATACGTTTTTATTTTTTTTTATCACATTACCATAGTAACACATATAAACATAAACTTCAAACATGTTTAAAATAAACCAGGACCTGTGTCATGATAGGCAAGGCCCGATAAAGAACCCTGCTGTATAAAAACTTCATTGCATCACACAGGTAAAATTTCTGCACTTTCAAATATTAAACACCATTACTCAACTCAACTCAACTATTTTGTTGTTTTAAATATACAGAAATCTTGTGATATCTATCTGTTTGTGAGCATAGTTTCTTCCAGTTCTCGTGGGATATTGTTAACATAGGCAACATTAACATCTGTTAAAATTCAAAGTAATGTGATTGTAGGCAAGCCTATATTTTGATCGCCACATTATGGTCTGCCCTTGTGAGATTCATCAAACCTAGTTTGTGAATCTTACAAGTGTCATTTAATCAGCATTTTTTACTACTAAGCTAGTGCTAGTTTCATTAAGATTAGATAATCCAAAGAACTACAATCGAATGACTGTAAAAAAGGTTCAGTGATTGAAAAAATTATGACTGTATCAGTTGAATAAGTCTTTATTATGGTGGCTTATTTCTGCCGTTGACATAATTTAGGTCCACATAACATTATCCATTTGACTACTTTATATCTTGACAAGTTCAGATACATGTAATATCATGAAAAGTTGTGATACCAAAATAAAAAGATGAGATAAATAACATGACATGACAAAACTCCCTAATCTGGACCCTGAGCATATAGAAAACCCTCTCTAAACTGGACCCTGAATATATAGAAAACCCTTCCTAAAATAGACCCTGATAAGATAGAAAATTCTTTCTAAACTGGATGCTGAATATACAGAAATTTGGGCCCTGAATATACAGAAAACCCTCTTAACTGGACCCTGATTATACAGAAAATTGGGCCCTGAATATACAAAAAACCGTCTAAACTGGACCCTGATTATACAGAAAACCCTCTAAACTGGACCCTGATTATACAGAAATTTGGGCCTTGATTATACAGAAAACCCTCTTAACTTGACCCTGTTTATACAGAAATTTGGGCCCTGAATATACAGAAAACCCTCTAAACTGGACCCTGATTATACAGAAATTTGGGCCCTGAATGTACAGAAAACCCTCTAAACTGGACCCTGATTATACAGAAATTTGGGCCCTGAATATACAGAAAACCCTCTAAACTGGACCCTGATTATACAGAAATTTGATCCCTGAATATACAGAAAACCCTCTAAACTGGACCCTGATTATACAGAATTCTGGGCCCTAAGTTTACAAAAAAGTTGCTTATTATGCAAGAAATCTCCTCTATATTGGAGCCTAAGTATACAGATAACCTAACCCTTATTATGCAAAAAATAAATGAAAGTTTTTAGTTAATAAGGACCCAATAGGATGTATTGTCATTAAATTCAGTTCCACAAAATGTTCTCCCAACAATTTTTTTAAATTCCAAAAGCACTAACTTTTGATGAATATTAATGATTCAACAGTGATTTTTCTGAAGCCTCTTGGATTTTTGAATTATAAGGTTCCAGAATTTGTAATTGGATGCCTACACTTTTTTTTTTCAGAAACACATTAATATCGGATATTAAAGAATGGGAACAAAATAAATGTGGCCATTTTCCTGTATTGCTTTTGAAAAAGACTGTCCCTGTTTACCAGGTATAGTACGACTAAGGTCTATATTTTCATTAGCTTGGTTCTATGTAACTTATGGGGTTAAGAGTATCAACATATATGTATGGCCTATGAGCCCCATGCCTGTCCAACTGCTTGGTGGTAGAATGTTTGCCCGAGAGTAGGAGGTCACAGGTTGGAACTCTGGCCAGGTCATACACAAGCATTTACAATTTGGGACACTGTTTCCTTGTCTGGTTCTCAGTATTGAGAGGATAAAGTTTCTACTGTCAGGGTTACATGCTGGTAAAATGGTATTGAGTAAGTATTTATATTAACATGTATTATATTTGGCGTCTCGAGGGTCTCAAACATTTGTATTTGTGTGTATTAATATCAGTGCTGTCATTTTTCCCCTTAGACAGGTGAGCTTGAATTATTGATGGAAATGAATTGAACACCAAAATTGCCGATATTAATACACGGCCAAAATAAAAACGTATTTAGTTTTATTTTCTGATGCATACTGTCATGATGAGCTAGCATGTTAACAAAAAAATTTTCCTGAGTATATGCTTGTGCAAGACATACCATGATACATTCTTCGTTTCTCACACATACATGAACTTTTCAAAATTTTAAAGTCTTATGTACATGTATGACCAACTTGGGATTCAAACCTACAACATCATTATCTCAGGGCTTAAACTCTTTTTCTGATCATTTGAGGAAGTTGTTATTTTGGATATCGTTAGCCAGTGTGGTACCATTCTAAAAAGGTTTCATAAGTCAGAGAAGAAACACTTGCTCTAACCCACACACAGTCCTTCAGAAAATAATAAACTTTTATTTTATTTAGAATATACCACTATTGTAGCTCAGTTGGTAAAGAGCTCACATCATAGGTGGAAGGTCAGGGCACGAACCCCTCCCATGTCTGGCCAAGACTTGAAAATTGGTAGTGATTGTTCTTTTGCAAAGCACTTGGCATTGAGACATGAATGTCACACTGAGGGTTCTTCAGAAGAGTCCTTAAAAACTAATGCCCCATGTCACAGCAGGCATGACATGCTAAAGAACCATACATGCTCATTGTCAAGAGGTCTGAATTTCTTTCACTTCATCTGTAGCTGGTGATGTCTTGATATAAGTGAAATATACTTGACTGGGGCGTAAAACCCCATTAAATCAATCTTAAATGAACAGTTTCTAATTAACTTTTGTACTGCATAGATATGTTTCTTATAGTGCTATAACTTCAGTTGCCATTCAAACAAACTGAATAACGCATGCTAGCACCTTTTGGTTAGTTTACTTTGCTCAGTAATGAAAGTTGTTACGCTATAAACAACATTTTCTACAGTTCAATGATAATATTACATTTATCTTTTTTTTTAAAAATTAAATTTTTTTTTTTGTATCTATAAAGAATTTTAAGAAATTATTATTTATAACATGCATGTCTAGTTGCTGGAACAGCCAATAAATGATTTCACATGTATATATGAATCAGCCAAAAAATGCAAGTTATAGTCATGTGATCAATTGTAATTATAGCTCATATAAATACATTTAGTCTCATACAGAGTTTTATAGAACAAAAACGAAGCAATTTTAAATATAAGAATATTGAATGATAATCAAATAAAAGATATCAAACATTTATCTCTGTTTCTAGATTTTGATGACAAGTCGCAAGAAGAATTAAGATCAGAAGCATATGAAGCTCTCCGTTCCGGTAATGGTCAGGCCTATGTGAGTTTTTTTTTCCAGTGAAACACTAAATCAAGTAACATTAAACAATCAATTATTTGTCTTAACCTTTTATTTTAGTAGTTAGAAGATGAGTTGTTTTGCTGAAAATATGGATAGAATATGAAATCATTAAAAAAAATGTAACATAAAGACTGCCCAAGGGACCAAAGGAATATGAACTTTATGGATTGGTTGTCTTTTTTGAGAGGTCCATTTTGGTTGAAATATAACACGAGAGGGCCTTGAAATAGTGGTTTTAAATGACAGATGGTCTTTATATAGAGGTGGAAGCTATTGTCAAATTTTTCTGTTAGAAGGTGGTTTTATATGGAGGTGACCACTGCAGAAGGTTTATCTGTTCATGAATAAAAATAAAGCTCCTTACCCTTTGAATGAATGCTGAGTGATATTTTATCATACATGTTGGGTTCTAATACTTTTTGTTTTTTATATTACAGGAGCTGCAAGTCCAGAAACTAGCGTCAGATTATTATAATAAAAGACAAATGTTAAAATCTCCAGGAATGCAATTAAAACAAAAATTAGTGAGTGTTTTGTGTGTGAAATTATTCACCATTATAACATCTACAGTATGAGGATGCCATTTTTCCAGTTAAATGAAGTGGAGTGGAGTAATGGCGGTTTATGCCCAGTCAAGATTCTTTCACTTATTTCTTGGATTGAGGGGGAAAACCGGAGTGCCTGGAGAAAACCACCGACCTTCGGCAAGGGAACTGACAAACTTTCTCACACTAGGCCCAGTTAAGTGTTGTAAATTGATTCATGGGAGGTTTTATGCTATAGTCCAAATATTTTTTTCTCATTTTAAGATGACTAGGTACAAGGAGATGCAGGAAACCCTTTGTATCCAGATACAAGCACTCACCTGATGCCAACAACCTTTAGTTTTGTCTGCGGTCATAAGCATGTGTTTTTGCGAACAATCAATGTACCTGTTGAATGGCATTTTGCCCAAATTGAAAGCATGCATACACACTATTGAACAGACCTTTGTTTACCATTCAAATAGGATAAGTAAATAAATAAAGTATGGCTCTCGGCACTTGGGATAAATAATGGTATTACTTTTATTGTGTCAACATGTTTCAACAGCTAAGCTGTTCTCTTCAGGACTCCTATATATACACATATATATATATATATATATATATATATATATATATATATATATATATATATATATATATATATATATCAGGGCTCCGGAAAATTTTGACTGGGGTGTCGGGCATTTTATCAAAGCAACCGTACTACCGATGCTGTGTAAAGCAAAAAAAATAAAAAATAAAAAAAAAAAAAAAAAAAAAAACGTACCACCGATGTTGTGAATAGCAAAACTTATTAAATAGTATTGACAATGTATTTAAAAGATTTAAATTTTTAATATCATATAGATTTTTAAAAGGATTTAAATACTATGTAGAGGTTATTTAGATACATGTGGTCAGGCTCATGTGTCCACACTGTCGATTTTTGTACTGTCGGCGTTGACGACACAAGGTTTAATGGCCATCTTTGTTTATTGACAATCGTGCATTTTCGTTTTTCCTAAGTAACATGAACTTTACTAAACCATTTCAAGACTTTTTGATTGTTTTTAGACTTTTTAAAATTATTTATTTATAACTTAACAGTTTGCCAAGACCATACGATGCGCGTCGTAGTCTTATTTGACATCCTGCGTGGAACCTCTTTGATATAGTCCGACGATCATGACCTTCCAGGATCAACTCTCGTAATCAGCTGTTTATGGCTTTCATCTGTCAAGCAATGTGATTACTCAATAAACATCTTAACAACAAAATTAATGAGGGTTCGGAAGATGAAACAAAAGGAACAGATTGAGACCATGGATTCTAACTGATTAATAAACAAAAGTCTAATTATAAGATCTGTGGTATTTATTGAAAACGGTTGACAGGTGATAGCAAACAATACTCGAGTAAAATAATGACTGACAAACATTTTTATTTACGTGTCCGATTAACTGAATTCTACTATTAACTAAAAATGTCTGACAAGTGATTTTTCACATCGGACAAAAATATTTTTTGTCGGACATGTCGCTTTTTTGTTGCTTAAATTGAAATGATATAAATGGTCCCGTCAGATCGCTATGTATTTCTTTGCAAATCTGTGTGTTTAAATTGAAATACTGAAATTCGAAATTTTGTTTAAATCGAAGTGAGTTTTCAGTCCAGATTACCAAATATAATGAAAAATCCGTTTAAATCAAAATATACTTTCCTTGTTTATCGTAGTTTGAATTTGTTTATACATCATGTTGAAAACAAGCCACAAAATAAAAACATTACATGTACACAAAAAATATTTTATTATAAAAATTTTGATTTATACCTGATATAATTAATCCGTTAGTCTGCTACTTCCACAGTCATTGATCAAAAGAATATGCCATGCTAATTGCCACACTTAAACTGAATTGATCTGTCAAGGTAAATGGAATACACCATTCAGCTACTGGGTGACATGCCAAGCCGTGATTTTAATAATCACAAAAGTGGGACACTTATGATTATGAATAAAGAAACTTAAACTGAGCCTCACCATAGTCGGTGTTTAACGGGAAATTTCAATGGAACCATTTAACTGCCAGTGACATTTCTGATTTACTTATTATGTTGTTAAAAAAAATTAGTTTGTTGAGTTTTACATTAACATAGAAAAATTTGAAATTATTTTTATTTTTTAATGTTTAATTTAAACTTTATCTTAAATTTTCAATGTTAATAGTAAGCGATACACTATAATGCATAACAGCATACATGTGACGTCAGTAGAGGAGCGTTTTACTAATAGAGTTATCTCCCATTTCTCATCGTCAGTGATAAAAACGGTTGATTCGAAATTCGGATAAATTGAAATTTTTCATCTGACCCATTCAATTTCAAATTAACGAGAGGCAACTGTATATATATTATATATATATATATATATATATATATATATATATA
Organism: Tegillarca granosa; assembly: GCA_029721355.1. Classification (NCBI taxonomy): domain Eukaryota; kingdom Metazoa; phylum Mollusca; class Bivalvia; order Arcoida; family Arcidae; genus Tegillarca; species Tegillarca granosa. The sequence goes on along the minus strand of CM056610.1, from coordinate 11,035,447 downwards.
TATATATATATATATATATATATATAAATAAGATATTTGTTTTGACGAGACAACTCCATTTTGCATTATGTGTGTTATGTAGCAGTGATAGTTCGAGGCCTTAGTGACCAAATAACCATCAATGGAAATACAGTTTCTCTTACTGTCTACCTTTGAATCCTACTTGAATAGATTTTAGTGTAGGAATGTCAGTTCTCTTGTCAAAAAGCACAGGTTTTCTTTTGGCACTCTGGTTTTCTCCACCACCCCGGAGCTACTGACTACAATATTAGTGAAAGAATCTTGAATGTGGGCTGAAAAGTTTATCACTCTTGATAGTTAAATAGTCAATAAAGCAGAAGATGTTCTACATTAAGAGATATAGTTTTGTGCAAAATTTTTAAAAAATCAACAATAACTTTTATTATACACTACAAAAGTAATAGTAAATGCAGTGGTATGGACTGCGATGAGTAGAGTTGAGTGATGGTGTTTAACATCCAAGTCAAGAATTTTTCACTTATACCAAAACCTTGCCTGCTATAAATGAAAGTGCAGAATTTTTGCCTGTGCATTGTGCTGATGGAATTATACAGCATGGTTCTTTATCGTGCTATGCCTACCATGACACAGGACCTCATTTGTTTTAAGTTCGAAAGAACCGTGACTTACATTTTGTAATGCTGAATGCTTGGCAAAAGAACGGTCACCACCAACTTTCAAGTCTTGGGTCAGACCTGGTCAGGGTTTGAACCCACATATCCCACTTATGGAGCAAACACTCTACCAACTGAGCTACCTCAGTGATATGGACTGGTTCACTCTGTGCCAGTATAATAGATTGAGGTAGTAGTATACTTGTAGCATACTGACTTAGTGAGCTAGCACCATATCCCAAAAAAAAAAAAATCAGCCTGAAAGTGTGCTTATAAACAGCAGACCATAATATACCCTCTCAAATATCGAGGGGCCCGGGCAGGCGATAGCCCGCCTATAGGTAATGCATATGTGTGTAAATAATGGAGAAGATTTAGTAAACCTATCCAACTTTCTTCTTGGTTTGAGCTCCATTGGGGACCGCCATTTCCGCATTGGTTTATGGGTAATTGTAAGAATAATTATTTTTTTAATTTGAATAAACTACCTCCGCCTTGATTGTGATGCTCTCTTTTGGTCCCTTTTATTAAAATTATCTTATTTATTTAGTTATTGTCTTCTATATACATTTATATTTGATCACCATTAGGCAGTACTGCTTCTCTGCCTCTGAATTCTCCGCCGCTAGATGGCTTCGAATCTGTTTTCGGTGCGAAGGTCGTCTTTTCATTTTGTGCACATTTACAGACAAAAAAACTTTTTCTCATTATGAATACCTGAAAAATTGCTGATGTCACTTTTAATGAAATAGCAACAGCTGTTACTATAACAACACCAAATATTTTACAAAGTCTTCTAATATCAATATGCAATTTATGTGTATAATTTCCGTATTTGTAGATATCTTTGATCGAAGATTACAGAATAAAGAAAAACAGCAGGTAACCTATATCTTATGTGAAAGGGAGTAAGCAAGAAAATGAGTGAGATTGTGTAAGTTGTCGAGTAAATATGTGAGTAAATAAATGATTACTAAATGGATGAGAACGTGATGACCAAGTTGATGATAATTAAGTAAATAATGGCTGAATGAGTTATGAGTGTGTGATGACTGAATAAGTAAGTGATGATCCATAGGATCGGGAGTGTTGTCTGAATTATTGGGTGATGATCTATTTAGCGAGTGTTGACTGAATGAATGAACAAAAATGATGAATTAGTGAGTTAGTACTGAGGGAACGAGTAAAAACATTTTGTATCACATTGTGGTCAAGATTCTTACCTTGAGGTGGTCAGTTTTAGAATGACTAAGGAAACTGGAGGGAAAGCATGCTGAAAAATGCTCTTGCACTCTGGTCCATCTAATTGAAATTTACATCCAGATTGTAAAAGACTTGTTTGTTAGCTAGCTTTTTAGATCACTCAGCCTTTGATGGTTGTAAGTGAGTTTGTGATGAATGAGTTAGTGAGTAAATGAACAAATAGTGAGTTAGAAATAGGGTTTTGTGTTGTATTCTCAACCAAGATTATATCATGATACCAACAGCTAGAGGCAAAGTTGTAAACTTTTTTTTACCTTTGCAATGTAAGATAATAAATCAAATTGTTTCTTATTTGAATGTTATCTGTACCAATTGGTGAGAAAAAATTCTGTACTATAAATCATGAAAAAAATTGCACACCATATTTTCTCTCTGTCTTTTGTAACTGCTTGCGCTGTAAGTGGGAGGTGGTGTGTTGGAACCCTGACCAGGTCTGACCCAAGACTTGAAAGTGGGTAGTGACTATTCTTACGCCAAGCGCTCCGCATTACGAAATGAAAGTCAGGGTTCAAGATGAAAACTTAAAATAATTGAGGTCTCGTGTCACGGTAGGCATGGCACAATAAAGAACCCTGCTGTATAATGCCATCAGTGCAGTGCACAGGCAAAATTTCTGCACTTTCGTCTATAGCTGGTGGCATCTCGATATAAGTGTCTTGACTTGGACATTTAACACCATTACTCAACTCAACACAACTCTGTCTTTTGTAGGACTGGTTCATCATACGGAGGTATGTTTAATTTATAAATAACAATAATGATTTGTCCTTGACCAAGTCATTTATTATTATAGTTTGCTTCAACCAACATATCTAAATGCTCCATGAATCAAGGTTCATCATCTATTGGCAGGATTATCTCCTTATTTTTATTTGTATTAGTCATAGCAACTGCTTGGTCTTTCATTCAATAAATGCAGTGTTTATGCTATTGAAACAAATTATACTAGTTTGATTTGTTTACAGACTTTAATTAAATGAAATGGAAAAAAGCATAAGCTAATCTTCTTCTTGTCTCTGTATATCCCTCCAGTAGAAGGAGCTACCAAATGATGTTTGGTTTACATAATTTTAGTAAATCAATAAATCTGAACTGTAGTGGAAAGAGCTAAAATGTTTAAAAAAAAATGCTCTGTTAAAGCAGTAGCTTTGGACAGTGATAAGAAAAAATATACAGTAAGCATCACTGATATTTGATTTGAGCCATGACAACAGGTACAATTCAGCTTTTACGTCACAATGCCGAAAAATGGCATTAAACAACATCAATTTTTGGCAGGTTGTCTGAATGTGTTTTCTACTGAACAGATTAAACATTGTGTGAACTTTGTTAATTTTATTGTCAATTTTATTTGTTGGTTCCTTGTAAGTTAGTTTTTTTTCAATTAACTACTTATTTATTGGAGATAAGTATTTGCAAGAAAGACAAAAGCATTTCCCTTAAAATATTTGTATTATTTGGCAGTTATTCCCAACAGAACCTCTATTTCCTAAAAAAGATGTAAACAGTCAGCAATCCGATTGTTAGGATATCGAACAAAGATTTAAATCATCTCAAATTATGTTTTATTTACTTTAGAATGAAATGGAAAATCAGGATTAATGATTTAGCATTAAAATTATAATATTAAACAACTGTTGTCAATGTAAACAAATGATGCAAGTTATCTCAGTTATAAACCATATAGTTTGCAAAAAGACCTTTAATTTCAAAAACAAGAACATTCTAAATAAATTTACTTTACAAAATTTGCAGCTCCAAGAGTATTGTGAAATGATCATGGAAAAACTCATAATCAATTAACTGTACAACAACATCTTATTAAACAGAGTGCTAGAAACATTTAGAAGCCTATATACTACTATATTTACAATAGCTATTATCTTTCTTTCTATGACTCTATTACTCTTCTTTGCGGTCATATGCTATAAACGCTGATGACATTTTAGAACTTTCTGCATGACGTCCTGACGTTAGGATATTACATTTTGACTATGTGTAGGTTGGCAGTAAACTGACATATTAAAAAGGTGACATATCTCATCATCAGACACCTCACTGTCACTGCTATCAGAATCGTTGTCCATTCTGACTTGAGTAATTTTGTTTTGAATCAAACTGTATTCAAATCCATCTGATGTCCAATGAAATTCCTCATATTTTAACACATGATCCTCACCTTTTCCCCAAATATTTGGTATTTTTCTCTCAAAAGATTTGTAAATTAAGTGTTTTACATCTGTAAGTTTTCTTGTTTTGTTATTTTCTGTGATGAATTTTTTGCAATGTGCCCAAAATAAGTTCTATTGGGTTAAGCTCACAATGTCAAACAGGCAAACGGAGAACAAAATTACCCTGATGATGAGCTGAGACATTAGTGCAGGCTTGTTTCTTTTGATGATCTCATACAGCTCTGGTTTCTTAGGAAGCGCTATATTGTTATCCTTTAAACACTGTATCATTTCATTTTTGCACATGTTCGAAGTAGGTGCAGTGCTGACCTCGGTCCTTATGTTCTGATAAGGAGCATTATCTTGTACTATCACAGATGGATTTATAAGAGCAGGCAATAACTGATGCTTAAATCAATCAAGATACAGTTGCCCATTCATTTCTTTATTGTCACCAACTCCTGACTGGGCTTTAAAAACCAAATCACAAAGAGGAATCAGTCCAGTTTCTTTTCTACCAGCATGTAAAATTACATATCTTTCTCCTTTACCAGATGACACAACCAGGTCTAAAACATAGGGTTCGTTTGAAATCCAAATATATTTCAAAGGATTGTTTTGGTTTACCCATGTTTCGTAAAGACAAACAATGTCAAAACCTAAATATCAAAATTTGATTTAATGTAAATACTGACAACGCTCAGCTACAATATTTTGTTTTTCAAAAATTCTCGTCTAGTCTCCTTTTTTTTTTTTTTTTGAATCCTACCTCATGTTAAGTTACTACAATCAGGCTTTTAGAAATAATAACAGTATCCTTTATTAGTCCCCTACCAGTGAAAGCTGAAGGGGAATTTAGGTTTGCCCTCTGTCTGTCCGTCCGTCCATCCGTTAATTTTTACCGGAGTTATGGCCCTTTGATCTTTGAAAATTCACAGAAATTTTAGCTTTCTGCACTTTTTATCTACACGCTTGCAGAAATGGAACTAATGTTTGGTATGTGACTCTACCATGATGAGTTACAGATCAAGTTTATGTTTCGTTTCTATCTGCAAGTAAAATTGCATCTTTTGACAACACTTTTGTGAAATTCTTTGGTTTACCCATGACTTTTATGTATCAAATTGGCATATACATCCATGACCACACCCTAACCTTACCCAACATCACTTTCCCCCTATAATATGTATTAGGTATAAAGATTTTAAACAACTCTTTTATTCTATCTTTTGATTGGTCTATCTATCTATCTATCTGTCTGTCTATCTATTGATTGATCTATCTATCTATCTATCTATCAGTCAGTCTGTCTGTCTGTCTGTCTGTCTGTCTGTCTATCTATCTATCTATCTTTCTATTTATCTATCTATCAATCTATCTTTTTATCTTTCTATTTATTGATCTATCTATCTATCTATCTATCAGTCAGTCAGTCTGTCTGTCTGTCCGTCTGTCTATCTCTCTGTCTGTCTGTCTATCTATCGATCAATTGATCTATTAATTGATCTACTGTAAAATCACAAATATTCGTTGGGGATTAAATTTCATTATTTTCGTGTGTTACTGAAATTAAATGTCATAAAATTTTTTTAATAACAATTGCCCTCAATGGGATTTATTTTCACAAAACTCAATTCCATGAAAATTTCTATCAGCAGAATTTTTTATATATCTATTTATATTTATTTATTTATTTATTTATTTGTTTATTTATTTATTATTTTCAATGAGTAAAAAAATTATTTTAACTGGGTAGAGGTAAGTAATGGTTTAATGCCCAAGATTGGATTCTTTCGTCACTAACATTGGACAGACTTTCTCAACAAAAAACAGTCCGGTCACGAATATGAAAGGTGTTGTGATACCTCATTGCACTTTTTAAACCACTGATGTCTTGTATTGGTAATAAATTTCTCTTAACGATAGACACCGAGAGAGAGAGAGAGAGAGAGAGAGAGAGAGAGAGAGAGAGAGAGAGAGAAATACCCAGAGAGAAAGAGAGAGAGAGGAGAGAGAGATTTTAATGATCAAGATGTAAAAAAAAAGGAAAGATAAAAACAAGACAGCAGGACGGAACAAGAAAGTACAATTATCATTTTTAATATCCATGACTTTGGCTGAGTTTTGAAGTCGTAGTCTAGTGAGGTGGTTATAGCACTATTTAAAGCCACAAACCATCAAACCAGTACGACATAAGTACGAATTCAAAAGCTAAAAAATGTTATATTGCCAAGCAATCGATTATATACTTGTATTCAAACCCATAGTTAAAATTAGTCAATCAGTAATTTAATAGGTATTTGTGTTATATAAATCAGGGACTTTTAGGAGACTGACAAACAATTAGCATTGAAAAACAAAAACAGATAAAGTATTGTGTAAGCAACATGTTACAGAATCTGAAGAGCTTCATGTGGAAAATATTGCTAATGAGACGGAGTGTGATGGTGACGATAATCATTTGTCGGTGTGGTTGAATCTATTGTCATGAACACAACAAGAAGTCTGTTTTGTTAGATTATTGATTGGTTGGTTTGTTGGTTGTAACATGTCACATCACATCAGCAGTTCTTCATTTGGCTATTCTTGACGATAATTTATCTATCAGGATTAATCTAAGAACAAGTTCGTGTATGTGTGAGATGTGCGTGTGTGTATTTTGGTCGGCCTTTTAGAAGCTTGTACTCAGGACAACAATAAGTCAATATACCACAGACAAGCATATCACCCCCCCACCCCCACCCCACCCCCACACCCCCTCCCCAGTCACATTATCTTGGCATCCATCAACCTGCCAATACTCTATCCTCATTATTAAAACTCTGTCCTCATTATTTCGAATATCAGACGAGGAAGCATCATCTTAAATGTAAAAGCAGACAGAAATGATCCTATATAACTATTCATTTCAAGGAAAAAGAGTTTATAAGTATTCCTAAAAAAGGGAAGGGGGAATTAACTTTTTTTTAGTGTTGAATTTCTTATCAGATAAGTTAATTTGAAACACAATTTAACTTAAAACTTGACAATAAATACAAGGACACATTTAATTACATATACTTATATGTTTCCTCTAAATATATGTATGGGTGTTTGTTCTCATTGTTGTTATTTACAATTTGAAACACAAATTTAACTTAAAACTAAACGATAGATACCAGGAAACATTCAGATACATATACTATAGATACTACAGATACCCTAAATAATTATATCTATAAAGTTATATTGCAATTTTATTTTTGCGTTCAGACTTTAGTCATTACCTTTGTATTTCGTGTGTGACACATATGTAAAAATGTATTTTAGACAGAAATGTGCTAATACTATTCAGAAATTTACACAATAAGCCAAAAAATCTTGTGTAACTAACTATGGTGACATACTGTATCGAGGATTGCACTTGCAAGTGACACTGAATCAACCAGAAAAAATTTTGCTCTTTAAAGGGAATACAACATTACCAATGTTTATGATTTGCAGATGCAGATCGAGAAGTTTATGTTTAAAAAAAGGAGATTTATCTAATGAACGTGTTTGACTTACCAAATACCCGCTGACACAGTTTGAACAAATGAAACACAAACATACCAGTCCATGTCCAAATCACAATCCTAGAAAACGAAATGAAACTTCGAAAACTGGCAAATTTAGTTATACACAAGAACTTCCTTCAAGAAAGTAAGGCCGTGTTCTGGAAGGGTAAGCACCTCCTGTCTACCTAGCTACACCTGTCACATGCAAAGTCAAATTTGAGCAGGAAAGGAAATGTAATAGTAAAATAATAAACCAACCAATATAACCTTCCCAATAGCTCACTGGTAGAGCATTCGCCTCAAGGACAGGAGATGGGGGAGAGAACTCAAACCGGTTCATCCATCTGACTGTAAAATCTTACTTCTTTGTAATGAAGAATAGACTTTGACATCAAAATGAAGTTATAGCGTAATTTGGATTTTGATGAGTTTTGGTGTCACATGTTAGATTCCAAATTTTCATTTTTAGCTCACCTGACCGAAAGGTCATGTGAGCTTATGGCATGGCACGTCGTGTGTATGTGCATGTATGCATGCATGCATGTGTGCGCGTGTCGCAAACACCTATTTTCGACTTCTACTCCAAAACTGCTGGACAGATTTCAATGATACTTATTTAGAAGCATATATGGGCCGGTGCAATTCAAATTTGTTCATGGCATTGCCATGGCTACCAAAACTAGGTCAAGGTGACCTGGGGGTTGAAAAATCTTAAAAAATCTTCCTCTTCAAAACCAGTGATGGGAGAAAAATCTGATGTGATATTTGGCTTCTCTAGGGTCTTAAATATATAGTTTGTTCATTTGGTGAAATTTGGTAGAAAAACCGTTACGCATTTTTGCATTTAATTTTAAAAATTTCATAAAATGGTTTTAAGTTGTTATAAATTGACTATTTGAACAGATAATGACATGAAATTTTTAGTTTTGACTTTTTCTTGAAATGACCTTTAAATTAGGGTCAAGGTCACAAATCAATGTCATGACCTAATTTGTGATTTATGCATTTTAGGCATTTGTTAAAATGTTCAGCATGACAAATTTAAAAAAGGTACCAAGTTTTGTAACTATATGATAATCCATGTAGGAGTTGCTGCCCCTGAAATGTTATTTTTGTCTTATTAATACTAAAATTGTGCATTAGCTTGAAAACTATAATCTTTTTGTATAGACATGTACATGTATATTAGAATATTGAAGGTATTGTGACAACGATCATTTTGATATATGGTTCTAGGTCGTATGATCAAAGGTTAAGGTCACAGCTGCAAAAGAAGACTTAAATTGCTAATAACTTGAAAACTGTTAACTCTTTGTATAGGCATGTATATAAGAATATTGTAGGAATTGATATGGCGATCATTTTGATATATGGTTGAAGTTTATATGTTCAAAGGTCAAGGTCACAGCTGCAAAAGAAGACTTAAATTGCTAATTATCTTGAAAACTGTTTACTTTTTGTATAGGCATGTTTATTAGAATATTGAAGGTATTGACATGACAATAATATATGGTTCCAGGTCATATATGTTCAAAGGTCAATGACATAGCTGCATAAGTATACTGAAATTGGTTAATGATTTGGAAATTATTCATTACACTAAAGTTACTTCATGCATATTATATAAGCTACTTATAAATGAAATGTGACTGGATATATTTCTGATTAAGTTTTGTGGCAGTTCTTAACTTGAGGAAACTTGTTAAGTTTCTGTACCTAATATATTGTCTTTTGCACCTTTCAAACAATTTTGGACATATCCTCAGGTGAGCGTTAAGGCCAATGGGCCTCTTATTATAGATTTTGATGAGTTTTGGTGTGACATGTTAGATTACAAATTTTCATTTTTATAGATGTTGTACAGAAATAACATTTTAGGTTTAAATTACTTAAATGAGGAACATTTATTTTCAGTAAAAAATCTCATTTTCAAAAAAATTTGACAAATTATACCTTTTGTCATAGCGCGTCACATTTAATTTCACAGCCTAAATAGCCAAAACTTAAGGAAATGGAAAGGACGTAAGACTAATTACATGGACATCGTTTAACTTCTAATGGGGTTTATTTAGAAAAATGATACACTGTAGATCACTAATACTTAGGTTTGTAAATTAATTCCTCAATATTAAAGTCCACCATAGCCAAATGTTTAGAAACATGTTTTTATATTATGTTTACTTGTGTCTCACACTGCCAATCTTGATCTTTGGGAAAAAAAACTTCATCAATTTACTTGCCAAAGGCTCTGATTTTCTTCAAACATTCTTGTTTTTCCAATGTCCAAGAACTTACTGCCTCAATGTAAGTAAACTAAACCTGATTGGGGCATAAAAACACAATCTAATCCAATCCAACAAGATTTGCAAAGAATTATTCAGGAGTTATGTCCCCTTGGCAACTGAGATCCCGATCCATGGGTAAAAAACTTTGTCAATTTACTTGCCAAAAGTTCCAGTTTTCTCCAGACATTCTTGTTTCTCCAATGTCCAAGAATGGACTGCCTCAATGTAAGTAAACTAAACCTGACTAGGGCATAAAAAACATTTAATCCAATCCAAACCAACAAGATTTGCACAAAATTATTTAGGAGTTTTGTCCCCTTGGCAACTGGAATAGATCAGTTGTACAGTTAAATTCAAAGTTTTGATGTAATTCTGTTTTTATTTGTTTAATTCAGGTGTTTCCTTGTTCAGCAGTACTAGCTCTGGTGCATCACCATTTGGATCTACAACTCAACAAAATACAAATGCCTTTGGATCACCTACAAGTAACACTCCTATTGGAAATTCACAGAATGTATTTGGTCAAAACCAGAACCCATTTGGATCATCACAGGTTGGATCAACAAATATTTTTGGTTCAAACCAGACAAGTGCCTCTTTTGGAACACCTCAGCCTGGAGTGGGAGGTTCTTTTGGTACTTCACAATCATCTAGTCCCTTTGGAACAGCCCGAACAGGGCCTGCAAGTACATTTGAAACAACTCAGACAGGTAGTGTTGGACTGTTTGGAAAACCTTCAACAGGAAGTGTTGGACTGTTTGGAAAATCTTCAACAGCAAGTGAATTTGGAACCCCTCCAACTTTGTCATCAGGTGCATTTGGAACAACTCAGATTCCAAATCAGACAACAGGTTTTGATTCATCGTCTATGTTTTCTTCCACTCCATTATCAGGGACATCATCTTCATTTGCAAATAGTGGATTAAAAAGTGGAAGTGGATTAATTGCCACACCATCTGTTAATCTTTTTGGTGCTACTCCAGGTGGAACTTCAGTAGAAGAAATGAGTTCGACCAACAAACTAGGTCAATCTAGTACTGGAACTGGACTTTTTGGTAAACCAGTACAACAACAACAACAGCAGCAACAACAACTGTCACAGACAGCACACGCAGGACAGTCTAGTGTTTATACTCCTATTGATAAATTGACACAGGAAGAATTGTTAGCATTTCAAGCACAAACATTTACCCTCGGAAAAATTCCTACAAAACCGCCACCTCGTGAACTGTGTTAAAGATGAACTTTATTTCAATATACTTCCTAAAACATTAGTCTTAAGATACATACCTTATTTGTGGTAAAGTTTTTTGCTCAAATTGAGCCTAATATCACTTCATTTTAGAATGAAGTTAATAAAACTCACATGACACTTTCCATACTTTAAAATGCAGCTAAATAATTCCCAAATGACAGTTCAATGGTCTGCTTATAATTTCACTAGCATCTATTATCTCAAAAAGCTTTCCTTTGTATAATATCCAGTAACTTTGCAACAAAATGTAAGATTAATGTCCTTCTTAGTCTTGTATTGTCTAAAGCTAAAATGTCTAAAAATGCTGGTCATTCTAGGCAGCCATCTTTTTTTCTTGTTGTTGTCTAGCAGAACCTCCTTATTGTATGAACAAAGCACTTGAATTGCTGACCTAGACACTTGAGAAAAATGCCATGGAATTCCATGTAATTTCCACCTACAGATTTTGGTGAAAATGCTGAGCCTCAAACTTCGTATATTTTGTTAAACTTTCATTGACAGACAAAAATTTGCCACAAAAATCCATATACATGTCCACAGAAATTCCATGGAAAGTGTGTACATGTCCATGGTAAAAAAGATGGCACATGTATTTTTCCATGGACATGTACACACTTTCCATGGATTTTTGTGGCATTTCCATGGAAATCCATGGATTTTACATGGACGTGGACATATTTCCATGAAATTTCTACAGCTGGATGCTCTACTGTTTCTAAATGCTTTAAAGGCTTCAAAAATATATTGCACATTTTTTAAATGCTTTCTTCAACTTAGAATAATTGATTTGATCTTAAGTTGAAGTGGCTAAATGGATCAATCCATATATCAGAGTGCCCTTCATGGCCGATTTTTTTTACTCTGCAAATGTAGATCTTAATGTAAGAGAACATACCAGTTTATTTGCTTGATATTCGTGGTTTCATACTGTTACTCCCTATTTTTTGTAGAATTCTTAATAAAATCAGTACTACTTCTCTAGAAGAATTGTTAGGGAAAAATAGAAGTATTAATATTTATACAGCAAGAAAACAGATTTACAGAAACTGCAAATAGACAAAATTCATATTTGCTGCAAGGAGACTTAGTAACATAAAGATGAGTTGAGTAAGGTGTAGGAAGATCATATACAAAGCCATTTAAAAATGATAAACTAATAGTGTTTTACGTCAAGATTCTTACTCTTATATCAAGTTAGTAATTTCTAGTATGGTGGAGTGACATGGAGTGGAGTGAAGTTGTTTTATGCTCATGTCAAGATCCTTTCACTTACATCAAGGTGGACAGTTCTGAAATGGTGGAGGAAACTTGAGGGCCTAGAAAAAACACCAACCTTTTGCAAATAAGCTGACAAAGTTCCTCATACTAGAATCTAACTGCCCGAGTTGATTCAAACCTTGGCAATGAGAGGCACTGTGATACGAAAGTACATACTGTAGTTGTCTCTTCCACCAAGGCCCCAAATAAAGTTAAATGCTTTGAGACAAAAAGTAACATATACTGCAAGCAGACAACATAAAAATACCGTTTTGATCGATAATTGTGAGGTTCATTTCTCAAAAGTAAATCAGAAATCTATATAAGTTATTAAAATTTTTATGAAAGTACTTAGTAATGCTGGTAATAGTTTATCATTAAAGAAGTATATCTGATATTTGTAGATTCTAGTCTTTTTAATTTTTCTCTGACTCTTACACATTTCATGCCTCAGTGTTGTGTGTAGAGTCTGAACATTTTTTATCAAAAACCTAGGATTTTCATATACCGCCTTGATTCTCAAGGGACACAGCCTTAAATAAGTGTTGTACTGTAGAAAAGTTTTCATCCTCGATTGATAGTTGTCCTAAAGTCATAAATAAATATTTCAAGTTGCAATGGTCTTCTGATATATTTATTCAATGTTTTCTGTTTGCCAACTTTGTCTTCTATTTTCAAAACAAGACTTTGTGACCTCTCAAAACCTTGCATTCAAATTTTTTGAAATCATTTAGTAGATTCTAGCTTAGAAATTGAACATAATACAGCAAAAATCTTATTAGGAGTTGAGTTGCATTATAGGATTTTTCACTGATATCGAGATGGTAAGTTCTAGGATGGTAGAGAAAATAAGAGTGTCCAGGGAAAATTACTGATCTGAAGCAAGTGAACTTACAATATTTACACTATATTGTGAGTTGGATTCGAACCTAGGTTGTGAGAGTGGCAGATCTGTAACCATGTACGCTAGACCCCTCATACCTTATTAGTGTTATTTCACTGAAAGGTTTAATTGTGACATTAAATGATTTTGGCCAAAAAAGATGTAAAAAAAATTCTACAATATTCAATTCATTTGACCTATGCATTTGCTTTATTACTATTATTAAAATTATTTTAAGTTATTTATATATTTTTTCAAATGAGAGAGAGAGAGAGAGAGAGAGAGAGAGAGAGACTTTTAATCAATATATATATATATATATATATATATATATATATATATATATATATATATATATATATATATATATATATATATATATATATATATATGACAATTTAAATAAAAGTTACAAAATCATGTATTTATTTACTATGATTTTTTTATTATTTATTTTACTATTATTATTTTTCTAATTGTTAAAATGTGTAACATAATTCAATTGATATTCCTTCTGATATAAATAAATACTATTTTAAAATCCCCCAAGGCCTTACTTAAAGAATTCTTTGTTTGCTGTTTCCGACTCATGCTGTCCACATGTGGGTAGGTAGGTAGGAAAAATATTTTTTTTAAAACTTAATCTATTACACTTTTGAAAAAGGTTAAATTGGTTTCATATGTCTCTTTTAAAACAGATTTTACATTTTTTTTGCTAACTACAGTCTTCTTTGTTTCTCCTTGTGTCTTCTCCCATGGAGAAAGTTGAATTTCCTCACTAATGTGTAAACCTGCTTACAGGCTGCTTGCTTGGATTATTGCCCTTTCATACTGTTTTTACTTTGTATGAAAAGCAATATATATATATATATATATATATATATATATATATATATATAATCACATCATTAAAATACCATAAGCAACGATTGATGAATTTTTTCATTGATTGATATGTGAATAGTGTTGCTGGTCATCATATTTAAAAAATATACACAATGATTAAGTTGGTTTTTGTAAAGATGAATGTTAGTTTAGTTCAAGATTGTTTGGAACTACATCTATACATTCATAGAAATCTTTATATTTTTATTAACTAGTTTCTGGGTGTGTTGGATTTGTTCTTGTTGTGTGCATGTATGATTTAACGTTTAAATTATTTCCTTACTTTTTTCAAAAAAAAATACTGTGTTCCAGTAACTATTCCTTTCTCACTTATCTTGGACTGTAACTTTTATAAACAAAAAATCCGCCATAAACTATAGTATCTTTCATGGTTAAGCTCACTCAAATTTTTTTAAAACTAAGAATTCTTCCCGCATGCAAAGCATTCCTTAGCTGGATTTGGATATGCACTATATATAATTTTGGGACTTTGGATTCATAAAAAGTTCAACAGTGTGGTTTTTTTTTATTTATCAAACTTTTTGGCCCCTTGTGTCACTGATGAGAAATGACTTTCCGAAATGTGCACATATGGCACAGCAAAATTTAGCAGGTATTTTGTTATATATATACCAAAGTAAAATGAACAAGCTTTTTCATAAAATTGTTGTCTGTTATCTAATTGGTCAACAAATGGAAAAGTATCGTTTAATGGAAAAGGCTCTTGTTGAACGGAAAGCAATTGGTCGAACACGGTTAATGCATATTGTATAAATATTGAGGAGCTTTTCTTGTCTTTAAGAACAATAATCAAATTGTTACTTTACGGACAAATTTCGGCTGTTTCTAATAATTATTTATAACTTATTTTAAAGTGTTAAATGGTGGTCGTCTAGAGAGAAAACGTAACTGATAATTTAAACGAAAAAGCCAAACATTTTCTCGTAATTTTCTCTTATGCCAGGAAAAATGTCGGTACAAATCTATACGTACAATCATAAAATTATCAAACATAAACAAAGCCTAAAGTACGATTATCTACCAGTATTTATAGTAATAATTATCTCCCTTATATACAACTAAGTGATGAATTATAATTAAACAACTCTAATGCACTACACTTGTACATTTTACATAATGAATGTTAATGTTAAAATACTAAATCAAGAAATACGTTTTTAAAACGCAAAACACACTTCATTGAATGATGTGCAGAAAAGGTATACAATACACAACCTTTTGTCATGTGTTACTCATTAAAAATAATTATGAAACTGAATATTTTTCTTCATAAAATTATGAAACTGAATATATTTCTCCATGAAAAGTGGTCAATTACGTCTAAGATCTATGCTAAGAAATTGATGAAATACGTAATGAGAATATACTAAGTTTTACATATATTGTCTGATACTTGTTCTTTATAAAATGCATTTTCTCTAAATTACAGCTCAAAGACTAAAATGTAAGCTACCGTGCAAATTTTAGCACTTTTTAAAATCGCATATTAAAAAAAATTCACTTCATTTTTCATTTTTTAAATATTAAAACTTTCTTAAATACAAAAAATAAACGAAAAAAGAAAGGACATTGATATTTTCAATTATTGCAGTTAAAAATTTGTTCACTATCACTGTAATTTAACATTTGATTTAACTTTTTGTACGACTGTAATGCCATGATTCAGACAGATGAATACATTTCTCAACAAGAGAATTGTTTAAGGGGGTTTCGAATTCATCATCAGAGATTCTTTCCTTAACCGTTGAATAGAGTTCACTCAAAGTATCAACCATGTTTTGCCTACTGCTCATATGGAGATATGAAAGAAACATCAAAACATAAGAATACACAAAGGGATTTATGTCTACCTCGTTTCCTATAGAATGCCGAATAAGTTCTTGTTCTATTTCTAATGGATAGAAATTGCAGTCTACTCTGCAAATATAAGTACAAGCGAAGATGTCACGATTAAACTTCTGATATAGCGTTAAACCTTTGCCACCTACTTCATCCATGTAAGTTTGCTTTTTGTATATTCTGAAGAATAGTCCATGATAAATAACAGACCATTTTAATTTTTTCACCACTTTTTGAGCTAATGTAACCACTTCCTTATATTTTTCCTTCAAATAATACAACGTAGCCAATAGCAACATGCCGGTACATTTATCATTGTTCATGCAGTCATTTACAATGAGGGATTCAATTTCCTTCACGTGCTTGTAAATGTTTTTATTAGAGTCTTTCGTACATATCTGTTGAAACAACAGTTGAACCAATGAATTAACAGTAGTTTGACGTTCAATAGTAAGAATTGCCTGTCTATATTACTGGTTGACGTTTGTACCATATCAGCAAGGAGTACCATACAACGAATGGCGTCCGAATTATGAATGGTATCTACTAAAACATTCACTATTTCTGAATCACAAACACCTTCCCTTTCTGCGACAGTTATAGCATTTTCAGCAGGTACCAGTGTATACATTTTGCAGTGGTGTAACTCTGACAAACAAGAAATACGTCATAAACTATACAATCCTTCATTGTAAAGTTTAGTAAGACATTGAAGTAATATTTTGCCTTTTTCTCCACAAACCTTGCCTTCGAACATGTTATTTTCTTTGATGAAATAGTTTTGGCAGTAATGATCTTTTACCCATTTGATAAACCTCCGAAAGCATGTCCAAAAACAGTTGAGGAAATTTTCTTTGTTCCAAATAATACATTCCTCTTCAATACAATAAAAGAGACAGGTTTTGAGAAAATACGAGCAAATTAAATCTTTTATTTCTGTATTTGAATTAACTACGTGTCGAAGATACAGTTTCAGCAAGCCATAGCACAGTAACTGTGTATGATTTATAGAATGAACAAGTTTTTTCTCGGCTATTGAAAAAGAAATTCGCCATTGCAAAAAACTTTCTGGTGAGTTTGGATTCCCAATGGGTACAACAAGGCAGCCATCGCGTTCGATATCTGAAATCAAATCATGTGGTGGCCAGCTATTATTTCTGTATCTATCTATCCATTCATATGCTACAACTGGCCAAGTCTTGCATGAAAAACAAAACAACAAATCGCTTTCCGTCTTTAAAGGTGGTATTACAAATGTCAAACACGGTCCATGAGCCACCGAAGAAGGGAAGACAGTTTGTAAAATATTAACAACTGTGTCACGAAATACTATTCTTGACAATACTGAACCATTGTCAGTTTTAACCAGTGCAGAAGAAATGCAATATGGGTAACTTATATTGTCATGGCAACGGAGTCGAACAAATCCCGGTTTAATATTTGTTGTATCAATAATCAAATCTGATACAGGGCAGAATAAGAATCGGACACAGAGATTGCATCTAAAATAAACATAACATCAATGTCACTTCCTGGTAATAACAATCCTTCTGCTCTACTTCCACTGTATACGCAACTAATTGGAATTCCGCTTTAAAATACAAATAAATGACTTTCTATGACTACGAATGAATATTTGCTCCTTCATTCCGGCAAATCTACTTAATTCATTCCAAATCATCAGAGAAAATTTCTCCATCTTTTTACAAAGAAAATGGCGTCAGCTAGGAAAGTAGCAACCGGATACAAGTATGGGAAACTCAATTGTAATTTATGTGGGTTTTATCAATTTATCTTCAACGGTTTCGGTTTGAGTCATGTTAAATGTTATTTTGCATTACTTGATAAAAATGATTAAATATGATATATCGTCTTTTACTAAAAAATCTTTTTGTGTCGGAAAAAGCAAATGTTTCACTGTGTATCAGAAAAAAAATTGTATAAAGTTTGTTCCATTAATTTGATTTATTCAGATGAAAATTCTCAATATTATAAAATACTATGTACATAAATTGAAATATATATACATTATGCGCTTTTAAACGTTGAACATTTCATTTGCTGAGAAAATTTCTGAGTGAGAATATTGCGCATAGGAAGGTTTTTGACACGGTAAAGATTTATTTAAAATTTATAGACGTAATAAAGATTATACTTTATTTTATCATGTAGAAATATGCTTTGGTAATGAAGTATTTGACTGTTGTTTTATTTACCGTTCAATATGTGACGATGAGTGAATTGCATTTATATTTTAAGGCTTATATTTATTGAAACGATAGCTTATGGACAGTAGATTTTTAAATTAATAGCTTGAATTTACGGAATGAATTTGAAATACGTTGTAATAAGTTTGTTTTAAAATTAATTTTTAATTTATCAGTTTCCTTAAGAATAGATTCATTTAGTTACTTTAAGATGAATTCCTTTAAATAATAACAAAAACTGGTTTTGGCACGTAATATCGCCATTGATAACAGATCATGGCGGACAGAACAGCAATCACCAAATAAAAACGTAATGAGCAATTCACATGCATGTTATGACCCCAAACCAACTGGCGTATCTACCACACTCGGGTTCCGGACAAATGTAAAATTTATACTTTTGGCTGGGGCAAATATGACAGCATATGACTGACCATCAATGTACTATCTTCCTTATCATGCCTCTCTTACCAAACCAAGAAATATGAACGCCTGTGTATTCCAGACGTAGATGTCTCGACAAGAGTCTATTTGCCATTCTGCATGCCCAATATATAATAGACGACCCCATTATCAAAACATCTACATGCAGTTTATCGAGGCGAATATATTTCGAAAATGCATCAAACCTCCATCGCTCTTAGCTCTGAATTATGGATGGATCTAACCTCTTTAAAGCTAACTTAGTTGCTGCCCCTATAAAAATAAGAACAAAAGATTGATACGAGAAGACCGAGCTTAATTATTAATTTCTTTAGTACAACATTGGATTGATAACGTGTTAACGGGCTGCCATCTTCATGTTTAAACAACAGACCATCACACCCGTTTTGAACTGACAAAAATGTCTTAACACCGGGCAACAATGGGAAAACTGACTTTCCGATTAAAACAAGGGTTCTGAGTGTAATAGAACGCCCTTGCTTGTCTGTTTTTGAAAAGAATTTTGACTAAAGGACCTTTACTTTACTACCCGATGTACTTACCCTTAAAATCGCTGTAGGATAGAAGTCTATGTGGTGAATATTAATTCAATCACCCTAATAAGTCCATAAAATCAAAACATTAAGCCGACCTGAATAACCATAACTCGTACTCTGACAAAGGGACAGACTCTAAGATAGTGTAAATATCATGTAACATGTACTCAGTAACAAGAACTCTAGAATTGTTTATCCGCCGCATACGCCTGAGTCCAGTTACAGCCTTTTGTACCAAAAATTGAGATGTAGGGTAAGTCCAGTTATAAACCTTATGAACATGAGAAATGGCTGCAAACTGACTGCTGGCGGCCATAAACATTTTTGAGACTGATAAGTAATGCTCGCTCTGTAAGTGGAAGGTCGTGGGTTCGAACCCCGGCCGGGTCTGACCCAAGACTTGAAAGTGGGTAGTGACTGTTCTTTCGCCAAGCACTCGGCATTACGAAATGAAAGTCACGGTTCTTTCGGATGGGAACTTAAAATAAACGAGGTCCCGTGTCATGGCAGGCGTGCCACGATAAAGAACCCTGCTGTATAATGCCATCAGCACAACGCACAGGCAAAATTTCTGCACTTTCGCCTATAGCTGGCGACGTCTCGATATAAGTGAAATATTCTTGACTGGGACGTTAAACACCATTACTCAACTCAACTCAACTGAACACAATGGAGAGTCAATAAAGTCATTAATTGACTCTCCCTCTGGATAAAATACATGATGTATTTATCGCCATTCCCCGGAGTTTTCTTTGGAACTAATCCTAATGGAGAAATATGTAGGTTTTCAATAGGGGTATATAGTAAAGCCCTAAAACAAGTCCCATTCTTATTTCTTTAACGAGTTTTTTGCCAGGTCAACTCTAAATTATCATTGACAGACTTTAAATTGTGAGACTGGTAATTCCTGTCCCTTGGACCGGTATATTGAAGTTTATACTCAAGTTAAAAACCTTGTAATAAATGATTTGCAGTGCTTTTATCGGGATAGTAATTCAATTCTAATTCCAGTCTATTTACGTTGATAGTTGTTTTGGCTTCCTTGTTTAGCAGAAGCACCTGTTCCTTGAAAACGAAAGGACTGGGGGCATGTACTTTTTTTTTTCCGAGTGGGTAATTTAATGCTGCACAAGCATGATTTCAAATTTTCTGACGCAAGCAAAAGTGTTCGTCATAGGCACGTCAACCAAACCCAGAGGACCGTGCGGCTGCATCCCGAATGACGCTCATATATTGTTTTAATTCGACCGCTCTTTCGGGATACCGCCGGAGATATATGTTTGTGAACAACAGAAATGCATGTGTCCATTTTTAATAGACAGTATCTTGTCCTTTACTTCTTTTGGCCTGGATTCTAAACAGCTAGACTAATTCAGTACTTGATTACTGGCAGTATGAAAATCTGTAAGTTCAGCACTTCCCTTCAACAGTAATGCTAAATTTACATATTGGTGCCCATATTTTCTCTCTTAACTGACTCGTGATATGTGCAGTAATATCACCATCTGCACACCAAACAACGTCAGGTATTTGCTGGGGTATTAACACGTGGTGCTTGTAAAATGGCACCGACTTGTCATGGAGCAGGAGCTGATCAATAACATCATCAATACAAGAATAACCCCCCCCCCCATATTTTCTTACGAAATATTATTATTACAATTACCTGCCGAATTACCCCAGCGTCCCTTGGTTCAGTTGCAACTGTCTATCTGCATTCTTCGAAGTCTTCCGTTTTGGTGTCATGATTGTAACTTTATACACAATTCAACAGGTAATCACATATCAAAAAGCTTTTAACTTAAATATCTCGGTCCCACAATCATATTATCAAACTTTAATACAAATATCAGTTAAATTTTGATGTGCCAGATGTGCACATTTTAGAGAAAAAACATAAGCCAAACAGCTAAAAATAATGAATATAAAAGTTCCAAAATTATATAAATTCTTGATTTATGTACAAGCAAACTATTTACAGACAGATTGGGTTATACTGTACTTAACTTTGAAAACGCAATCTACTATATAAAAAATGCTACAAGCAACAGTTACTTCCTTTATTAATACAACGCTAGTAGAATCAATCTAAATAAACCGGTTTTTTTTTTTATATTTTCAATCTATTTAATCGTTTTATTAAACATGTTGAATATTTTAACTAAATAAAGGACTATACCAGCAGTGAGACTGTAAGGAAAAATTATAGAATAATTTATATATTTTTTAAACAAATGGTAATGTTTTTCAAAAAAAACATACGAAATAAAAAACATTCTTAACAGAACAATTTCAGGTAAATTAAGAAATCCAACCAACTAATGCATATGTTATCATGCTTTATTGATTGACATTATGAATCGGTCAAAGAGATTAAACTACTAGGTAGTACTCCAATGAAATGGCGGGACATTTTAGCTAAAAAAGAAGAATTTCTTTTTTTTAAAACGTGTCACGCCCGTCGTTTTTATTTTGCTATTTATTTCTATGCCGTAAATAATCGCAAATTTCAAAAAGATTCCAAACGTAAATTCAAATATTCGCGAATATGACCAAGACGGTCTTGGCGCTAAATCTTTTATTTGCAAAAAATAAGCCATCTATACCATGTAAAATGAAAATTTATGATTGATTTATTACATAAATAAATGTTAAAATAATAATCTTTAAGTAGTCAGACAGTGTCCTAAGATAAGCAGATTAAGAAAATAACAGATAAACGGATTTGTAAACTAATTATGAGTATCAAGGGTTCAGTAATTATCTGATTCTGATAAATGGCACAATTCTGGCCACCAGACATCTAAAACATAATTATTTATATTTTGACACGTTCCTCTAATAAATAGAAATTCTATGTTTATCACTGATAAGTGCTTACCGATTATGTGAATGCATTAACAACATCCCATTAAGAATATATTGTTCGATCTTATATCAATAATTTTAAACACCTATGTTATTTCCAACGTATTAGAGTATATAATTGATTTAAACTTAAACTTCTATTCAAACATTCATTTACAGATAAGGAACGAATTTCCGAAATGTTCACATCTGGCACATCAAAATTTAACTGGTATTTGTGTTAAATATATTTGCTGATGAATTGTGTCAAATTTTTCTTCATCAATAATTCAACATATTTCTTTTAGTTCAGACTGTATTTTTTTAATTACACTATTTTAGACACGATGTGGAAGTGTATGTTTATGTAATTATTATTATTATTATTCTCGTCGTTATCTGGCAAGGCAAACCCAAAGTCTGACAATTTGAACGGCTGATTCTCAATAAGCCGAAGCATCGCCTAGTAAATTCAAAATTGAATTTTGTTTTAATCATGTGCAGTACCAGTAAAAGCCAAAAATTTTAATAACAAATTGTTCGAAAGGTTTTAACTTTGATAAAACATTACATTATGTGTTAAAACATGTACCTCAGAATATTGCTTTCCGTATACATTAATACAAACAAACAAAAAATTAATAGGAATAGCTTTGTTTTTTAATTGATACTCATAGAGGGTATCTTTTTAAATTCTATATTTTGTCTCCTGTTTTACAAATTTTGGTTGATGAAAGGGGTGCACTTGTATATAATTGGTCGTGTGGCATGACGTTTGAAGCAACTACATCTTTGTTGCGGTCTTGAATCGAACATGTCATATTTGTTTTCTTATTGATTTCTCACCTTTTAATCAGTATAAATGACTTAATACGATTTTGTTTTAGGAGCTTATTGTTCACAATCGTACTAAAATTAATAGAAACTCTATGTACAAAAAAAATTCATTATTTTTAAAACACATTTCGAATTTTTACAAGGCAAATATATAGCCAAATTAAGCAAACAATTATTTATATTTGGCCTTGAGTCGATGGAAAAATATAGAAGCAGCACTGTATGGAACAGTTATTCAAATAATTCACTTTATCCAGTTTCGCACTTATTCATATTTAATAGTTTTTTTATTTGAAAATATTATATATTTGAAACAAGTGTGTTATTGCTGTTAGAATACGCATAACTTAAAATGGAAAATTTCCACCTGATCATTATTATTTTGTCATTACATAAACCCTAATCCTAGCTAATGTGTTCAATTTATTTTCCTCTGTAATAAGTTGTAATTTTTTTTGGAAATAGTTTTTAAAAACAAGGTGCAGATGGATTGATAAATAGCAATTGAAATAACAACGTTCATATGTCAATCAAATAAATTATAATTTATTTAAGAATTTATTAATCTACAATTCCGAAATGTAATTTAAACACTATCAGTTGAGATATTTTTTTTTATTTTCATTTGTAGTTTGTGAGTTGTTCGCTTATTTCACTCTTAATATGGTCACAAACAGTAATTAAAGTCGTAGAAATTAACATTTTTCATTTCTCTTTATTCAACTATAGATATCGAACGGTAAAAAAAAATGGCTAATAATATCATTATTTGTGCTTGAACGTTATGAAAATTTTGCATGATAAAATACAGGATAATCTTTAATATACAAAAAGAAAAAACCTTAAAACATAAAAATAAAGAGAACTGAAAAAATTTTTAATTTTACAGGTAATAAATGTCCAGGTAACCTGAAGATTGGACTCTTTAATCATATTTCAGTGCGGCTTAAAAAGGTTATTACATGGACAAAAATTACCGGTAAAATCAATTTTAATTTTAAATAAGTTCTATTGTTTCTTAGATACGACTATTTCAGATGTTTATGTTGTACAGAATCTTTTATTCATACATTTCAGTTGTATTATATAAACAAAACTAAAACAACCCTATTTAAACTGAGATCTGTCAAATAGTCACCTGGCAACAATGGCCAGTTTTATTGAGACACTCAAGTGGACTCTGTAGACTTGATTAATTATATATATATTTTTCATCTTTAAAGTGTTCCGCAACTTCTTCGGCGCAAGAAACTTCTTCAGGCTTTCCCTTCGCTACATTTAATCTCCTGGCTAATAATTTAGCTACACCGTTATCTCTTTCATTTAAAACGTACTGCAAGCTAACAACTGAGAGGAACAAGATGGGATGGACAAAGAATTTGAAAACTAAGTTTAAGTTTGTAAACCGTGAAAACTGAGCTGCAGTTTTATTTTCGCATAATTGGCGAAAGAATTCAACGCTAAAATAATACAGTCGCAAAAAATTTATAATACTTACGGATGAATACTAACGGTCTTCTGAAAGGTCTGTGATGGTGTTCAACTCTTATTATTTAAGAAATAAAATAATTATCAAATGTCTATATGAACTTGCATAGTATAATGGGTTGTCTCAAATTGCATAAAAGGGGAAGCATTGTATAAAAAAAAAATTGAGACCGCCAATACCTTGCAAGTTAATGAAGGCATTGGAAAATTACTTTATTTCTTATATTTACAATATTTGTATAAATAATTTTATATCTGACTCACATTTTTATGTTATCTTTAAAACAGTTTGGAAATGCACTGCTGATGCACCTTCAGTCGTCCCCTGTCATTCAGAATCATTTGACATCTGACCCCGCCCACATGTTTCTAGTACGTGTATTTGACATCTGACCCCGCCCACTTATCAATCTAAATATGAATAATTCGTTTGATAAAATAACAGCAAACATGAATTTCATTCTAAAGTGAAAATTGAATGAACAATTATTAAAAGATGACTTTGTCAAAAAGATGGATGGATGCCACTAAAAATTCAATTTGTCAATTTAAAAAAAACGATTTTCCGCAATCCACGGTTAAAAGTCTATGACGTCATTGTTCGTAATTAGAGCATTCTCATTATAAAATTATGAAAGTATAGTCGACGTCAAATATTGATTGAAACATAATAATGAAATTGTAAATATTGTTGTATATATATAGCACAAATACCAGTTAAAGTTTATTAAACGTAATATTATCTGATTAATGATCAATCACATTTCTCTATATCGATCAACACATACAAAAAACAGTAAGTTTTTATCAATTAGTCGAAAGAGTCCATTTCAGTTTCTAGTGAAAGAGAATCATATGCGCACGCATATCAAATTAAAATCGAAGAAAAATTTAATCACATTAAATCCTAAAAATCAGTTAATGCACAATAAAGCAGTTTGAAAACATCGGCGTTGTTGGAATTGGAAATAACGAGGACCCTCGCTTTTTTCTATCGACAAACCGCCACATTTTTTTAAATATGTCTACATATATATTAAACAACAGAGGGTAAATGTATGGCTTCATTGCATTTGTTAATATTACTCTTCACCTGTTCACAGGGAAGTGCGCATGTATATACACTAGGATTCATAGTATTTATATAAACAGGTAGCTTAATAACGATATATTATATAGTCAGGTACAGGTTTAAATTTTGGGGTCCGAAACAGGATTATCATTGGCGCTAAAATTGAACTGCTCTATTTAAATGGCATTTTGAAATCGGCTGTTGACAAAACCGCAACCATTTGACAGCTTAACAAAAGAGTTTTTTAAAACAAACATGAACTACAATTTTCTAAAATATTAAAACGGAAACTACGATGTGTACTTTGGTCAATCTAAATAATAATAAATGAATTTAATAAATAAATAAATAAATAAATAAATAAATCAATTATTTAATTAATTAATTAATTAAAATAAATAAAAGAATAAATAAATAAATTAATTAATTAATAAAAATAAATAAATTCATATAAATATATATACATTGCTTATAAGAAACAACATACCGGTATGATAGCAAATAACATAAGGTTGTTGTCTGTTATCTAACTAGTCAACAAATGGAAAAAATATTATTTTAGAAAAAAAGCTCTTGTTAAACGGAAAGCAATAGGTCAAACAAGGCTAATACATAATGTATAAATATTGAGGTGGTTTTCTTGTCTTTAAGAATAATAATCAAATTGTTTCTTTACGGACACAATTCGCTGTTTCTAATAATTATTTATAATACAGTTCTAAACTGTTAAATGGTGGTTGTCCAGAAAGAAAAAATAGCTGATAATTAATACGAAAAAATAAACACTTTCGCTTCAGCTTCTCAGCCAAAATAAAACACTCACAGCACTTAAGGAAATATAACAAGAAAATTTATTCAGTCTATATCACAAAGTTGGTATTAGAGCTTTGAAATTATAGCAATCAATTAATACAGACAGCAAACATACAAATCTAAAAAAAAGGATGATTTATATGTCAAAAAATAAACAGAAAATACCAAAATAATAATATACCACAACAATTGTCGTTACAAATCTATATATACATAATAAAAGACAAAGGCTAAATTACGATAATCTACTAGTATATATAGTAATAGTTATCTCCCTTATATACAATTAAGTGAAATCATAATTATAACACCTCTGATGCAATACACTTGTAATTTTTACACAATAAATGTTTATGTCAAAATGCTAAATCAACCAATAGGTTTGTTTGAAAAAGCAAATCACAGTTCATTGAATGATAAGTAGAATAAGTAGACAATCGATAGTCTTGTGTCATGTGTTATTTGTTAAAAAAATTATAAAACCAGACATAATTCTCTATGAAAAAGGCTGAAATATCTTTAAAATCTATGGTGGAAAATAACTGACATACAGAGACAGAATATACTAAGTTAAACATACATTATCTGATAATGTTTTATTAAATGCGTTCACTGTAAAGGATAGGCCAAACACTAAAACGTAACGAACTATGGAAATTTTGAAATAAAATGTTTTAAAATTTTACGAGTAATGTTTTTTTTTAAAACTAAAATTAAATTAAAACAAAATAAAAGAAAAACAAAGCAAATTGATATTTTCAATTATAACAGTTAAAATAATTGTCCAGTAACACTATAATCTAACATTTAATTTTTTGTTTAACATTTTGAACGATTATCATTCAATGATTCAGAAAGATGAATACATTTCTCCACAAGAGAAATTGCTACAGGGGTTTCTATATCATCATCAGGCATTCCTTCGTTTACCGTTGGTAATAGTTTATTCAAAGTATCACTCATGTTTTGTCTACTGTTCATATGAAAATATGAAAGAAACATCAAAACATATGAATACACAAAAGGATTAATGAATGCCATGTTTTCAAAAGAATGCTGAAAAAGTTCTCGTTTTATCTCTGATGGATAAAACATACTGTCAACTCTGCATAAATAAGCAAAAGCGAAAATGCCAGAATTAAACTTCTTAGACAGCGTTAAACCTTTTCCAACAACCTTATTTATGTAGACTTGCTTATTAGATACTCTGGTGTATATTGACCCAATATAGATACCTGAGCATTTCAATTTTTTAACAACTTTCTGAACGATTGTAACCACTTCCTTGTATTTTTTCTTTAAATAAAACAACGTAGCCAATAGCAACATGCCTGTGCATTTATCAATGCTCATGCATTCATTTACAATGAGGGATTCGATTTCCTTCATGTGCTTGTAAATGTTTTTATTAGAGTCATTCGTACATACTTGTTGAAACAACTGTTGAACCAATGAGTTAACAGTACGGAAATGTATAACAGTAAGAATTGCCTTGTCTATGTTACTGGTTGATTTTTGAACCATATCAGAAAGAACAAGGAGTTCCATACAAAGTGAGTTCCATTCACCAAAGGTATTTGCTTGAACAATGTTGAATTCAAGATCACAAAAATATTCCCTTTCTGCATTAGTTATAGCATGTCCAATAAGTACTGATGTATGCATGGTACAGTGCTGTAACTCTGACAAACAAGGAATACGCAATAAACTATGGAATCCTTCATGGTAAAGTTTACTCAGATAGCAGAGTAAAAATCCTCTTTTTTCTCCACAAACCTTACCCTCAAACATGTTATTTTCTTTGATGAAATAATTCGGGCAGTATTCATCTTTTACCCATTTTATCAACCTCCGAAAGCATGTCCAAAAACAGTTGAGGAAATTTTCTTTGTTCCAAATAATACATTCCTCCTCGATACAATAAAAGAGACAGGTTTTGAGAAAATACGAGCAAAGTAAATCTTTTATTTCTGTATTTGAATTTATTACGTGTCTGAGATAAAGTTTTAGCAAACCATAGCACAGGAACTGTGTATGGTTTATAGAATCAAAAAGTTTTTTCTCGGCTATTGAAAAAGAAATTCGCCACTGCATGTGACTGTCTTGAGAGTTTGGATTCCCAATGGGTACAACAAGGCAACCATCGCGTTCGATATCTGAAATCAAATCACATGGTGGCCAGTTGTTATTCCTGTTTCTTACAATCCATTCATATGCTACAACTGGCCAAGTCTTGCACGAAAAACAATGCAACACATCGCCATCAATCTTATAAAGTTCGAATTCAAATGTCGAACACGGTCCATGACCCACTGAAGAAGGGAAGACAGGTTGTAAGGAATTATTTAATGTGTCACGAAATAGTAAGCTCGACAATACTAAACCACTGTCAGTTTCAACCAGTGCAGAAAAAATGCAATTAGGGTAACTTATATTGTCATGGCAACGGAGTCGGACAAATCCAGGTTTAATATTTGTTGTATCCATTATCATTACTGATGGATGATGAGTATAAGAATCCGACACAGAGATGTAATCAAGAACTAACATAAAATCAATGTCACTTCCTGGTAATTTCATTCCTTCTGCGACACTTCCACTGTTTACGACCCTAATTGGAATTCCGATATGACTCCCAAATAAACGGCTCATAATAAAATTGATTAATTCCGTTCGTCGTCTACGGATGAAAATTTGCTCCTCTATTCCAACAAATCTACTTAAATTATTCCATATCATTATCGATACATTCTCCATTTTTAAACAAACAAAATGTCGTCAGTCTGGTAAATAGCAATAAAAGAAAAATGTATGGGGAATCCCCTTGTAATTTATGTTGGTTTTTCTATTTCGTCTTTTTTGTCTATTATTCAACAGTTTCGATTTGAGATGTGTATAAAGCAATTCGTAATTTTGGGTTACTACGTATTTAATAAAAATATGATTAAAATTGTATATTGTCTTAAATCTATTAAGTTTGTTTATTTAGATCACAGATGAAAATTCACAAGAATGAAATATAAGATGTACCAAAGATTGAAAATTATATTTACATTATGCGGGAATTATTTAACGTTATTGTATCTGTTGAGAAAATTTTAAAATCATTAAGATTATACTATATTTTATCATGTAGAAATATGCTCAAGTAATGAAGTATTCGACTGTTGTTTTATTTACCGTTCAATATATGACGATGAGTGAAGGGAGAAAGTTAATTGTATTGATATTTTAAGGCTTATATTTATTAATACGATTCATTAAAAACAGAAGCTTTTTCAATTAACAGCTTGAATTTATGGAATAAATTGTCACTGATGAGGAATGAATTTCCGAAATGTGCACTTCTGGCACATCTTAATTTAACTGGTATTTGTGTTATTTAAAAATATTTAAAGCTTTCTTTAAAATACGTTTTCTAGAAATAATTTTGAATTTTTCAGTTTCAATTACAATGGCTGCATTTAGATATTAAACAAGTTTGATAGATTAACTGAATTATACCAGTATTAACACTGTTAGTATATTATGAAATACTTATATATCTTTTTCGAACAAATGGTAGTTTAATTTAAAACTAGTTACAAAGGAAATGAAACATACCGAACGGAATAATATCTGGTATATAAAATGAAAATTGAAAAATTAAATAGTTTCAATAGTATAATGTGATTGATTTTCACAGAAATCAATTCAAAAATAATTATTATTTTATGTAGTTAGACCCTATCCTAGGATGAGCATGTGAATCAAAATAACAGATAATTTGATTTGTAACAAAAATACCTTGAATTTTAATGTACCACATGTGCACATTTCGGAATCATTTCTCATCAGTGGCAGTAAAGGTCGAATAGTTAGATAAATAAAAAAAACATAAGCCAAAGGGAAATCTGAGTTGAAAATTATTGAATCGAAAGTTCCAAAATTATATAAATCCAAATCCATCTAATTATGAGTACCAAGGGTTTGGTTATTGTCCGATTAACGGCATTTTTCTGGTCACCAGACATCTGTAATTTTGTAAAAATGGATGTATTTTGTTAAATAAATAAATAAATAAATAAATAAATAAATAAATAAATAAATAAGGGAAGTTGATCATGAAAGGGATTGAGCGCAAGTTAATTCATTTTGAAGTAAAGAAAAGTTTTCAATGCTTTTATTAAAATATATTATTTAGATAAGTTTTGTTAAAAATTTAGATAAATAATTATTAAGTCAAAATTGTCATTTAAAGTTTCAAACATTTAAAGTTACTAGTTTTCTTTAGAATTTTTTATGTAAAATTTGATTAATCAATTTGTTTTTATAAAAATTTACTTTGTACAGCCAGTAATTAATTAAAAAGGAAACGTATGGTGTTCGGTATTCTGATGTTCAAATTTGGTAATCAGTAAAATAAACTTCTCAAGACGTAAGGTGATTTCAACGTTTAGGCCAAATGGAAAATTTACGAACAAGTGTCAATTAACGCACACAAACCTTTGTATTGAGTTAATTCTCATATTTGTTAAGCAATTAAGCAGGAAATGTTAATTAATGTTGAGCCACGCTAATCACGCGTCAAGACTGTTTAGGGTCGCTTTATAATATGTGACCAGACCGTCCATCCTCACTTACGATGTGAGGATGGAAATAAATGATTGGTAAAATGCAACGTGGACTTACCTTTTTAAGGTTTGTTAAATTCGTGTGTAAAATATTAATTTAAATGTTGGAAAATATTTACTTTCACAAGACGAAATATCATCTTTAAGCTAGCTTAAAGGTGGCTTAAAGATGGTTTAAATATGTCTTTAAGCCACCTTTAAGCTATCTTTAAGTTGCTTAAAGATGTCTTTAAGCCATCTTTATGCTTGGTTTAAAGATGGCTTAATGACACTGAAATTTTAAGCCATCTTTAAGCTCCTTTTAGCACAAAAAAATTATTATTGGAAGAAATGTATATTTATTGCTGATTTAATTTCTTTATTTATTTAAGAAGTAAAAAAATTATTTGTTTTTTTAAAAACAAAAATTTTATTAAAAAAAAATTATACAAAATGATATTTTTAAAAAGTTTATAATTGATATATTATTTACTTTTACTGTATATTTTTTTAAATGTTTTTATTTATTTTTTTTTTAAAATTTATTTTTAAAAAAAATTATACAAAATGATATTTTTAAAAAGTTTATAATTGATATATTATTTACTTTTACTGTATATTTTTTTTAATGCTTTTATTTTAAAAAAAAAAATTTTTTATTTTAAAACAAAAATTATACGAAATGATATTTTTAAAAAGTTTATTCATATTTTATTTACTTTCCTTTATATTTTTTTAAATGTAAAAGTTTTTAATCATTTAATATTTTTGGTTTAATTTTTATTTGTTTTTTTTTATTTTATTTATTTTTTATTTTTTTTTTTTATTATTTTTTTTTTTGTCATTATTATATTGAATAATAACATAACGTTATATCAGAACTCAATGAATTACATCTTACCTATGACACTTGTCCTGAGCGGGGCTGGAACTCACTAT
This sequence comes from Tegillarca granosa, assembly GCA_029721355.1. Classification (NCBI taxonomy): domain Eukaryota; kingdom Metazoa; phylum Mollusca; class Bivalvia; order Arcoida; family Arcidae; genus Tegillarca; species Tegillarca granosa. The sequence continues at coordinate 11,003,642 of CM056610.1, read as the reverse complement.
CTTTTGGTTGCCAGGCACTGCATCCTTATCCATTAGGCCACGGGGTAGGAAATACTTTTAGGGACAAATGATTTATATAAACCTAAGTAAATGTGATCATGTGACCATTTCGTAAAAATCTCGGATTTTGAATAGAAATTATGCAAGTTTATGTAACTTTACTCCATTTTTAATTTTTCATTTTATATATTATGATAATTTTTATTGATTTTACAGTATAAATTAATCAATCATTTATTCTAAAGAAAAATAAATCCTTCATATATCAAAGGAAGGCAGGAATGTCAAACCTCACCTGTAATATTCTTATTTATCTGACTGGCAAAATTAGTTCATTAGGTTGTAAATTCAACAAATAGTTATTTCTTAGACATTAGTATGCATTTGTAGAATCTTAATCTAAGTGCACTTCTGATGTTAAAATTATTTTATTCATTTTTTATATAAAAATGTTTTTGAGACTATTTTGTAAATTTAATTTGTTTATAATTGAAAATTCTAATTTAGTTTTTAATTGAAATGAATAATTATATTAGATTCACAGATACTTTTCTAGACAAATAAAAATAGTAAACAAATTAGAAAAAAATGTATTGAATAACCTATCTCTAATAAGGAAGAAAAAAGAACTAATGAAGCAAAATAAACTCGATGTTTTATGAGAGCAAAGATTGTGAATTCATCAGGGATTGATTTTACGTCGTATGAGAGAGAGAGAGAGAGAGAGAGAGAGAGAGAGAGAGAGAGAGAGAGGGGAATGCCCTGTAAAAATTTAAGTTTCTACACTTCTCTTGGGGGGTTATTACAGGGATCGAAGAAACTGAAATGCCCATAGAAAACCACCGACAAGCGGCACGCGAACTGACAAATATTTTCAAACATTTTTTATGTCGTCATAATGTTATCTTTGTGATATTTCATTTAGAGATTTTATAAATTTATAATATAACATCGATGCAAGTCAAGATTCTTTCACTTATTTCGAGGCGTTCAGTTCTGGGATGGTGGAGGAAACCGGAGTGCCCGGAGAAAACCATTGACCTTCGGCAAGCGAACTGACTAACTTTCTCACACTAGGATCTGTCCCGAGTGGGATTCGAACCTAGGCGGTGATATTTCATTTGGAAAATTCATAAATTTATAATATAACATCGATGCAATGGGATTTTAATCTTGTGTTGACAGAGAAACCTTGGCGTAAAGAGAGAGAGAGAGAGAGAGAGAGAGAGAGAGAGAGAGAGAGAGAGAGAGAGAGAGAGAGAATCTGTATAATGGGATACCGAAATATAATGTTTAATGGGATACCGAAATATAAAGATATAAAGAAACAGCAGTAAGGAGAGAAAAAAATATTTATAAAAAGATAATGAGCTATAGATTGATATTTGTGTAAAAAAGTGTCCTCAAATTATGATCAAATTTATATGTATAAGAGATTGTTAATTAATAACAATTACAAATCACGGGCCTGAATCTTTCGATGCAGATTTAAAACAACAAGTTCCATCCCGGTTTAACTATGATCCTTATTCTCCCTACCCGCTTAAAGTTATCAATTTTCAATATAATAAATTAAAATGGTAATAAACGTATGTTGAACATGTTGGAATGAAGGGTATTTATATAGTGTTCACAGTCCTGTCATGTGCTGATTTTGAATGCATTATTTTAATAGAAATTCAAAATCAGCACATGACAGTCCTGTCGTGTAGTTTTACTCTTTTAATTCTTATGTGTTTTTTTTTAAAATATTTTTTTTTGATTTTTTAATGTATTAAATTAAAAAAATTGTGTTATGTACACAATTGCTGGGACTGATAATCGAGAAAAATATGTGTTAAATATTATTCAATTTTAAAAATAAAACCTTTTATGGCCATGTATTTAGATCGAAAACAGCGGGCCATTCATGGTAAATTGATTGAATTAGGAATTTACTTGAAGTATTTTGATTCCGAGGAAACTGCAGATTTATTAAAAGTTTGAGAATCAATCATCCATGAATAATACACTTAAAGTTATCCCATCAAACAAATCACTTATTACCGATCTTTACAAGGTACACTACAACTATCATCATGAGTTCTATATGATAATTAATTAACAAATACTTCGGTTATATAAATAACGTTTGATTCATTCATTCATTCATCTATCCGTCTATCATTTCATTATTTATCTCATTATTTATTCATCCAACCATTCATTTTATTTATTTATTTATTTATTTATTTCTTTATTTATTTATTTATTTATTTATTTATTTATTTATTTATTTATTTATTTTTCCATTCATCCATCCATCCATCCATCCATCCATCCATCCATCCATTCAACCATCCATCCATCCATCATTATGTATTTATTTCATCATTTATCTATCCTTTATTTATTTAATTAAATTATTTATTTACTGAAACAAACAACATTAATTTATCTACTAATTCATTTTATTTATTTATTTATTTATTTATTTATTTATTTAACCAACCACCTTTTCTTTTCTTTCCTTCCTTCTCTCTTTTTTCTTTATTTTCTTTTTTTCTTTTTTCTTTATTGATTTATCCATCCATCAATTCAACTATCCTTTATTTATTTATTTATTTTTTATTTATTTATATATTTATTTATTTATCCATCCATCCATCCATCCATCCATCCATCCATTCAACCATCCATCCAACCATCCATCCATCCATCATTATGTATTTATTTAATCATTGATCCATCCTTTATTTATTTAAATAAATTATTTATTTACTAAATCAAACGACATTAATATCGTTGCTTAATTCATCTATTAATTCATTTTATTTATTTATTTTTTTATTTAACCAACTGCCTATTCTTTTCTTTCCTTCCTTCTCTCCTTTTATCTTTTTTCTTTCTTTCTTTTTTCCCTATTGATTTATCCATCCATCAATTCAACTATCCTTTATTTATTTATTTATTTATCAATACATTCATCCATCCATGCATTCAACCATCCATCCATCCGTTATATATCTATTTAATAATTTATCCGTCTTTTATTTATTAAATTTAAAGATTAATTGATATATTTATTTGACCAACCATCCATTCTTTTCTTCTCTCATTTTCTCCTCTCTTTCCCTTTTTTTTTGATTTATCCACCCATCCATTTAACTATCCATCGTTTATCTATTAATCAATTTATTTATTTATCTATCCATTCATCCATCCATGCATGCATTCAACCATCCATCCATCCGTTAAAATTATTTCATCATTTATCCATCTTTTATTATTTAATTGAATTATTTATTTATTTATTTATTCATTCATATATTTATTTATTTATTTAGCCAACCACCCAATCTTTTCTTTCTTTCCTTTTTTCTTTATTTCCTTTTTTTCTTTCTTTCTTTCTTTCTTTCTATATCGATTTATCTATCCATCCATACATCCAATCATATAAGTCTCCATCCTTTACTTATCTATTTATTTATTTATTTATGTATTTATTTATTCATTTATTTATTTATTTATAAATTGAATTATGTATTACTGAATTAGTTTTTTTTTAAATTTTAATTTATTTCCAATTATTTATGGACTTCAATAAATGCATATGATATTTGCAAGTAAAACTGTAATTTTCCGAGTCAAATGAAACAAATCACTTGTAATCTATCTACTTGCATATCAAACCAGATTCATTTTATTTTCCGTGATTTGTATGATATGTTACAGAGTTAACTGCATAAATACTACTTGCACAGAACTAGCTAAAACCTTGGCTACCGAAACAAGTAACTTACCTGTATTGTGCCATGTTTAAATATATGTGTTTGATTTTATTCCAAATCCGATTTTTTAATTAATAAATTTATTTATTTATTTATTTATTTGTTTATTTATTTTATTTATTTATTTATTTGTTTATTTATTTTATTTAATTAATTTATTATTTTGATTTATTTATCTATTTGATTTATTTATTTATTTATTTTCCTTTTATTTTAACTTCATTTTTATCGTTTATTTATTTATATTTTTCATTTTTAAAATGTAGACTGCAACTAACTTCAGATTCCTTTTTAAAGACCATTAAATTATTCATAGATTTATTTTTGAATATCATTTAATACCATCTTTAAGCCATCTTTAAGCCAAATGGTGTAAAGGAGCTTAAAATTTCAGTGCCATTAAGCCGTCTTTAAGCTTGGCTTAAAGATGCTTAAAGATGCGATTCCGTCTTGTGTTTAAAAGTAATTATTTTTAAATAAATTAAGATCATTACTGCTAAATAAACTTAATAATAATAATAATAATAATGATAATAGTTTATTCTAATTATATTTCAATAAATTCAAATGTTTCTTATACTTAATAATTGGGAGACACTTAGTTTGATTTTATTATTGTACGCGTTTCATTCTAATTGTTTATCGCGTTTTCATTTTATATTGTTCAAAAATAATTCTAACGAAAAGTAATTTTATTTGAATATTATACTGTATATAAGACTTACGATGTGAGGTTGGAAATAAATGTTTGGTAAAATTCGACCTGGACTTATCTTTTTAAGATCTTAAGATGCATAAATTAAAGCGAGTAAAATGAGCTAAATTCCCCAGTTAAGAGTTCGAACCCGAGCAGCGGCGGTAACATTAGAAGTCGCAGTATGTTGTGTTACCACATTATCAAATCCCCAATATGAAGTAATAATAAAACATCAGCAGGTAACATCGACAGTGGAATACACAGCATAATACATCTAAAATATAATCATTTATTTTTTGACACGTTCCTCGAATGAATATGAAATCTATTTTATCTCTGATAAGTGCTTACCGATTGTGAATGCATTAACAACATCCCATTAAGAATATATTGTTCGATTTGATATCAATAAGTTTAAACTAAAACCTGTGTTAGGACCGACGAATCAACTTATATAATTAATTTCATTTTTTCTATTTACAAATATTATAAAACTAAGGTATGTTCCCTATTACAAAGCATTCCTTATAATATTTCCAACTTTAGATTAATTATTTTTCAACTGTTTGACGTATGATTTTTTTCTATCAAACTTTTGGCCCTTAGTGTCACTGATGAGGAATGATTTTCCGAAATGTGCACATATGGCACATCAAATTTAGCAGGTATTTGTTATTTAATTACTTCCCCTGAGCGGGTACCGCTGCTGGTTAAGTAAAACTCCCCGAGGGTATCCATAACTCAGTAGGCAATACATTGTGCTGGCAGAAAATATACCATTTAGCAAAATTTACAGGCGTCTTAAATTTTGAAATTTATTTAAAACTAAGATCTGTTCCCTCATGCAAAGTATTCCTTCACTGGATTTCAATTAATATAATTTTGGAACTTTAGATTCATTATTTTTCAACTGTTTGGCTTATTTTTTTATCTATCAAACTTTTGGGCCCCTAGTGTCTCTGATGAGGAATGATTTTCCGAAATGTGCACATATGGCACATCAAATTTGGCAGGTATTTGTTAAATATTAACTAATGAATTGTAAGCTACGTCCAAGTCAAGAATCTTAACTTTACTTTCATGTTTAATTTAACATATGTTGTTTAGTTGACACTACAGTTTTAATAGCACTACTAATTATATTTATTATAAATTATAATAATGTACCAAGTTCCACAGGTTAAGGTTATGTGTACTAAACATCTTGATATTTTTCGGGAAAGTTCATTCAGTATTCAAAAACAATTCATGATTTTTCTGTCATTTTTCGTCAATTTTTTCTTCTTTGTACGAATTTTTACTTGAGCTTTAATACCATGTCATAAAACAATTGATTTGTTGCCGCATCGTGTTGTGCTCGTGCACGACAAAATTTCTGAAAATACTGGAGATGGATGTACGTTAAAACTATTTGTAGAATCGTTTAGAGTTATTGTTATTATTATTATTTTTTTTTTTTTTTTTGCCTTCTTATCTTGCAAATCAAACCCAACAGCAGACAAATTTTAAAAGATGATTCTCATATTTTGCCAGTTTGCAAGTTTTTACTTTGTTTTTGGAATTGTGGTGCGGACACGGACTGGTATTTTTGATTTATTTTTATATCTCAATAAGCCGATGCATCCGCCCACTAAATTTAAAATTTGAAATTTGTTTTTAACATATCAATACTAATAAAAACCAAAACCTTTAATAACAAATTGTTGGAAAGGTTTAAACTTCGATGAAACATTACATTATGTGTTACACCATATATCTCAGGATATTGCTTTCCATATACAGTCATACAAAAAAAATTGATGCTAATAGCTTTGTTTTCAATGGATACTCATAAAAAAGGTATTTTCTACATCAAAAGTATTTTGACTACCAAAACTTCTATATTTTCTCTCTTTTTTTGCACAATTTTGTTGATGGAGAAGGATGCGCTATTACTGAACTTTGGTTGCTTGGCAAGACAACATATATGTCGGGGGTTCTACTCTTACATGTATTTTCCACTTATATTTGTTTTGATATATTTTACAGCTTATTTCCCCTTTTAAACTTTTTGGATTTTTTAATTTGATTTTCGCCTATCAATGATTATGAATGCCTTTATTTTTTTTAACAATTTTTGTATAAAATCATATCAAATTTAATCAATCGTAAGTATTTTCTTATATTCTTTGACCAACATAACAGTACATCTATAAAAGTCATTGTACATTTATGGATTCTCATGCCATTGTGTTAAATGATGGATTTAATTTTGTTTGTGCTTGTAATGTCTTCTGATTACAACCCTTCATAAACAACTGACGATACAACAGTTTTAAAAGGTCATAAACCTTATATTGATAATTTATGTTAAGTATTACACTGTCTGTAGTTTTAGTTTGTGGCGTTCTTACAAGGTTCTTCGTGTGTTAAAAGCACAAAATCCCTCAACAATAGATAAATAAATAAATAAATAAATAAATAAATAAATAAATAATAAAATCACACACACACACACACACACACACACACACACACACACACACACACACGTATATATATATATATATATATATATATATATATATATATATATATATATATATATATATATATATATATATATATATATATATATATATATATATATATATAATCGGACTTCCAGAAAGCATTGAGTCCATTTGTTATTATACAAAGCTGTAATAAAACTGCCGGACTATGATAAACAAGGAATCCGCCATAAACTAGAGAATCCTTTACCACAGGTACTGTATTGAAAAAGAAACTTGATTCGACATTGCATGTCACGGAAATGTTGTGAGTACTGATTCGCTATAGATACAACATTACAACCATTACGTACTATATATGAAATCAAATTACTTGGTGGCCAGTTATTATTTCTTTACATATCTTTTGATCCATTCATTTTCTACAAATGAACAAGAGACAAAATGCAATACGTCCCTCGATCTTAAAAGGTAATGCTTAAATGTCGAACACGGTCCACGGCCCTCTGAAGTAGAGGAAATTCATCGGAAATTATCAAGAAACTTGTCACGAAATCGTAAAGTGGAGAATACAAAACTATTTCAGTTTCAACCAGACGCGGCAGAAAAAATAAAATAAGGGGTAACTTAAATATTGGATTTTTTTCAATAAGCTTTATTTTTATATATTTAAAGCGCTTGTATGTAATTTCTAAATGTAATTACATGTATATCCATTTCCATGAGGCACTGGTTGGTAGTATTATATCTTCACTAATTAATGGATATTTTTCTCACGGTCTGCAACAACATGATTGACTGTATACAGCTATAAAATATTGTTGTTGTTTAATCTTCCTTTTTGTAGGAGCACCTTGTGGCAGGTTGAAATGTTCAAGTAATTAGAGCTAAACTACACTACAATAAAACTGTACCAACTTTAAAACTTATGAAAGGTTACAAAGTGAAACTAGAATTATCTCCCTTTGTTTACTTCCTGTTTTTTTTTCACTAGAAATGGGAGTAAATTGCGTTATGTAAACAAATACATTTAGATTTGTAGGACGTTGTATAAAGAGGTAAAAACAAATGTATGTCATATTACAGGAACAGCAGTTAAATTTAGCTTTGTTGGGGAAGATACCTGTGTTGTCAACGATTTTAAGGGTTTCTGGCGGGTTTGGTGCACTCATAAACGATCATGATTGCCATCTTTCCGCATTATGAGTTAGTTGGAAAACCCTAGGTACGATTCACTTTGTCTAATATAAACATTGAAATATAACTCACTCACTTCGACCTATATTCATATAGAAAGAGTTAGAGCTGTAAAGGAAATGGACTACTGTAGCCATAGTAATACTACTGTACACATGAGCTACTCATAGTGGTGTACATTGCGTTGTATAGAGCAGATATATCCTAACGATTTACTTCCATGCAATCTAAATGGATTTTCTTACAAAATTTCTAATAAACAGTTATAGAACTTAATGAGATCACTTGTGTTAAATAGTCTAAAAATATTAGTTCTGAAAATTACCTTCCTTACATTTATTCTTTTTTATTCTTTATTGATATTAAAGTTGTGCCCCTGGTGTTGCTTTTTGATTATGTAAATATATGTTGTTAGAAACTTTTTCGATGTTTTGTTGGATGTTATACATTTGTACTACATTAGTTAGTCTCCTATATTCCAGAGATGGTAAGCCAAGTGATTTAGTCTTGTTGGATAGAAAGTATATCTTTCAGATTTAACCAGTTTTCGAGCTCTACGTTGGACGTTTTAAATTGTCATGGCATCATTTTATAAATAACAGACCACATACATGTCAAGTCACATGCATTGTGCATGTGTCACACACATTTTGGATGTAAATCACGCTTACACGCTAAACTTTCACTCACAAACACATTTATAATCAAACTACCGTATCTAGATAATAAAAACTGACAACATAGATTTATTATTATAAGTTTGTTAACATTTTCAGCGAATGGTACTAAAACCGTAGATCTGGTATTATCTACTGATATAAGAGATTTGATATTATAGCAATCAATGAATATTGACAGCAAACATGTACGGCAAAATTAAACACAAAACTAAAAAAGTATAATTTAAATATCAAAATAAATAAATGAATAAATAAATAAACAAAAAATATCAAAAACACAACAATATACAGGCAAATTTCGGTACATATCTATTTATACAATTATATGATAATAAATAATGAACAAAGCCTAAATTACAATAGTATACTAGTATATGTAGAAATAATTAACTTCCTTAGATACAACTAAGAAGGTTTATAATTACAAAATCTCTAATGCACTACACTTGCATCTTATACACAATAAATGCTAATATTAAAATGTTAAATCAACAAATAGGTTTCCTTGAAAACGCAAAACCTACCTCAAAGAATGATAGGCGAAATGGGTATACAATCGATAGTCTTTTGTCATGTGTTATTCATTTAAAATAATAATGCTACCAGAAATATTTCTCATGAAAAAGTCTCAATAATCTTTAAAATCTATAGTAGGAAATAAATGAAATACATAGTGAATAAATAATATACTATGTTTAAAATACATAATATAATATTTTTTTTAAAATTGAATTTACTCAATTATAGCCCAACGACTTAAAGTAACATTTGTGCAATTTTAGAACTTTTAAATCAAATATTTTTTAAAAAAAAATTGTCATGAGCAATTTTTTAGAAACTTTATTAAATCAAAATAATTAAAATGAAAGTAAAGACATTGATATTTTAAATTATTGCATTAAAAATTGTACGCTAGCAATTTGATTCAACATTTGATTTTTTTTGTTTAAATTTTTGTACGTCATTCAAAAAGATTAATACATTTCTCCAGTAGAGAAATTGCTAAGGGGAATTCATCTTCAAGCATTCTATCGTAAACCGTTGAATAAAGTTCACTCAAAGTATCAATCATGTCTTGCCTACTGTTCATACGGAAATATGAAAGAAACATCAAAACATATGAATACACAAAAGGATTTATGTATGTCATGTTCAATTCAGAATGCACCCACGGGTTTATATATGTGATGTGGTTCAATTCGGAATGTTCAACAATTTCTCGTTCTATCTCTGATGGATAAAACATACAGTCAACCCTGCATGAATAAACAAAGGCGAAAATGCCAGAATTAAACTTCTGAAACAGCGTTAAACCTTTTCCAACTACTTCACTCATGTAAGCTTCCAGATTACATACCCTGGTGTCTTTTAACCCCATATAGATAACAGAGCATTTCAATTTTTTCACAACTTTCTGAACGATTGTAACCACTTCCTTGTATTTTCCCTTTAAATAAAACAACGTTGCCAATAGCAACATGCCTGTGCCTTTATCAATGCTCATACAGTCATTTACAATGAGGGATTCGATTTTCTTCATGTGCTTGTAAATGTTTTTATTAGAGTCATTCGTACATACTTGTTGAAACAACCGTTGAACCAATGAATTAACAGTACGGTAATGTGTAATAGTAAGAATTGTCTTGTCTAAGTTACTGGTTGAGTTTTGAACCATATCAGCAAGAACAACAAGAATTCTAATACAACCAAGTAAGTGCTCATCACCATAGGTATTTGCATGAACAATGTTGAATTCAAGATCACCAAAGAATTCCCTTTCTGCATTAGTTATAGCATTTCCAATAAGTACTGGTGTATGCATGGTACAGTGCTGTAACTCTGACAAACAAGGAATCCGCCATAAACTATCCAATCCTTCATGGTAAAGTTCGCCCAGGTGGCTAAGTAATATCCTTCCTTTTTCTCCACAAACCTTACCCTCGAACATGTTATTTTCTTTGATAAAATAATTCGGGCAGTATTCTTCTTTTACCCATTTTATCAACCTCCGAAAGCATGTCCAAAAACAGTTGAGGAAATTTTCTTTGTTCCAAATAATACATTCCTCCTCAATACAATAAAAGAGACATGTTTTGAGAAAATACGAGCAAATTAAATCTTTTATTTCTGTATTTGAATTTATTACGTGTCTGAGATAAAGTTTCAGCAAAGTATAACACAGGAACTGTGTATGGTTTATAGAATCAAAAAGTTTTTTCTCGGCTATTGAAAAAGAAATTCGCCATTGCACATAACTGTCTTGTGAGCTTGGATTCCCAATGGGTACAATCAGGCAGCCATCGCGTTCAATATCTGAAATCAAATCACGTGGTGGCCAGTTGTTATTTCTGTTTCTACCAATCCATTCATTTGCTACAACTGGCCAAGTCTTGCACGAAAAACAATACAACAAATCGCCATCAATCTTATAAAGTGGCACTACAAATGTCGAACACGGTCCATGACCCACCGAAGAAGGGTTGACAAGTTGTAATAAATTAACAACTGTGTCACGAAATAGTAAGCTCGACAATACTAAACCATTGTCAGTTTCAACCAATGCAGAAAAAATGCCAAAAGGGTAACTTATATTGTCATAGCAACGGAGTCGAACAAATCCCGGTTTAATATTTGTTGTATCCATTATCATTACTGATGGATGATGAGTATAAGAATCCGACACAGAGATGTAATCAAGAACTACCATAACATCAATGTCGCTTCCTGGTAATACCATTCCTTCTGCGAAACTTCCACTGAATGCGAAACTGATTGGAATTTCGGCATCAGTTGCAAATCCACGGCTCACTATACAATTTAATATTTCCTTTTTTCGTCTACGGATGAAAATTTGCTCCTCTATTCCGACGAATCTACTTATATTATTCCATATCATTATCGATAAATTCTCCATTTTCAAGCAAACAAAATGTCGTCAGTCTGGTAAATAACAAAAGGAGAAAAATGTACGGGGAATCCCCTTGTAATTTAAGTTGGTTTTACCATGTCGTCTTTTTGTCTTTTATTCAACAGTTTCGATTTGAGATGTGTATAAAGCAATTCGTAATTTTGCGTTACTACGTAATTAATAAAAATATTATCAAAATTATATGTTGTCTTCAATCTATTAAGTTCGTTTATTTAGATCACAGATGAAAATTCACTAGATAATAATATACTATGTACAATGATTGAAATTCATATTAACATCATGCGCGAATTAACTAACGTTATTGCATCTGATTAAAGTGAGAATATTGCGCCCAGGAAGGTTTTTGACACGTTAGAGATGTAAAATGTATCAATGTATTAAAGATTATACAGTATTTTATCATGTAGAATTATGCTCAAGTAATAAAGTATTTGACTGTTGTTTTATTTACCGTTCAATATGTGACTATGAGTGAAGGGAGATAAATTCCATTGATATTTTCAGGCTTATAATTATTGATACGATAGCTTATAAACAGTAGCTTTGTTTGATTATAAGCTTGAATTTATGGAATAAATAAAAAAACTGTTAAATCTGCATTAAGTTTTCCAAAGAAAAAATTAAAACGGTGCTAATCTAATTAGCGATGTTCATAATGAACAATGTTACATTTGGTCCAACGATAAAAGCTCGAAAAAATACAAAAATTACAGTATTTACCCAGCGAGATGCAGCATTTGGGATCTAATATTAGAACATGGTTACGCCATCAAAACCCGGGTCATTTAAACACAACTTTCAAAATGTTGAAATACGATAAATTATACACAGAACTTCGTTGAATTTGTCATTTGTGACTTAGTAAGGGATAAATAACACCATTTCAAATACATTTGGATATTAATAAAGGACAATTAATGCAATCTGTCATGTTTCACTTTCGATTCTAGGCTTTTCCGTACATCCGTGCGCATGCTCCAAGCTCATAATTACCATCATAGATTACTGACCAACCGGTCAGAGGATTCCGTTTATTTACAGCAAAAAGAAATGAAATATTAGAAATTGAATGTCACGGGTCGTGGTTAGAAGATATCTACTTTTAAAAAATTATATTTTTAGAAAATCAAAAAAAATTCAGAAAATTGGTAAAATTTAATGCAGCTCTAAAAGTATTCTTAAGAATATCTGGCAATTAGTTTGTTTTAGATCTAATTTTTTGAATTTATCAGTTTCAATAACAAAGGTTGCATTTAAATATTAAACAAGTTTGATAGTTTAACTGAATAATGGGATTATACCGGTAGTTAGAATTATCTATATATTTTTTTAACAAATGGTAGATTTAATTAAAAAAAAAAAAAAATAATAATAATAATAATAATAATAATAATAATAATAATTATTATTATTATTATTATTATTATTATTATTATCGTCCTTGTCTTAAAAGGCAAACTAAAAATCTGATAAAATTTAACGGGTGTTTCTTAATAAGCCGATGCATCCGCCTACTACATTCAAATTTTGAAATTTGTTTAAATCATATCTATACCAGTAAATACCAAAAGCTTTAATAACAAATTGTTGGAAAGGTTTAAACTTTGGTAAAACATTACATTATATGTTACACCATATAACTCCGGATATTGCTTTCCGTATACAGTCATACAACCAAACAAAAAATTGATGGTAATAGCTTTGTTTTCAATGGATACTCATAAAGGGTACTTTTCTACATCAAAAATATTTTGATTACCAAAACTTCTATATTTTGTCTCCTTCTTTGCAAATTTTGGTTGATGGAGAGGGGTGCGCTGTTACTATAATTTTGCTGTTTGGCAAAGACAACATCTATATCGGGGATTCTAATCTTACATGTATTTTCCACTTATATTTGTTTTGATATATTTTACAGCTTATTTCCCCTTTTAAACTTTTTGATTTTTCAATTTGATTTTCGCCTATCAATCATTATGTCTGCATTATTCCTTTTTGTTTTAACATTTTTTTATAAAATCATATCAAATTTAATCAATCGTAACCTTTTTCTTATATTCTTTGACCAACATTACAGTACATCTATTAAAGCCAATGTACATTTATGGATTCTAATGTAATCGTGTTAAATGAGGGATTTAATTTTAGTTGTGCTTGTAATTTCTTCTGGTTACAACCCTTCGTAAATAATTGACGATACAACAGTTTTACAAGGTCATAAACCTTATATTGATAATTAATGTTAAAATCACACACACACACACACACACACACACACACACACCGACTGAAAATTTTTCATTAGTAGCCAAAAGTGCGTAAACGTCATTTTCTCGTTCACACTTTGGCAGCGCGCGACATTAAGATCAATATGACACGACTGCTTAAAGTGATATTAGTATTCACTATTCATGCTTTTGCCCTTTTTCTGCAGCAGTGCAGATCTAAAGAAGATTGTTATTCTTCTGAGATAGAGGAGATTACATTCATTATGATGTAGAAAGCTGTTATTATTATAAATATTTCCTTTCATCAGTTGTCAAAGAAATATGTAATATAAAAAACAATATCAATAGAAATATGATGTCCGTCATATTTTTGTTGAGTTATCTCCCTTTAACTGTTTTTTTTCCCATTATGCATTTCAAATCCTGTGGCATGCTTGAATAATATTTCATCAGTAAACTTAAAATAAAAAAAATAACAGACAACTATAATGTATTTCATTTTATCAATTTAATCACAATCTATTTTTTATGGCTATTCACTTCAAACAATTTCCAATTTGATACACTAGTCAATATTTAGCAAAACAAACAACATTCATCCATACAGCAGTCACCCATTAAAAACATAAGCAGTCAGCCATTCTCCAAACACTGCAGTCCCCGGGGCCCCATTCTTTTATTCAAAAATATATCTTAAAAATACTCATACGTTTTTTTTAAGACAACATCATTAAAAACAGATTAATATTTTAGATAAATTTCACATCATATTTAATTAAATCCAATGCGATTTTTGTCAATCACCAAATAATCAAATGCCCTGTTAAAATCGAACTGCTTCATGTCCTCAATTGATGGAGTGTCAACAGTGATGGTCATAAGAAGATTAACCAATGTTGGTTTTATTCTGTTCCTCAGTGAAGTTTTGATCATGTTATAACGCGAAAATCCTCTTTCACAATAAGCAGAACCAACAGGCAACACAATAGCAGTTTTTAAGAGTTTTTTGAATGTTCGGATATGTCTGTTTTAAGTCTATGTTGGGCAACAGTTCATGAAAGGAAAGTTGTCTATAATTGTCACACATATCCCTGAATTGTTGCCATTTAAACATCAATTTTGCAGCATCAACATTCAGAGTTGAGTTTTCTCCTGTGAAGTGTTGGGATAGAATTCCAATCTGTTCTACGCCATAGGAGAAGTAATTTGAACTGTCTTTGGGCGGCAAGTTCTTTGGATCGAATATACCAAAGCAAGAAATAGTACTATTGTCCTCAAACCTCAAAGTTTTCCAAAGTTTTGACACATACTTGGCCTTAACAACATTAAATGCTGGCACAGACTTTTCGGGACATTTGATACGAAACTTTACTTCACCATGTCCATAATCAAAACCACTAACATGATCATCTGGTAAGCTCGCAAGAAACTGACTAAGTTTTGGTCCTGGCGAATGTTGCATGTAAGATGAAAATGTGCAAGATCCAACTCCCTACAGCTGAAATACTTTGCTCAGAATAGCAAGGTTGCTCAAGATGTCACTCAACAAGTGGGAAACGGCCAGAAACTGATAATCAATAATAAAAGTTAAAATTCCCTTTGCAACAGGATCATCATATTCAGCTACATCAGACTCTAAACACAAAACCAAAGCATCATAATTTGCAATAATAGATTGCACAGCACCTTCAAAAGAAAGCCAGCGTGTGTGGAAAGTCTGTTGGAATTTCTTTTCAGCCAGTTCATACACAGATTGGATTTTATGCAAACGAGTTTGATGTTCTGGAGAATAATGGAAATACTTGAAAATACTGTTTACCATTGCCTGATACTTCTTTAAATACGGAACACTGTCTGCAGCTTGACCACTAGCTAGAGCAAGTCTATGTGCTATACTATGTATACTCAGTAACTGTTCTTTTCTTTCATAAATGTGGTGACACAACCTCTTACTGCCGTCATAATACTTGCACCATCAGTTTTATACACGCCATATCAAGAATGTTCAAGTTTTTTGCATTAAGCACACGGAGAATGTTCTCTAAAAAGGTTCTTTGAATGGCACTCATCTCCAGCAATTTCAGTGACTTCACGCAATTTTACACAAGGAGCACCATTTTCTCATAACGGACGTACAACATGACAGTTTTTTTCATTAGACACACACACACACACACACACACACACACACACACGAGAATACAGTTTTACATGTATCAAGATTCAGGTTAAAAGTGTTACATGTATCAAGATTCAGGTTAAAAGTGTTACATGTATCAAGATTCAAAATTATTCTGCATATTGTTAGTTACCTCTGTATTTGAATTTAATACATGTTTCAGATAAAATGTTAGCAAACCATAGCACAGGAACTGTATTGAAAAAGAAAATTCGCCATTAAATATACGTGAAACTGTTGTGAGTGCGGATTCGCTATAGATAGAACATTACAACCATCACGTACCATATATGTAATCAAATTACGTGGTGGCCAGTTATTATTTCTGTACATATCTTTTGATCCATTCATTTTCTACACATGACCAAGTCTAACAAGAGACAAAATGCAATACGTCACCATCGATCTTAAAAAATAACGCTAAAATGTCGAACACGGTCCACGGCCCTCTGAAGTAGAAGAAATTCATCGGAAATTATCAAGAAACTTGTAATGAAATCGGAAAGTGGAGAATACAAAAGTATTTCAATTTCAACCTGTGTAGAAAAAATAAAATAAGGGTTAATTTGAATATTGGATTTTTTAATAGGATTTATTTTTATATATTTAAAGCGCTTGTATGTAATTTCTAAATGTAATTAGATGTATATCCATCTCCATGAGGCACTGGTTGGTAGTATAATATCTTCACTAATTAATGGAGGTTTTTTCTCACGGTCTGCAACATCATGTTTGATTGTACAGCTATAAATTGTTGTTGTTGTTTAATCTTCCTTTTTGTAGGAGCACCTTGTGGCAGGTTAAAATGTTAAAGTAATTAGAGCTAAGCTACACTACAATAAAACTACTCTTAAAACTGTAGCAACTTTAAAACTTATAAAAGGTAACAAAGTGAAACTAGAATTATCTCCCTTTGTTTACTTCCTGGTTTTTTTTCACTAGAAATGGGAGTAAATTGCGTTATGTAAACAAATACTTTAGATTTGTAGGACGTTGTATAAAGAGGTAAAAACAAATATATGTCATATTACAGGAACAGCAGTTAAATTTAGCTTTGTTGGGGAAGATACCTGTGTTGTCAACGATTTTAAGGGTTTCTGGCGGGTTTGGTGCACTCATAAACGGTCATGATTGCCATCTTTCCGCATTAAGAGTTAGTTGGAAAACCCTAGGTACGATTCACTTTGTTTAATATAAACATTGAAATATAACTAACTCACTTTAACCTTTATTCATGTACAAAGAGTTAGAGCTGTAAAGGAAATGGACTACTGTAGCCATAGTACTACAACTGTACGCATGAACTACTCATAGTGGTGTACATTGCGTTGTATAGAGTAGATATATCCTAACGATTTACTTCCAGACTTCTTGGTCTCAGTCTTTTAACCTTTTACTGTTGATTATCATGTAAAAGGGCGGATTTGACAAATAGTCAGAAGTCAATAGGTGAGGAAAAGACCCCCCCCCCCCAAATACACACACGTAAAAGAGGTTAAGGTCCATGCAATCTAGATGGATTTTCTTACAAAATTGCTAATAAACAGTTATGGAACTTAATGAGATCATTAGTGTTAAATAGTCTAAAAATATTAGTTCTGAAAGTTGCATTCCTTACTTTTTTTTATTTTTTATTCTTTATGGATATTGAAGTTGTGCCCCTGGTGTTGCTTTTTGATTATGTAAATATGTTGTTAGAAACTTTTTTGATGTTGTGTTGGATGTTATACATTTGTACTACATCAGTTAGTCTCCTATATTCCAGAGATGGTAAGCCAAGTGATTTAGTCTTGTTGGATAGAAAGTGTGTCTTCCAGTTTACAAGCTTTACATTGGATGATTTAAATCGTCATGGCATCATTTTATAAATAACAGACCACATACATGTCAAGTCATCTGCATTGCGCGTGTGTCACACACATTTTGGATGTAAATCACACTTACACGCTAAACTTTCACAAACACAGGCATAATCAAACTATCCAGAAAATAAAAACTGACAACATAGATTTATTATTATAAGTTTGTTAACATTTTCAGCAAATGGTACTAAACCCGTAGATCTGGTATTTTATACCAATCTGGTTATATTTTGGTTTCTTGTTGCATGTTTTGTAGATTCCTCCACTGTTGTTGATGTCACAAATTCCAGGTAAATGAATGATTTTACACCATTTTTTCTCATTTTTTCTTGAGGATGCCTCGGTCTTCGTGTTGCCACAAGCTTAACTTTGAAAACCCATGACATCTATGAAACCTGACATTGCTGCCTTATTCTAGGTGTGGTCTAACAAGCGATTGATATAATAGTACAAATGTGTTCTTATCCATATTTTTAAAGGTTCTAATTAGGCTGAATACTTTGTTGGCCTTTTTTTTTTTTTACAGATGAATGGATATGATCTCTAAACTTTAGTTTTTGATACACAGTTATCCCTCGGTCTTTCTCTTGTTCTACTTTCTCAATTTCTGTATAGTTTGACTTGCAAGTAAAAGTATCTTGTTTTTTAGGTGTAGGTGTTTACGTTTGTTTTTGTTAAACTTTAGTTGACACTCTCGAGACCAGTTGTTGATTTTGCGGTCCTGACTTGTATTTGTTGTTTTGTATAGCTTGGTGTTTTCTGCCAACATTTTAATGATACTTTGGACAACATCTTGCAGGTCGTTAATAAAGATTAGAAATAAAATAGGCCCTATAACACTTCCTTGCAGAATTCCACTGAGTACGGGTTTTCAGTCGGATGTTTTACCATTCAGCATTACACATCAAGTACATTTGATCATCATTTAAACTAAAAATATTTCTTTTTAAAATTCCTTTTTTTAAATAGATCAAGTTAAAAAAATAGGGATGTAAAATTACATGACCTCGAGGAACCCAAAACTTACAATAATTTCTCAGCTAATTGTTTAACAGGAAAGGGAAAAATCCAGTGGAATTTCACTGAGCAAGGGTTTCCATTCAGATGTTTTACCATCGAGCATTGTACATCAAGTACATTTGATCATTATATAAAGTAGAAAGATTTCTTTTTAAAATTCCCTTTTTTTTAAATAGATCAAGTTAAAAAATTACTGATTTAAAATTCCATGACCTTGAGCAAACCAACCACTTACAATAATTTCTCAGCTACTTGTTTAACAGGAAAGGGAAAAATCCAGTGGAATTTCACTGAGTATGAGTTTCCATTCAGAAGTTTTACCATCGAGCATTGTACATCAAGTACATTTGATCATCATATAAAGTAGAAAGATTTCTTTTTAAAATTTCTTTTTTTTTAATAGATCAAGTTAAAAAATTACTGATTTAAAATTCCATGACCTTGAGCAAACCAACCACTTACAATAATTTCTCAGCTACTTGTTTAACAGGAAAGGGAAAAATCCAGTGGAATTTCACTGAGTATGGGTTTCCAGTCAGATGTTTTACCATTCAGCATTACATATCAAGTACATTTGATCATCATATAAACTAAAAATATTTCTTTTTAAAATTCCTTTTTTTAATAGATCAAGTTAAAAAAAAAAGGGATGTAAAATTACATGACCTCGAGGAAACCAAAACTTACAATAATTTCTCAGCTAATTGTGTAACAGGAAAGGGAAAAATCCAGTGGAATTTCACTGAGTACGGGTTTCCATTCAGATGTTTTACCATTCAGCATTACATATCAAGTACATTTGATCATCATATAAACTAAAAAATATTTCTTTTTGAAATTCCTTTTTTTAAATAGATCAAGTTAAAAAATTACTGATTTAAAATTCCATGACCTTGAGCAAACCAACAACTTACTATTATTTCTCAGCTACTTGTGTAACAGGAAATGTAAATAGCAGCGGCTGAAGCAGGATTCAAAACTTGGACCTTCCCAATTCTAGCACTCTAATGTTTGAGCATCCTGGCCACCTTTCAAGCCTGGTCCTCTATATTTCTCACTTAATTTTTTTTTAGATTCATCTATTTTGAATCGAAAATACAAGGTTCTACCGTGAGACTAAAATTTTCCCAGTCACTTACGAGGGTTGGTAAGTAAATGTAATGGGAAAGGAAAAAAATGCAGTGGCTAAACCGAGATTCTAACCTGGGACCTTTCCAATACTAGCCATACTGAGGTCTGCCGACTGAGCTACCTGGCTACTTATCAAGCCCACTACACTTGTACCACACACTATACCATATTAACTACATGATTTGGAATGTTTTATGTACTGTTGTAGAGACATAACTACTATCTCACCTATTGGTACCTTTGAGGTGAAGTGGCAGAGCAATAGCTTTCAAAACAAATAGGATGGAATTCCCACCATGGGGAGAATATAGAATTACAGTCATTTCACACCATTAACATTTTATAACATTCATTTTGTACCTTATCAAAAATGATTGGTACCATGACCAATTTGTACAATCTTCTCTGACCATTTGTACCATAGTGTACTACAAACGATGAGTATGATATTGTAATGCTGCCATTTTTTACTATCATTTTATGATTTTCCCCTGTGTTAAACCTTGGATAATGATAGTCTGTCAATATGAAAGAAAAAAAAGGACATTAACAAGATTATCTACAAAACATTTTGAAATTTTGTGACCAATGCCCATAGCTTCAACGAATAGTATGAAAAGGTAGTATCACTGAATTGCACACTAGACGAAATGGTACGAAATGGTCATAAGGCATGGTACAGATAAGGACAGATTTACATAAGAAATGAAAAAATTGGGTATGAAAAAGTTGTGTTATGAATTGGTTAGGGTATGAAATGACTAGCTCCAAGGGAAGAAAATAGATTTTTGTAACTAGTGATTGATAATTTTTGGACTGATATTTCCAATGTTCTTCTCTCCTTACTCACCAGAGATAACTTAAACTTTTTGGACATATTCAAAAATGGCTAGAAATCAGAGTTTTACTTAAGAGCTTTACCTCCTACTAAAGTACAGGGCCTCAGGTGGCCGAGTGGTTCTAAAGCATGCACTTTACAGATCACACTACCTGTACTGCCTGTCACCGCCTGTGTTTGAATCTCACTCAGGACAGATCCTAGGTGTGAGAAAGTTTGTAGTTCACTTGCTGAAGGTTGGTGGTTTTCCCTGGGCACTCCAGTTTCCTCCACCATCCCATAACTGACCACCTCAAAATAAGTGAAAAAATCTTGAGTGGGGCAAAAAACACCATTACTCCACTCTTCTAATGTAAAAGAGACAGTAATGGCTGCCCAGTTAATGCATTAGCCTTCAATCTCAAGGCATCTTACCACTGTATGTTTGTTCCAAGACGATCTCATGTCAGAGAGGCTCTACCCTGTCCCTTATTGGTTAGCTTGGGTCTAGTATAATGGACCAATTGATGTTCAATTGATTAATTTATTGGGGTTTTACGTCCCAGTCAAAAATATTTCCCTATTATTGATACCTCACCAGTTATATGTGAAGTGACAGAAATTTTTGACCATATCATTGTGGTTAGTAATGGGGTGTGTGTGTGTGTGTGTGTGTGTGTGTGTGTGTGTGTGTGGTGTCTTTAAAGTGTTGCACCTGCCATGACATGGGGCATCAGTTTTTAAGGTCTTTTCTGAAGGACTCCATGACTTTCATTTCTAAATGTTGAGTCTTGGCGAAAGAACAACCACCGCCAATTTTCTAGTTTTGTCAGACCACACCAGGCTTGAACCCTGAACTGTATGAACATAGTGAAATCAAAGTACTTTGCACAAACATTAAGGGTATCATATATCACCTTTATTAGATTCATTAAGCATACTTTAATTTAAGGTTGTCTGAATGATAGAAACACCCTTATTGTAGGTTACCATGACAACAGAATTCAATCAGGAATCGGACAGAGAATTAGAAGCTGTGGATGATGATGAAGAAATTTTGTCACCGGAAGAAAAACTTTTACTCAGTGCCCGAAATGGACACGCTGAATCAGTAAAGGATTTACTTCTACAGAGAAAAAATGGCATTATAAAACTTGATATCAACTGTAAAGGTTTGTTTTTAGTTCATTTGTACAGAATAAAATTGACTATACACTGATTGATTGGTTGGTTGGGTGGGTGGGTGGATGGTTGGTTGGTTGTTGGTTTGTTGGTTTCTAGTTATACACCTGACATGAGTGTCAGAACTGTTATACACCTGACATGAGTGTCAGGACTCTTATACACCTAGCATGAGTGTTAGGCCTGTTATACACTTAAAGCTGCATTAAGTTTTTCAATTTTCTGAATTTTCTTTTAATTTCAAAAATATATTTTTTTAAAAATAGATATCTTCTAACCACGATCCGTGACATTCATTTTCCAAAATTTCATTTCTTTTAGCTGTATAAAACGGAATCCTCTGACCGGTTGGTCAGTGTTTTATGATGGTAATTATGAGCTTGGAGCATGCGCACGGATGTACCGAAAAACCCTAGAATCGAAGGTGAAACATGACAGATTGCATTTATTGTCCTTCATTAATATTCAGATGTATTTGAAATGGTGTTATGTATCCCTTACTAAGTTGCAAATGACAAATTCAACGAAGTTCTGTGTTTAATTTATCGTATTTCACCATTTTGAAAGTTGTGTTTAAATGACCCAGGTTTTGATGACGTAACCATGTTTTAATATGGTAAATACTGTAATCTCTGTATTTATTTGAGCTTTTATCGTTGAACCAAATGTAACATTGTTCATTAGGAACATCAAAAATAAGATTAGCACCGTTTTAATTTTTTCTTTGGAAAACTTAATGCAACTTTAACATGAGTTGTAGTACTTTTATACACCTATCAGAAGTGTGAAAACTCTTACATGCCTAGCATGATTTTCAGTACTACTGTAACTATTGTTCACTTAGCAAGAGTTGGAAGACTGTTATACATGTGACCTGAATGCAGGATCTGTTGTTCATCTGACACGAGTGTGAGTACTGTGTACACTTAGCTTGAGAATGAGGACTGTTATACATTTTACATGAGTGTTGGGACTGTTTTACATTTAGCAAGAGTTGGAGGACTGTTATACCTCTAACATGAGTGTGGGGACTATTGTACACCTAGCATGAGTGTTAGGACTGTTCTACTTTTAGCAAGAGTTGGAGGACCGTTATACATCTAACATGAGTGTAGGGACTGTTGTACACCTAGCATGGGTGTTAGTACTGTTATACATTTAGCAAGAGTTGGAGGACCATTATGCATCTAACATGAGTTTCGGGACTGTTGTACACCTAGCATGAGTGTTAGGACTGTTCTACATTTAGCAAGAGTTGGAGGACCATTATGCATCTAACATGAGTTTCGGGACTGTTGTACACCTAGCATGAGTGTTAGGACTGTTATACATTTAGCAAGAGTTGGAGGGCCATTATACATCTAACATGAGTTTCGGGACTGTTGTAAACCTAGTATGAGTGTTAGGACTGTTCTACATTTAGCAAGAGTTGGAGGACCATTATGCATCTAACATGAGTTTCGGGACTGTTGTACACCTAGCATGAGTGTTAGGACTGTTATACATTTAGCAAGAGTAAGAGGATCGTTAAACATTTGACATGAGTGCAGGGACTGTTGTACACCTAGCATGAATGTTAGGACTGTTATACATTTAGCATGATTGTGGTGCTGTGAGTTAGGACTGTTGTACATTTAGGAAGAGTTGGAGGGCTGTTATACATCTAACATGAGTGTGAGTACTGTTGTACATCTGACATAAGTGTGAGTACTGTTTACACTTAGCATGAGTGTTAGGACCGTTATACATTTAGCAGACATGAAAATTTCCCGATTTACAGTAGTTATCAATAAGCTGGGGGTTTTTACCACTTGACCGCGAGGCCTTAAAGGGAAATAGGTTTGAATTTAATCAAACAGTATAAAACAGATAAGAGTTAATGCTTCATTATGTTTTGTGTTTTATTGTTAGGTAACACAAAAGCAAACAGAGGCTGGACACCACTTCATTTAGCAGCATACTTTGGCCATACAGATGTAGCCAAAATTTTATTAGAGGTATAAATAAATTAGTATTTGAGCATCATTTCAGTGCTTTTGGTACTTTTATTACCTGATTATTATTATAGCATCATTTCAGTGCCTTCAGTACTTTGATTAGCTAATAATTATTTAGAGCATCATTTCAGTGCTTTCGGTTCTTTGATTAGCTGTTAATTATTAGAGCGTCATTTCAAGGCTTTCGGTACTTTGATTAGCTAATAATATTATTAAGAGCATCATTTCAGTGCTTTCGGTACTTTGATTAGCTGATAATTATTAAGAGCATCATTTCAGTGCTTTCAGTTCTTTGATTTATTTTCAGTATGGTGCTGATGTAAATGTTGTGAATAATGTTGGAGATTCCCCACTTCATAGAGCTGCTTTTACTGGAAGAGTGGTAATTATTAATTATTTGTATAGAAGAATCAGTCTGAACTGACTTTCTTCAGAATCTTAGATTTTGTTTGGTTTACATAATATTAGATAAACTTGTTTTTTTTCCACCAAATAATATGAACAGTGCATCTTTTTGAGACAGTTCAGTCTGGACAGTAAAATTGAAACAAAATGGATTTAGACTGAAGATTGATTAAAATTTCGTTTAACAGAAATTGATGAAAATTTGGTTGAACACAAATCCCTGAACATTGGGTCTACAGAGAAAAGTAGGGGTCAAATATTGAGAAAGATTTACTAGAGCTATAGGTGCAGATTATTTAATACATCTTATGGAGGAGAAAACCAGAGTACCCAAAGAAAACCAATGACTTCAGCAAGCTAATTGATATACTTTCACACACTGTGTTCCACCCAAGTGGGATTCGAACCTAGGCAATGAGAGGCACTGTGAATTGTAACACTGAATATTTGGTTTACTTATGTTATGAGAAACTGCATTGTTTTGCAATCTTGTTTCAGTAGATAAAATCTCTTGCCAGGGGTGACTATTCACAATATTTCTAACAGGAATGAGAAAAAAAATGCAGGGTCAAGCTGGGGATTGAACTCAGGACCTCGCACACTATTGGCGAGTGCTCTACCAACTGAGCTACCCTGACTTTTACATTCTTCCTTTGTTATTCTTGAGTTTCCCAAGGTCCTATGTGAAAATCACACCCTAAATGCCATCGGATGGATTTTATATGGCCAGCAAATGCCACCATTTCCGAGGACCACACTGGCCACCAAACTGTCACAGGACGGAGAAAAAATGCAGAGTCAAACCAGGGATTGAACCTGGGACCTCCACACTATAGGTGAGTGCTCTACCAACTGAGCTACCCAGTCGGCTACATATTCAAACTTATTTATTGCAAATGTTGTGTTTTTGAACAGGAGACTGTGACTGTTTTGTTGAATTACAATGCGGACACATCATTGGTGAATGCAGAGGGTCAGACAGCTAAGTCTATCACCAAACTAAAAGAAATCACAGATTTGATATCAGGTATACAGTGGAAAGTTGTTAAAATTGATTATTTCATTGTACAGTAAATGTACTTATTTTCATGCTTTCAAACTTTAGCACAAATGCCATGTTGGCACTAATTCATGCAATCATAAATTAGCGCACATACGGTTGATAAAAATCAATTTTAGAAACAGACTATAAGTTTAAAATTGATCTTACTGTCACCGGTGGGTAGAATTCAATTTCTAAAATGGACTATAATAATGTATTATAATTAGATAGATATTACATGTTTGAGTGAATACTAGAACTTTAATTTGGTGAATAATATTAGTATTGTAAATAAGTACTCACAATAATAAAGATATTTGTGTAAAACCCATGTCTGTTTTTATTGCACTTCAAAATCTTGAAAAAGTGGTTGTTAAAATTGGCAGGAAGCTACCCCCCTCAGTCCATCAAAATTTTGAGATAATATTAGATATATAATAAATATAGGATTACTGATCCTTGTAAGTAAATATGAGACTGTTGGCCATGGAGTATTACATATTTCAGCAAGTAAGGGTATAATTATATTACTGCATCGTAAACATTTTTTTTGCAGTAATCATAAATTAGCACAATTTGTCTAGCACGAAAATTGCTAAAATAAGATTACCACTAAATAAAGTACATTAATTTTACAGTATTTAATGTACAGACCTTTAAATTCCCAAATGCATTTTTAATTATAATATAAAGTATAATTATAAATTAACAATGAGACGAATTCTCAGGTGTAAATTTTTTTGGTGAGGTTTATAATCTGCTATAACACACTCAGCAAAGGTCATTATGTTTTTTATTATTTTGAATGTCTTTTTCAGCATTTTTTTAAACAAAAACTTGAAAAAATCTGAAAAAATCAGAACGAAATAACACATCATTTGTGACATCAACAAATGCCATTGTTTACCATCTGTAATCTGTTAACAGCATTAAGTGAAACTAATTTCCAGAATTAATCAATGACAGAATGTGATAATTTTCAGTGATTGACATTGATGAGGCTATGAGTGTGATAATAGTAATAAAAAAATGTTTCTATGGGTTAACCCCCGTCTTTAAGTATGTGTTAGTGAAAATTGACAACCAGCTTTTGATGAATCGAATTTCTAGACTTTTACATTAAGTATAAATATATTACATGTTTTCTGAAAACATAACCTTCTGTTTAATTCAGTAGCAACAGTAGATCTAGCAGAGATGTTAATGGTAAACTTTTATATCAAACCTTATAAGATTCGCTTTTCTAATTCAGCTATCTGCGATGAGAGCAAGGTTATTAATCTCGAAGGATTAATCTACAAACAAGTTTGTGTATGTGCGAGTGTTTTGTGATTGCCATCAGAAACGTTTCTGTTAATTTTTTGTTCTATAACCTTACATACATGTTCAATGTAGTACATACTGTTTAGCATTTAACTGAATTCCGAGTAAAAATGAAGTTCTATACTTGATATCCCAGAATAATTGAGTTGAGTAATGGTGTTTAACTTCCCAGTCAAGAATATTTAATTTATATCGAGATGTTGCCAGCTCCTGGGTTCAAAGCCCACGACCTCCAACTTACAGAGCGAGCACTCTACCAACTGAGCTACTGCAGTGGTTATTTATGAGAGCAAGGTTAATAATCTCTAATCTACAAACAAGTTTGTGTATGTGTGTGGTATAAGTGTGTATTATTGTCTGCTTAGCATTAGTACACACTTAGTGTGACTTTGTTAAGTTGGCAGCACACAAGTATACCATTCCCCAGTCATGTTATCCTTACAGCTGGTGAACCCATCAATATTCTGTCCCCGCTGGTGAGGAAGCAGTACATCAAATTTTGAAGTCTTGTGTATGACCTGGTAAGGGTTCAAATGCTTGACCTCCCATTCTTGAGGTAGACTCTTTACCATTGAGCCACCAACACAGTATTAGTGATGATTAATGAAGATCTGATTCAGTACATAACTGATTGATTTATTTTATATTTCAGCAACAGAGAGTCATGAAAAATTACGTCGTAACGAGGAATTCTTAAGGTCTGTACGGCAAGGCGATGTGGATTGTGTCAAGGACTTTGTAAGTTTTGTAGCTCACTTGAACAAATGCAGATTCTAAGCAATTCTTATGCTTTTTCATCTTTCCACCATTATCTTTTGTTCATTATTTGTGGCTGTGAACTTTTGATCCCAAAAACTTCATCAAAACTAGTAAACCATTGACAATAAAATAGATGTATTACCTTGTCTAAACCTTTCCAATTTTGCCAGTTGGTGACCTTGACCTTTATTCATGGTGATCTTCAATAGTTAAAGCTTGAAATATTTTGTTTGCAAAGTTAGGTAATTCTGATCTAAATTCAAATTGGATGGCTTTAACCTATTTTAAAAAAGATAATTTTGTCATAAATTGACTGGATTGAATTAAATTGTAATGGTGATTTACATCTAAGTTAAGAATCTTAACTTCAATGTAGGCAGTCAATTCAGAGATGGTGGAAGAAACACGACGATTAAAGAACTGTTTTTTCAGTATAAGTTGCAAAAGTTGTAATTATACTTGTGTTTTTGTCGACTTAAATTTCAATATTCAGCCCACCTGATAAATGACTTTAAAGCTATTGTTGCCATGGAGTCCAACTCCATCTGTTTTGGTCCCATTTTCTAGTTTTCCTTTTATAACTCCCTCCCTCCAAACCAATTAAAATTATATGTGAAAGATTTGAAAAATTGTTTACAGAAATGTTTATACTAGCATGATTCCTACATTTTACCCTTTTTTTTGTTAATTTTAAAAAAAAATTTAGTTGAAGGTACAAATAGAAGTCTTTTCACAGCTGTTATTGTCAAATTTTGTATATTTGTGGGTTATACACCATGATTTATGTTGTATTTGCCAGCTTGAAAGTGACAAAGCCCCTGACATAAATTGCACTGACTCATTTGGGAACACAGCTTTACATATTGCTGCACAAGCTGATCAGAAAGAGATGGCTGTTCTTTTACTTCAACGAGGTTTCCAAGCAACTTCTAAAAATGCCAGAGGTCAGTATGAATAAACCCATTAACTGGAATGTACAGAGATAATATCTTTTCTAGGCACATTATAGAATGTGTGTTGTAAGTTAACATGATTGGTTGTTAGTGACGGTAATGATTTATTATTGGTTGTTAGGTAGAAATATGTTTTGTGATTGGTTATTGGTAAGAATTATAAATGTTGGGTGTTGGTAAAATTTATAAATGATGACTGATTGTAAGAAATAATTATTAATGGTTTATGATTGGTTATTAGATATGAATATGTTTTATGATTGGTTGTTAATTGTAATTATTTTTATAATTGGTTGTGGAAATGATTTTTATCATTGGTTGTTAGTTATGATTATGATTTATGATTGATTGTTTTTATAACTATGATTTATGATCGGTTGTATTAATTATGTTTTATGATTGGTTGTTATAATTATGGCTGATGATTGGTTGTTATAATTATGTTTTATGATTGGCTGTTAGGTATAATTGTGTTTTATGATTGGTTGTTTGTTGTAAATATGTTTTATAATTGTTTGTTAGGTATAATTATGTTTTATGTTCCAGTCAAGATAATTTACTTTATATCACAGCAGTCAGTTTAGAAATAATAGAGGAAACTGAAATTTTTGGAGAAAACCACTCTTTTGGTTTATGAATTGACAAATTTTCTTACACTTGGGTCCCTCCAAGTAGTGTTCAGATCTAGATACAAAACCGGAATTTGTATTTTAAAAAAAATCTTTTGAAGTACATGTATTTTTCAAGCTTTTCACTTGAATTAATAGCAAAATTCTGAATTTCCTCTGACCCTCTTCCAGAACATTTAAATGCAAGAGTTTAAATAGTCACAATGTCTTATTGTTGAAAATGGAAGTCAAGGCTGGAAAACATCAACACAGGATTTCTAATCCCAGGTTGTGACATTTTAAAATATATAAATGTTTTGAAAGACAAATTAACTTATTGATAAAAATCAAATTTTTTGTCGAGCCTGGCATCGTCCATAAGGTGAGACTTAGGTGTTACTTTTCCGGCAGTGGCTGCGGAGGCGGTGTGTCAAAATGTGAAAGTTTATGTTAAAGTCAAAAACTAACCACTGGCAGGCGAGACATTTAATTCTGTGGAATTCGTGGTTGTTTTTTTTTACTGTTCCAATAATATTTTCAGTCTGAAACAAAATGAGGTGGCACTCCTTACAACACCAGTTGGTATTTAAAAATTCAAGTTTTTGAAAATTGTTACGACCCTACACATAACCACCAGGCATAAATTATGTTAGGGTCAAAAGAAATTCCAAATATAATAGCAACATATAGTCTTTTTATCTGATCATGTGAGACTCGAAAAAATTCCTGATTATTATCCCAGCATTAAGATCAATAGTCCAGTACATGTTTTGTAGTACTAATTTTTTGTGCCTTTCTTTTTTTTTTTAGATGAAATGCCATCTGACATAGCTAGAACAAACCCAATGAGACAACTTTTAGAAATTAAACCTAAAACAGATTATGTATCCAAACCCAAACACCATGAAGGCATTTTATTAAAGGTAAAGTTTGATAGAGTTGAGAGTGGATTAATTACATGTAAGTGATTTTACTTCCCTGTCAAGAATAGGTCACTTATATCGAGATGTCGCCAGCTATAGGTGAAGTTGAAAAAATTTTGTCCTTTGCATTGTGCTTGGGGCAATGTGCAGTGAGGGTTCCTTAGCATGCCATACCTGCCATGACATGGGAACATCAGTTTTTACTGGTCTCCTTCGAAAGAACCCATGACTCATTTCTAAGTGTTGATTGCTTGGCAAAAGAATAGTCACTACTAATTTTTAAGTCTTGGTCAGTCCCCACTGGGGTTTGATACCCGATCTTCCAAATACCAAGTAAGCACTGAGTTGAGAGTGGAGTAAAGTGGAGTAATGTAGTTTTTTGTCTCAGTTAAAATTCCAAGATGAAGGACGTCAGTTCTTAGATGAGTAAGTAACCAGAGTAACTTATTGGATACCACCAACCTTAGAGACTGCCTTGGTGGCTCAGTGGCTCAGAGCATCTGCCTCGAGAGCAAGAAGTAGAGGGTTTGAACCCTAGCCAGGTCATACAGAAGATATTGCTTCTGCTCCTGATGCTCAGCATTTGGAGGAGAGATTATTGACTGGTTCAAACAGTGCCAGGAAAATGGACAGATGGAGTTGTATGTTTGTCTATGGCATACTGACGTGGTGAGCTAGCATTTTATGTTAAAGTCACCCTGAGTGGACACTAGCTGAGTGGACACTAGTACAAGGCAGGCCATAACACACGTACATTGTATCTCCTGCATACACGGAATTGTTCTTAGATTAATCCATAGAGATTTATAACCTTGCTCTCATCATGAATAACAGAAAAATTGAGAGAGAGAGAGAGAGAGAGAGAGAGAGAGAGAGAGAGAGAGAGAGAGAGAGAGAGAGAGAGAGAGAGAGAATGCAAGTATGAAAATTACCTAGGTTAATCTATCAGTTGATATTAATGACCTTGCTCTCATCATGAATAGCTGAGAGAGAGAGAGAGAGAGAGAGAGAGAGAGAGAGAGAGAGAGATGTTGTAAAGAAAAAAAAAAGATTTTTTAACTGTTATTACATTCTTTAATGTAGTTTACATTAAAGATTTATATTTTGAAAATTATAGTTTTTTATACTTTTTTTCAGAGATCAAGAGTTTTTGGTTATAAACCAGTGTGGGTTGTAGTAGAAAGAGGAGTATTCTCTTTTTTCAAAAACAGGTATATGTTTTTAGCTCACCTGAGCAAATAGGGTTTTAGCTCACTTGAGCATATGCTCAAAGTTAGCTATATACATGGGGTAAATTTTATGACTTCTTTATAAGCCTGATTTTGTTATAATGGACTTTGTTATAACCAGAGTCCACTTTAAATATTTTTTGTCTATCATCTATTGTCTATTGCTTGTGGTTTGAAAGATATAAGTATTCTGATTCTTTTTCAGAACAATTAAACCAATGTCAATGAAACTTCACAGGGAAGTTAACAGGCCAGAAATCTTTTAAGCTTGTGAGCTAATTGACCTTGACTTGAAATTAAAGTAATTTTAATAAAGTTAAATCTATATTTTTTATGCATTTTACCAAATAACTGGATGCTAACACAGACAATACGTTTTTATTGTCCTAATGCCCACACTGTGTAGTAAATCTATAACAGTATCAATGTGATTGGCCTTCAAGACAACCAAAATTACTAGCGTATTCTGACAGAGCAATACGTGTTGTAAGTTATCAATTGACAATACCTATAGTATTTTTACCTGAGTACTAATTAGATCAGGTGGCTCAATAATCATGAAGTTGCATATAAGTATATAATGTATATATGCCAACTGTGAAATAATATATACAAATATATAAACATATTTTATGAGGGGTTACCTTTGGGGAAATCGTGAAAATTTCATAGTCACAAAATAGGTTTTGTTATGGATTCGCGAAAAAAAAAAAAGTTGCGAAATTAAAGTGATTTACATTAAATCTTTTTAACAAGACAGTTTTAGAGATTTAATATACCAGTATACAGATTTTATTATCTTTCACTGCGAACTCTACTTAGAGTGATACATGTATGTTTTCATTACTCAGAAAATGATGACAGATTTTTGGGAATGTGGAATGGAGTGGAGTAATGGTGTTTTAGGCCCCAGTCAAGAATCTTTCACTTATTTCGAGGCAGTCAGTTCTGGGATGGTGGAAGAAACCAGAGTGCCGAAAGAAAACCACAGACCTTCGGCAAGCGAACTGACAAACTATCTTACACTAGGACCTGTCCCGAGTGGGATTCAAACCCAGTTGGTGAGAGGCACTGTGATCCGTAAGCCAGTGCTTTAGACCACTCGGCCACCGAGGCCCCCTTTTTTTGGGAATGTGACAATTTTATTTTACTGGTACACTTTATTCTGTTTGAATAATCAAAAAAAGGAGAAGGTAGGTCACAGCACCACAGCACTTAAATCTTAAAATTGCAGTCACAAAAGTACAAAATAGTGTTTTTTTCCAGATCTATGATTTTTCTAGGATCACAAGTTGAAATAATTTGGTGCCTGCAGTGTTACAACATACTTTTTTCTTTTTTGGGGGGTTGTGGTTGCTAAGTGGTTATGCCTAACCTTCAAACTCGAGGCATCTCACTGCTGTTTGTTCGACCATGGTTGACCGCAAACATCCTTTTCATCGGCTCTTACTGGTTGGTCCAGTACCAATGTAATAGACTGAGTGGTCCGTGTTGTTTTTTTGTGACATTGTAGAAAAGTGAACTAGCACTCTAAAGACTTGATCAGTGTGTTCTTGTACAGTGCAGATCATTAAAACTTGCAATCTTACATGCCATTTATGTGAAGATTAAACGTAAAGATATTTGTCTCATCAAATAGCTGAAAGGTTGCTGATGTGACGTAAGATAACTATCAATGGACCTAACAATGTGTTTTTGCACAGTTTCAAATTTTATTCCATGCACAAGATAATCTAACCTTTAACAATTTTTTTTTGTGTTTGTTGCAGAGGAGATGCTAGTACAGGAGTTAGAAGAAAAGGAATGAAATATCTTGATGAAGCCAAGATTTTGGTGAGTTGTAGCTCATGTGGGCAAATGAAGCTTTTATAATAACTTGAATGTCTGCTGTTTGCTGTCCATAATAAACTATTCATTTATATTTTCATTTTATCAACTTTGTTAACCATTGTAAAAGTCTCATTAGACTGGGCTGTTCGAACCCTGTCTAGTCTATACTTAAAAAATTGATCCTGGTACTCAGAATTTGGAGGACAGAGAATGAATTGGTTCACCTGGTGCCAGGACAATGTGACTGAGGACACAAGTGGTGTGCTTGTCTGGTATACTGACTCTGTAAGCTTGTACTTAAACAAATTTAACATCTCTTTAAATATCCTTTTCACATCCGGAATAGCTGATGCCACATTATACAACATTACAACCCACCAACCAAATGTAATTTGATGCTGATTTGATATTGAACTGTTTAAGCAGTTTGTTACATCAAACAAATGATTAATTTTCTTTCTGATGTCATTTGTCATGGTTTGTAATCATCGTTTTTTGTTCTTGAACCCAGAAATCACAAATTCAGACTGGACATGTTGAGAATTTCATTCCCGATTTTTGAAATTGGGTTCTACCCAGTCGATCACAAGTCAAAAGGATTTTCTTTGCTGTAGGCATTTACTGGTTGTCTCAGAATTTGTATAATGGACAGAGTAGTCTGAGATGTTTATCTACGACATTGCAGGCAAGTGTACTCTACAGGACATTACAAGTAAGCACTAGTACAATGCAGATCAGAAACACTTGCACACTCAAACACCACATGAGTGTTAAGATAATCCTTAAGAATAATAATTCAAAAAAATTACCTCATCATGAATAGCTGATGTGATGTAAAACAGCATTTAACCAACCACTTCAAAAAATTTTCATTACAGGTACCTGAAAACAACAGTACTGAGTTACTGATATACTATTCTGATGGGACCAAGCATTCATTTAGTACAGATTTAAATGATGAAATGCATATATCACGGCAGGTAAGGATGTCATGGTAAAAAATTTCAACTTACAAATCACAATATATCTCTTACTCATTGCCGTCTCTATACTAGGTACAATTTCCATTCTATGGGAGGTATAAATTCCGCTGCGATAGATTCTTATTATTATTTTTTTATTGTTTACCACTTTTTTTGAAAAAGAGAAAAGAAATACACATCTGAGTTTTTTTCTGGGCACCTTGTTTACTCTACCTAGACACAAATTTCTCTCTCATAGATCCTACTTTTTGGGATGTTTACCACTTTTTTATAACTCATCTAACATTTAGCCAGCTGAGCTTATGTCAATGCGAAGCATGTCTATGTGCATGCGTATATTTTGATCTTCTCGTCTGACACTTCTTGGCCAAACGGAACCATATTTGGTGTGGAAGGTTTACTACGTGAAAAAGTTTAAAATTTATGCAAATCAACTTCTATTGACATCCAAGATGTTATAAAAAGCAAAAGTGCTAAATAGCCAGTACAGGTTTATTTATCAACCAATTTAGTTCAAATTTGATACATAGAGAGTAGGTATATAGCCATTTATTATAATGCCACATAATGACATTTTCTCTTGCATTTGTAAATTTAGCTCGTAATTAGCCAAATATGCTATAAAAAGCTGCTATAAATAATGTGTGTGGCATTTAAATAAAAAAATAAATAATGTGTGTGACATTCAAAAAAAAAAAAAAATAATGTGTGTGGCATTTAAATAAAAATGTTTGTGGCATTCAAATAAAAAATATGTGTGGCATTCAAAAAAAATATGGCATTTAAATAAAAAAGTGTGTGGCATTTAAATAAAAAATGTGTGTGGCATTTAAATAAAAAAAAGTAGATGATGTGTGTGGCATTTAAAAAAATGTGTGTGGCATTTAAATAAAAAAAAATAGATGATATGTGTGTGGCATTTAAAATGATGTGTGTGGCATTTTAACAAAAAATATGTGTGGCATTTAAATTAAAAAAGTAAAAAAAATGTGTGTGGCATTCACACAATGTGTGTAACTTAAAAGTATGTTGGTCTGAAAAATATGTAATGGCTTCATTTACATCAATAAAGTAGACATCTTTAGGATATGTTTGCCTTTAAAATGTTTGATCTTGTAAAGTTTCTTTAAGTTTACAAAGCTTATCAATTTGTAATAATGATTTGTTAATTTTCGATACTTTTTACTTAAAACAGAAATGGATAAACTCTTTGCTGGAACATATAACATTTAGTACTCATTATACACACCAGGGGGAGCAACATGATATTGATGTACCAACAGGAACACTTGAAGATGCTTTAAAGGTAAATTAATATGGGTTTAGCCATCTTTTAACATTTTTTTCACAATTACACACAGTCAAGAAAGCTTTTAGAAGCTATTTTGTGTTAAAAATAAGATTAAGAAATAAAATCATGATACCTAGTTTTCTTTAGAATTGCATAATGTTGTTTTTACTCCCCAGACAAAATTGCATCACTTATATATCTAGGCAAAACAGTTTTGGAATGGTGGAGGAAACTGAAGTGCCCGGAGAGAACTACAAAAAACTCTTTACATCCAGTAAGGGAACTAACAAACTTTCTCACACTTGGATCTGCCACTGCAGGATTCTGGCAAAATCTTTGAGAAACACTGTGGTCTGTAAACTGAAATGACATTGTGATGTAAACATTCTAAAAAGTCGGATCTATGACAATGGAGTTTGTAACTGGTTATAAACAGAGATGCCTAGAGAAAACCACTTATATACTTTTTTTTCCATAAAAGCTGTACACATTCTGAAAATTGGATCTATGACAGTAGAATCTGTATCTGCCCCTGCAGGCTTCTGGCATTATCTTTGAGAGACATTGTGGTCTGCAGCCTGGCACTTTAAACCAATAAACTACATGGGCCCCTGTTGGAGAACGGAGTTCCTGTTCTTTATAAGTTAACATGTCCAGTAGGTGATAATTACCTTTCCCACATGCTGAATAATGTTTCCTTATAATTTAGAGGTTTTTAAACTAGTTTAAAATGTTCAGTTCCCTTTTTTTTCAGACTGCTCAAGCTCACCAAAGTTTGCTTGAAAAAGAACTGCATCATTTATCAGCAGCATTAAGTGGATCTGAAATTACAGGAAAAGCTGCAACATCAGGTATATTATATCACTTGCATGATCAGAATGTCTCTTTTGCTTCAGTAGTAGAGATGAAATTTTGTTTTTAGCTCACCTGACCAAAAGTCATGTTAGCTTATGTCAAAGCGCAGCATGTGTCTGTATGTGTCTGTATGTCCATGCGTATGTGTGTGCATCTGTAACCCACATTTTTGAAATCTCTGAAACTACTAAGCAAATATTGATCAAAGTTCACAGGAAGTGTTATGGGGTAAGTGCTTTTTAAGTTTGAACTTTTGATTGTTGTAGCTTTAGAAATAAGGTCACTTTGACCTTCTTTTGACTTGATTTTCAGCTTCTCCAGTGCCTTAAGTACCGGTATGTGGTTACAAATGGTGAAAATCGATCAAAAAAAAAGGTTATGCGTCTTTGGGTTAGATTTTGAAGATATACTAAAATAGTTTCAAATGGTTATAAACTGACTATTTCAACAGATATAAACATGGGGTTTTAAGTTTTAAGATATTTTCTTTGAAATAACCTTCAAAATTTGGTTAATGTTAAAGGTCAAGGTCATGACCTAGTTTGTGATTTTTGCAGTTTTAGGCTATTTTCTTGAAAACTATAAGAGATAGATAAAAACAATCAAAAATGGTCACCATGACAAAATCTAATAAGGTACCAAGTTCTGAACTATATGATAATCCATGTAGGAGTTGTTGGCTCTAAAATGTTATTTTTTGCTTATAAATACTAAAATTGTGAATTAGCTTGAAAACAGTAAACTTTTTGTATAAGCATGTATATTAGAATACCGTAGGTATTGATATGATGATTATTTTGATATATGATTCAAGTTCAAAGGTTCATCACAGCTGCATAAGAATACTAAAATTTTAAATTATCATGAAAACTATTAACTTTTTTTTATAGGCATGTTTATTAGTCTTAAGTTCAAAGGTCAAGGTCATAGCTTCATAATTATACTCGTCTGGAAATTATGCATTGTATGCTTAAGTTACTACATTCATTTTTAGCTTTTTATAAATTAACTGTGACTAGATGTTTTTTGTTTCTGGTTAAGTATTGTAGCAGTTCCAAACTGACGAAAAACTTGGAAAGTTTTTGTAATTGCAACTATTGTACTTTGCGAATGATTTTTGGACATATTCTCAGATGAGCATAAAGGCCCATGGGCCTCTTGTTTAAATTTCTTTAAGTATATAAAAAAGTTCCTGAAAAAAAAAAAAGTAAAATGAAAATATCACCCTTGAGCTGTTTTAGAGCATTTTATGATTTTAAAGTACTATTAATGTAATTTGCAGACAGTTTAAGTGTTAAATACATACATATAAACCCTTTGCTGTTTTATGGTGATTTGTATTTTCATAATAAACACTTTGCTGTTTTATGGTGACCTATATTTTCATAATAAACACTTTGCTGTTTTATGGTGACCTATATTTTCATAATAAACACTTTGCTGTTTTATGATGCCCTATATTTTTATAATAAACACTTTGCTGTTTTATGGTGCCCTATATTTTCATAATAAACACTTTGCTGTTTTATGGTGCCCTATATTTTTATAATAAACACTTTGCTGTTTTATGATGCCCTATATTTTTATAATAAACACTTTGCTTTAATGTAATTTGCAGACAGTTTAAGTGTTAAATACATACATATAAACACTTTGCTGTTTTATGGTTACCTATATTTTCATAATAAACACTTTGCTGTTTTATGGTGACCTATATTTTCATAATAAACACTTTGCTGTTTTATGTTGACCTTTATTTTCATAATAAACACTTTGCTGTTTTATGGTGACCTATATTTTCATAATAAACACTTTGCTGTTTTATGGTGACCTATATTTTCATAATAAACACTTTGCTGTTTTATGGTTACCTATATTTTCATAATAAACACTTTGCTGTTTTATGTTGACCTTTATTTTCATAATAAACACTTTGCTGTTTGTTGGTGACCTATAGTTTCATAATAAACACTTTGTTGTTTTATGACACCCTATATTTTCATAATAAACACTTTGCTGTTTTATGGTGACCTATATTTTCATAATAAAAACTTTGCTGTTTTATGGTGACCTATATTTTCATAATAATCACTTTGCTGTTTTATAATGACCTATATTTTCATAATAAACACTTTGCTGTTTTATGGTGACCTATATTTTCATTTGTAGAAATGTATTTATTTAAATATTTCCTTTTCACAGAAAATCTAAATGATTTGAAACAGCAGATAGAGAAAATAACCAAACAGTCCAGAGAAACTTATACATCATTAAGTAAATGTTTGACCTTGTTAAAACAACATGATGAGGTAAGTTTTGTATTTTACATTTACAAGTTACTGCTTGCCCTTTTTAACACACAGTTGAGTAACCACTTGACCATGTTAACACACCATTAAGTAATTGCTTGACTTTTTAACACACAATTTATAACACAACTGCTTAGCCTTGTTGATAAAACTGCTTGACTGTGTTAATACACCATTGAGTAATTGCTTGACCTTGTTATCACACCATTGAGTAACTGCTTGACCTTGTTACCATACCATTTAGTAACTGCTTGACCTTGTTACCATACCATTGAGTAACTGCTTGACCTTGTTAACACTAAATTGAGTAACAGCTTGACCTTGTTAACACAAAATTGAGTAACAGCTTGACCTTGTTACCATACCATTAAGTATCTGCTTGGCCTTGTTACCATACCATTGAGTAACTGCTTGACCTTGTTACCATACCATTTAGTAACAGCTTAACCTTGTTACCATAGCACTGACTAAATGCTTGACCTTGTTAACACACCATTGAGTAAATGCTTAACCTTGTTAACACACCATTGAGAAACTGTTTAACCTTGCTACCATACCTTTGAGTAACTGCTTGATTGTTAACACACCATTGAGTAACTGCTTGACCTTGTTACCATACCATTGAGTAACAGCTTGACCTTGTAACCATACCATTGAGTAACTGCTTGACCTTGTTACCATAACATTGAGCAACTGCTTGACATTGTTAACACACCATTAAGTAACAACTTGACCTTGTTGACATAACAGCTTGACCTTGTTAACACACAATTGAGTAACAACTTGACCTTGTTAACATATCATTAAGTAACAGCTTAACCTTGATAACACAACATGTCATAAAATAACAGCTTGACCTTGATAACACAACAAATCAATTAATAACAGCTTGACCTTGATAACACAATACATCATTAAATAACAACTTGACCTTGATAACACAGCACATCATTAAGTAACAGCTTAACCTTGATAACATAACACATCATTTCATAACAGCTTGACCTTGATAACACAACACATCATTAAGTAACAGCTTGACCTTGATAACACAGCACATCATTCAGTAACAGCTTAACCTTGATAACATAACACATCATTTCATAACAGCTTGACCTTGATAACACAACACATCATTAAGTAACAGCTTGACCTTGATAACACAGCACATCATTAAGTAACAGCTTGACCTTGATAACACAGCACATCATTAAATAACAGCTTGACCTTGATAACACAGCATGTCATTAAATAACAGCTTGACCTTGATAACACAACACATTATTTACCTAATAAAAAAATTCAGTTGTTAGCAGTCAAATTTTCAGCTTTATAGCACCAATGTGGTGATCATAGGATTATAGTTCTTTCTGTTTACAAGCAGTTAATTTCCACATTTACAATATTTATTTATAATCATTTTTGTACTTTATTTGTAATATTACAATTTACATGTGTTTACTAGTGAAATCAATGATATCCTTGTATGTTAATGTAAAGACATACTGAAGAGAAAAACTCAATATTCTGACCAATGTAAAACATTGATTTATATGATGTTTGAGTGATAACATATTTAAAAGCATATTGGTATATATAGGGGTCAGTTTTTAAATCTGGTCAGTGTACAGGTCAGTTTTAAGTACACTTAGTGCTGATTTTTGACCAGTACTGGTATATATAGGGGTCAGTTTTTAAATCTGGTTACAGTCTGCACAATGGCCGCAAGGTCCCATGTAGACTCTAAACTCGCCTAATTTGTAAATCTGGTCAGTGTACAGGTCAGTTTTAACTACACTAGTACTGATTTGGACCAGTACCCGTATACATGTATATAGGAGTCGGTTTTTAAATCAGGTCAGTTTTAACTACTGATTTGGAGTTGTTTAAATCTCGGTGAGCAATCAACAAAACCGTGGGTGGTAGATTTTAGATAATAACTTTACTTTTAGGATTAATTAAAAAATTTCTAGCACTGTATTGCAGGGATTTTAATCATCATCATCATCATCATCATGGATTTCTTTTGATTAAGGTTCAGAAGCATTGTCTACACTAGTAGGCTCCCTTCCAGATGACTAGCTAGCTGTATGCATAGCAGATTTCATCCCATGTCTCAGTTTCTTACAATTATGGGGATTGGAATTTGAGAGTTTCCACTCTCTACAATCTCTATCTGTAAGCTCTTTCAAAGACATCTTTGGATGGCCAACACCTCGCTTTCCAGCAACTTGTAAATCATGTGCACACTTGATTGCACTGCTGGATCTTTGTACAAGGCCATAACAGCAGAGTGGTTTTTTTTTTGCAATATGAGGTCAAGGTCTTTGAGGCCAAGTCTCGCTTTGACTGTACAGTTGCCATATTTTTTATAATAAAAAATTTAAAAAAATTAATAATAATACAGTGGAGTTCATCTATAACGAAGACGGATGTAACGAATTTAGGCCTATAACGAACTAGAAAAAATTCCCCGACTAATTATGTTTAATTGAATTGCTTATTTAGAATTGGCCTATAACGAAAAAATGCCTATAACATAGTAAATTTCACGTCCCGTGAAAAAAAAAGGAACGGTAAAGATATGGTGTATAACAAAGTCAGTAAAATTGATCCTAATTATGACTTACCTTCGACAACAGATTAAAAAGAAACCACTTCAAAACATGTAACCGACCAGACAGTAAGCGTGGATATCATGATAGGATCATAGGTGTTAAATCACCTATACACTAAATGTAACATCTTTGATGTTATACCTTCACATGTTTATTCAAAACTCACTGATCTTAACGAGAGGCACGCCGAGGGTTTAGTGAAGCTTGTGAAAAGTTATTTTAATGAATGAAATTGTGTGTGACAGTTTAATTATTTCGTAAATAAATAGGGAAAGTGCCTGTGAATCATTTACAAAATGGAGACCTTATGTGGTTACCCAGGAGGATGTGAGTGAAAAAATATATGACAGTTTGTCGGATCTAGAAACATTTTTATGCAGCCGAAAATTTGTGAAACGTCAAAAATTAACGACTTTATAAAGCATGTCTTAGTAATAAGTGTTCAGAATGTGGCTTTTAAACGGATTTAAATTATTTTCCGAAAAGTAACATGGATTTACATTGTGACATTTAAAGAGATATAATTTTCCAATAAATTTTCGCAACGGTTTCAAGTCACATGTTTTCAACAATTTGGATTAATTTGATGTTATTATATAAAAAATACATATCAGATTGTGAGAAAGAAATATTGATTTAATTAACTAATTTCTATCTGTAGTTTTTTTTTTTTTTTTTTTTGAGTTTACTGAAAATACAACAGATAGAACTTAACCGGCTAATAAAGCTAATGGATGGTAAATGCTTAAAAAATACTTGTTATATTTATGACGGTTCGCGATTATTATTGATTATCTTAAACAAAAAATCAAAATTGATGAATTATATTTTATTTTTTATAAAAAAAAATATTAGCATTTACCATATATTAGCTTTAATTTCTTTTATCGTCTTCTTCTTCCGGTTTATGCGATACACATTGACGAAGGGAGATAACTCGTCTCTGCATTCTCCAAAACGATACTGGGGCTGGAAAATTGTTTAAAACGAAATATGCCTATAACGAAGCCCATTAAACCATCCCCTGGACTTCGTTATAGCCGAACTCCACTGTAATTGTTAACATATTAATGATAATAGTAATAATTTTATTAGTACAAATGCATATACAATATTTAACAAATAGTTCTTGGCATTGTTGGGCCATATGACATTCTATGGACTGGGTAGTCATCCCCAAAGTAGTATATGGACCAAAGCGAAGCCATGAACTATTTGTTGTATTGTATACCCTCAAGGAGAAGCCACATATTCTCTCTACTCTTTCAGGACATCAGTGGCTGAGTGTTCTAAAATGTGCACTTACAGATCACAGCACCTCTCACCACCTGGGTTCAAATCCCACTCAGGACAGATCCTAGTGTGAGAAAGTTTTTCAGTTCGCTTGCCGAAGTTCAATGGTTTTCTCTGGGTACTCCGGTTTCCCCCACCATCACAGAACTGATAGCCTTGAAATAAGTGAAAGAATCTTGACTGGGGCATAAAACATCATCTCTCCACTCCACTCCACTCTTTACACTTTCCCAAAAAATAACAATGACTAACACAACTCAACATGGTCATAAGTTATACTTTAACAATTTAACATTATAAAGTCAGATATGAAATTAAAAAAAAAATAAAAACAAAAACACACACATATTTCTTGATTTTTAATGAATAATTTAATTCCACTATTAATTTAAAGTTTTTTGAGAAACAACACCAATTATATTAACAATAGCAGAAGAAGTTGCAAGTGTAAATTCTAACATGGACAACGATACAGAAATAACAGGATCAGACCAGAGCCATGGTATCTTTATGGTTATATTTGATGGAAACACTCCTAGTTGATTTCAATTAAAATAAAATCATAGCATATAATATATGGTTATATGGTTATAGCTATATATATATATATATATATATATATATATATATATATATATATATATATATTGTACTATTTTACCTGAAAATTGTTAGAAGCATATAAAAGCAGTTAGAAACATGTAAAAGCACTAGTAAAAATAAATGAAATACAATACTAGTCATATTGAAGATTAATTGTAAATGTGTGTAGCTAGCTAAACAGGAGGTGCTTGCCATTACAGATCACCCATCCTCACTATCCTTGATGGAACTTCACTT
Organism: Tegillarca granosa; assembly: GCA_029721355.1. Lineage (NCBI taxonomy): Eukaryota > Metazoa > Mollusca > Bivalvia > Arcoida > Arcidae > Tegillarca > Tegillarca granosa. The sequence continues at coordinate 10,960,197 of CM056610.1, read as the reverse complement.
GTTTTACTGAATTACTAATGTTTTCAAAGTTTTAACTTTACTTTTTGGATTGTGATTTGGATTGTGATTGGGATTGTGATATGGATTTTGATTTCGGTTGTGATTTGGATTGTGATTGGGATTGTGATTTGGGTTGTTATTGGGATAACAATTTGGATTGTGATTGGGATTATGATTGTGATTTGGATTGTGATTGTGATTGTGGTTTGGAATGTGATCGTGATTTGGATTGGGACTGTGACTGGAAGAGGGATTTGGATTGTGATTGTGATTTGAATTGGGATTGTGATTTGGATTATGCTTCGGATTGTGATTTGGATTGTGATTGGGATTTGGATTGTGATTTGGATATGGAATGATATGTTTATATTTCATTCACTTGGATCAACAAGCTAGATTGTGATTGGAATTGTGATTGTGATTTGGATTGGGACTGTGACTGGGAGAGGGATTTGGATTGTGATTGTGATTTGGATTGTGATTCAGATTGTGATTGTGATTGTGACAGGGACTGTGACTGGGATTGTGATTTGGATTGGGATTGGGATTGTGACTGGGAGTGTGACTGGGATTGTGATTTGGATTGTGATTGTGATTTGGATTGTGACAGGGACTGTGACTGGGATTGTGATTTGGATTGTGACTGGGAGTGTGACTGGGATTGTGATTGTGATTGTGATTGTGATTGTGATTTGGATTGTGATTGGGATTGTGACTGGGATTTTGATTGGGATTGTGATTTGGATTATGCTTAGGATTGTGATTTGGATTGTGATTGGGATTTGGATTGTGATTTGGATATGGAATGATATGTTTATATTTCATTCACTTGGATCAACAAGCTAGATTTGTAACAAAATACTATTGAGATGATCAAATGATAGTTATTACATTAAATAATTGATAAAATGATTAATTTGTTAGGTTTTCGAAGATTTAAGATTTTATTGGTAAATTATCTAATCGAAATATGTTAGTATAATATCTGAAATTATTTTTCTGAATTCTATTTTTAAATATTTTGTTAGTTTTAATAAATGTTTTTGTTATTTTTAAAAAATTCATGATTATTTATTATTATTATTTATTTATTATTTATTTAATATGTTAGTGTTTTTTTTTTGAATTTTTGGGGCTAAATATGTTTTTTCATGTTTTAATTGTTTTTAAAAGTTTTTATTTATTTTTTTAATTATTAATTTATACAATATTTTTCACACCTTTTTTTTTTTTTTAATTTTATTGAATGTTAGTACATGTATCTGAAAATAAAAAATTTCAAAATGTTATTTATTTTACAAATATGAATGGCATAAAAATATAGGTTGTCGGGTTATATGTTTAAAAAAGTTAATTAAAATCCTTGGTTCAAAAATATAACGATGAAAAATATGGAATAAAGAATCTACTTTATTACTCCAATTAGCAATGGAATATTCAGATCTGACAAATGACAGTCATTTTTTAAACTTCTTTAAAATTGAGGGCCTTGGTGGCCAAGTGGTCTAAAGCGCGTGCTTACCAATCACAGCCACTCTCACCACCTGGGTTTGAATCCCACTTGGGACAGATCCTATTGTGAGAAAGTTTTTCTGTTCGCTAGCTGAAGGTCGGTGGTTTTCTCCGGGCATTCTGGTTTCCTCCACCATCCCAGAACTGAACGCCTCGTAATAAGTGAAAGAATCTTGACTGGGGCATAAAACACCAATACTTCTCTCCACTCCACTCTTAAAATTGATAATTATTTTAATTAATTTTTTTGCAATTTTCACACAAGGGGTCAAACAGCCATATCAAAATTGTCACACTTTAATTAGAAGGAATTTTCATGTTATTACATAGTATTATTTCAAAAATTGGATTAAATTTGATTAATTGTGTTTTTACAGTCCAGAAAAAGATTATTACCTATTATTTAGTTAAATTACTATTTTTTTTTTTTTTTTTTTTTTCATTTTTCCCACCAGGGGTCATAAAGCCATACCAAAATTGTCGCACTTTAGTTTGAAGAAATTTTTATATAAGAATGAACTTGATTATAAACATGATTAAATCCTGACTTGTAAGAACGAGTATGCATGTTCAATCATCCATACCAGAAAAATTGACTAGACATGCTTCAGTAAACTTAGATGTTTATATATATATATATATATATATCCACTGGTAAATAAATGCACACAACAAGGGAGGTCAGGGATTGCATTAAAGGATAAACTCACATGTTAAAATGGAAATTCAATAACAAACTGGAAAATGGAATAAAATAATTCGAGAAATTTAGAATATATAAACAGATACCTGGTAATTGATTTTTGTTCACTTGTTCAGGTAAAATTGATTATAAATATGTAAATGACTTACAGTAATTATTGTTAAATCTGAGAGGAAAACACATGTATGGGATGTATTCTTCATATGTTGCAGTGGGTTAATTTGAAAAAGATGTAACAGTTGTTTCGTCAAAGCTGACAGACTCACTTATTAGGTTTGAATATTAATATCCTTTTAACTTAACAAAACCTCATCTTTATGAATCTAGGGACCTCCCCAGTTATAGAAATTCCATGGTCATATGTCCATGTCTGCTGGAAAATCCATGGATTTTCACTGAAATGCCACAAAAATCCATGGAAAGTATGTACACATGTCCATGGAAAAAAAAATTGCCATCGTTTTGAACCATGAACATGTGCATAATTTCCATGGAATTTCTGTGGACATCTACATGGATTTGTGGCAAGCTTTTGTCTGTCAGTGAATTTGCCATCTTTTTTACCATGGACATGGGCATAATTCCATGGAATTTCCATGGACATGTATAGGATTGTGGCAAGTTTTTGTCTGTCAATGAATGTATTTATATAACTTAAGTTTCAGATCATTCAACAAACTTTGTACTTGGAATTTCCATGGACATGTACATGGATTTTGTGGCAAGTTTTAGTAAAAGTACCATATGACTTAAGTTTAAGAAACAAACTTTCTACATGGAAATTCCATGGATTCCATGGCAAATTTACAGTCCGGTCTGTAACTCAGTGGTCTAAGTATCAAAATGCCTCTCATGGACTAGGTTCAAATCCCACACAGGCAGATCCTATTTTGAGAAAGTTTGTTAACTTATTTTCCAATATTCAGATCCACTCTACTTTTTGAGGATCTAAACCATAATTAATTTAGCTATGTGAATTTTTTTTAGTTTCCTAAACTCTTTGTGTTATTTTTTGTTACATTTCACTGGATTTGACAATTGTGTTCTTGAGTCATGTGGTTTGTCGCCACATTGTGGTGTCTACAGGTGGATGTTAAGAGATGATAAAAACTATACAGACACATTGACAGTCAGTCATTTATTAACTCAGCATGTGGTACAAATCAAGGGACATAACCCTTACAAAAGTACATACTAATTATCTCCCTTAGACCATACACTACATACATACTCATGTCAAGAGTATAAATCTTGAATGCAAGGATACCTATCTCACATCTAGAACAGACCTCTGGAAGAACCGTTTAATGTTTTCTGGGGGCCTCAGTGGTTGAGTGTTATAAAGCATGAATTATGGTTTGCAGTGTCTCTCACTGCCTAGGTGGGGGCCTTGGTGGACAAGTGGTCTAAATTGCACGCTTACAGATCACAGCCCCTCTCACTGCTTTGTGAGAAAGTTTGTCGGTATGCTTGCCGAAGGTCCATCCCAGAACTGACATCCTTAAAATAAGTGAAAGATTCTTGACTGGGGTGGAAAACACCATTACTCCACTCCACACTCCACTCCACTCATTGCCTTGGTACAGATATTGCTCTGGCAGATCCTAGTGTGAGAAAGTTTGTCAGTTCACATTCCAAAGCTCTATTGTTTTCTCTGACTACACCGATTTCATGAGAACTGACTGCCTGGATTTGAGTTAAAGAATTTTGACTTGGGTGTTAAACATTATTACTCTACTCAACTTATGTGTTTGCAGTTTTGCACACCTCATATGCTTCCCACTTTTGGAGCTAGTGCTCTCTCCATTTAGCTATCATAGTAGCACCATAGTACCTGTAAATACCATAATAACAGGTTGTGTGATTTGACTGAGTAATGGTGTTTAATGTCCCAGTCAAGAATATTTTACTTATATAGAGACGTCGTCAGCTATAGGCGATAGTGCAGAAATTTTTGCCTGTGTGTTGCGCTGATGGCATTATACAGCAGGGTTCTTTATCTTGCCATGCCTGCCGTGACACAGGACCTCCTTTATTTTAAGTTCCCATGCAAAAGAGCCATGACTTTCTTTTCATAATGCTGAGTGCTCGGCGAAAGAACAGTCACTACCCTCATTTAAGTCCTCGGTCAGACCCTGCAGGGTTTGAACCCACGACCTTCCACTTACAGAGCGAGCACTCTACCAACTGAGCCTACCACAATGGTTGTTGTTGTGTGATCTGGAAGTGAGATAAAAATCATTATACAGTACACATATATAGGATTGTATAGTCAAATAATTTTATTTCTAAATTCAATTATGTCATACACTACATTACAGAAATAACATAAACTCACATGATCAGTTTTTCAGCCGTGATTACTTCTGCAGTGCTAAATGTGAAGGGCGTGGCTTATATCTCGTTCAGATTCTTTGCCTAAAATTGTTTGTCGATGACAGGTTCCTGTGCAGATGAAAATTAATTTCAATTATTAAAAAAATCAAGAAAAATAAAACAAAACATTGTTTATGTTTAAGTTAAGGTGTTTAAAATTAAGTTTTAAAGAATAACTTGTGTTTTTAACAGCTTTATTGGGTCACAACTTGAACAACGGTTTTTCAGGTTATAAATCAATAAACTTGTTAAAAACACAAGTTATTACTAAAAATGTATTAGATGACTCTGTTGTTAGTTTCAGCTTCTGCAATGTTTGGTAGAATATTATTCAACAAGAATTTCAGTGACATATTTTTCCTGTCTATAACCCAGCTGAAATTAATATGTATTGACAAAGTTGGTAAGGTTAACTGGTACTCCAGTTATTACGGTAGGAACTGGCTTTGTGTCATTGAATACGGGATTGTGTGGTCCAGTAGTTTGTTAGTTTCTGCCTTGCAATGCTTGGTAGAATATTCTTGAACAAGAATTTTAGTTGAACATTATTCCAGTCTAAACAGCTAAAATAAGTATGTATTAACAGAGGTGGTCAGGTTAACTGGTGTTCACGGCAATTTATATAGGGTGTCTGCCTTGAAAGCATAAGGTCATGGATTCAAACCCCTGCCAAGTCATACATAAAACTTTAAAATTTACGAATATTGCTTCCTCATCTAGCACTCAGCTTTAGGAGGATAGAGCATAGACAGGTTCACCTGGTACCTAGGATAATGGACTGGGATTGGTTTGCTTGTATGCAGCATACTGACTCAGTTAGTTAACATCTTACCAGAGAATTACCCTGAGCACCTGCTTGTATTCTTATCTGCGGCATATTGTCTAGATTAGCCATCACCTTACCAAGATCTCAACCTGAGTAATGAGCTAGTACACAGCAGACCATTACACACTCCCATATCATATGCATACACAAACTTGTTCATAGAGATAAATTACTTTGCTGTCTTCATGAAAAAGCTGAATATTTGCTGATGGGATGTCAAACAGCATTACAACAACAACAACAACAACATTTGAATAGGAACTTGTAATCTCATTGGCTTTGTGCCATTTAATTCAGCTTTGTGACTGAGCACCTGCAAGATTATCTCTATGTTCATAACAGAATTTATTTTCTTTAATCATGTAATTTGTATTTTTAAGGTGAGGAATATAAAACTGAAGGAAGAGATGGAAAAATCCCGAGTGTTACAGGAAGCACTACATGCCCTCGCTACTGAGCATCATGAATTAGAAAAGTCTGTTGTTAAAGTAAAGACGCATGCACGTTATTACGACACTGATGATGACGAGTTTTATGACTGTGATGAAGAGGATGATGACATGGTGTCTGCAAATGGTAATATATGTTTACTTGGCCTAATGTTTCATCATTGGTAGTCACAGAATAAAAATTTAAACCAGTTTTCTGACAAAAAATTATTCTATCAGCAGCTAATGACAAAAATTATCATTGGTAGTCTCGGAACAAAACTTCAACCAGTTTTGTGACACAAAATTACTCTATCAGCAGCTCATGACAAATTTAATTATTGGTAGTCTCGGAACAAAAACTTCAACTAGTTTTGTGACACAAAATTACTCTGTCGGCAGCTCATGACAAATTTTATCATGAATTCTGTGAAATTGTTATTCTACATCCAGGTTCTTGTTTACCTGTTTTATTTCTTATCTATGATTATGATTTTTTTACCTGTAATGATGATGATGATGTTTTACCTGTAATTTTATTTACCTATATGCCAGGTAACATTCCGGCATACCTTTCTTTTTTATATTTATCTATGATTAGGATGTTTTACCTGTAATTATATTTACCTGCATAAATACCTGTCAGGTACCTGTCTTATTTTTTATCTAGGATAATGATGTTTTACCTGTAATTATATTTACCTCTAGAATTATATTTACATTCTTGCCAGATAATAGTCAGGTGTCAGTATGACATAAGATGTAGCTTAAGATTAATATAATCTTTCACTACCTGTTACCTGTGAATTAGATAAATCCTAATCCTGAGGCCTAATAGTTTTGTCTAGAACAAACTTAAGAACTTTTTTATAAAACATATTTATGATGTCTGAAAAAATAAAATAATGCTTGGATCTACTTCAAAGAAAAAAATCAGTTAAGATAGGTTTTAGTTTACCTTTTTTTGGTGTCTTCAGCTTACCTGGGCATATACTCAAAATTAAATACATGTACTGTTATTCAAATGCTGTCATCCCTAAACTTTTCACTTAACCCAGAACCAATTGGAAACAACTTGTTAGTGAAGTTGCCAGTTCCAGCCCTTTTTAAGATTGTAGAGCTGGTTGACCTTGTAGTTACTTCAGCAATTCATATAGAGGAAACCTGCTTTAATAAGCTCATTAAACAATTCATATAGAGGAAACCTGTTTTAATAAGCTCATTAAACAATTCATATAGAGGAAACCTGCTTTTATAAGCTCATTAAGCAATTCATATAGAGGAAACCTGTTTTAATAAGCTCATTAAACAATTCATATAGAGGAAACCTGTTTTAATAAGCTCATTAAACAATTCATATAGAGGAAACCTGTTTTAATAAGCTCATTAAACAATTCATATAGAGGAAACCTGTTTTAATAAGCTCATTAAGCAATTCATATAGAGGAAACCTGTTTTAATAAGCTCATTAAGCAATTCATATAGAGGAAACCTGTTTTAATAAGCTCATTAAGCAATTCATATTGAGGAAACCTGCTTTAATAAGCTCATTAAGCAATTCATATAGAGGAAACCTGCTTTTATAAGCTCATTAAACAATTCATATAGAGGAAACCTGTTTTTATAAGCTCATTAAGCAATTCATATAGAGGAAAACCTGTTTTAATAAGCTCATTAAGCAATTCATATAGAGAAAACCTGTTTTAATAAGCTCATTAAGCAATTAATATAGAGGAAACCTGTTTTAATAAGCTCATTAAGCAATTCATATAGCGGAAACCTGTTTTTATAAGCTCATTAAGCAATTCATATAGAGGAAACCTGCTTTTATAAGCTCATTAAGCAATTCATATAGAGAAAACCTGTTTTAATAAGCTCATTAAGCAATTCATATAGAGGAAACCTGCTTTAATAAGCTCATTAAGCAATTCATATAGAGGAAACCTGCTTTTATAAGCTCATTAAACAATTCATATAGAGGAAACCTGCTTTAATAAGCTCATTAAACAATTCATATAGAGGAAACCTGTTTTAATAAGCTCATTAAACAATTCATATAGAGGAAACCTGCTTTTATCAGCAAATTTGAATATTCATGTAGAGGAAACATGCTTTTTTTTCTGCAGCAAATTTAATGATAAATATAGCGGAAACCTGCTTCATTAGCAAATTTAACAAAAAATATAGGAGAAACCTGCTTATATCAGCAAATTTAAATATTCATATAGAGGAAACCTGCTTCATTAGCAAATTCAACAATAAATATAGAAGAAACCTTATTTCAGCAAATTCAAATATTCATTTAGAGAAAACCTGCCTTTATCAGTAAATTTTACAATTTATATTCAGGTTTATGAAAATAAAAGAAACCTGAATTTTAACAAGCAATTAAGCAATTCATCTGTTCATGTACTTTAAAGAACAGAATTGATTTTTTTTATAAAATTTAATTACAGGTATTGACATACAAAGTAATTCCTGTCCAGACTCCATGGTAGATACTATGTCGTTTAAATCAACAGAATCATATTTTCCTGATTCTAAAAATGGAACAACTAGCCAATATGGAAGGTAGTTATATAATATATATACACACTGCCACTAAATTTAGTTGAGTTGAGTAATAGTGTTTAACGTCCCAGTCAAGAATATTTCACTTATATGGAGATGTTGTCGCCAGGTATAGGCTAAAGTGCAGAAATTTTGCCTGTGCATTGTGCTGAGGGCATTATACATCAGTATACAGCAGTGTTCTTAATCATGCTACACATACCATGACACGGGACCTTGTTTATTTTAAGTTCCCATCCAAAAGAACCCTGACTTTCATTTCGTAATGCCTAGTGCTTGGCAAAAGAACAGTTGCTACCCACTTTCAAGTCTTGGGTAAGACCCAGTCAGGTTAAACCCACGAACCTCCCACTTACAGAGTGAGCACTCTACTAACTGAGATACCACAGTGGTATATCACTAAATTGGGTGGTCTTGGTGTCCAAATGGCCTAAAAATCACAGTTCCTCTCAGTACCCAAGTTTGAATCCCACTTGGACAGATAATAGTGTAAGATAGCTTGTTAGTCCACTTGTAGAAAGTCTGTTGTTTCCTCCTGGCATCTGGGATGGTGAAGAAAACTGGAGTGCCAGGAGAAAACCACAGACCTTCAGCAAGTGAACTGACAAACTTTCTCACACTAAGATCAGTCCCGAGTTTGATTCGAACCCAGACGGTGAGAGGTGCTGTTATCTGTAAGCACATGGTTTAGACCACTCAGCCGCCAAGGCCCCAGTAGTATGAAGTGTATAATTTTATTTTTGATGACTCTCAATCAGAACTTAGGAATAATCTTCTGTTTATCAAACTCTCTTTTGAAGATGCTGATTAAATCAAGGGCAAACAACTGTATCTATCCATTCATAATCATATTTAAAAAAATGATATTCTGTTTCACTGAATTTAAATGAGATACAGAACCAGATATAATGCCCGAGAACACCGAGTTGAAAAAAATCTACAAATCACAATGACACTTTATTGACATTACTGTATCTTGTAGTGTGTCATGTCAGAGGTTAACAATCACCAATGATGAAAACCAATCAGCCCTAGTCCTAAATGCAAAGTAATTCAAACCAAAAAAAAGAAAAAAATTGTGTGTACAGGCCATATCAACCACTCAGTCACCGCCTGGGTTTGAATCTCACTTAGGCCAGATCCTAGTGTGAGAAAGTTTGTCAGTTCACTTGCGGAAGGTCAGTGGTTTTCTCCAGGTACTCCAGGTTTCTCTATCATTCCAGATTACTGACCGCCTCGAAATAAGTGAAAGAATCTTTAACTGGGGCGTAAAACACCATTATTCCACTCCACTCCACTCAGTCACCGAGACATCAATATAGAGAGAGATTTATATCTCATTCAGTGTAAAAAATTCACCTGTTGGAATGCACTTCTGGACAAAGTAATACTGATTAGTATTGTTACTTGGCAGTGTAATTTTTCTTTACATTAAGAACTTTGATATCTGTGTGGTCTAGTCTCAAGATCACAACATGGTTTATTGACTAGTATCAAGCACCACAGCAGAAAATCCTAGTTCTAGAAAATTTGTCTGTCACTTGCTAAAAGATGGTGTTTTTTGCTAGTGCAAGAAAATTTGTTAGTCACTTGCTAAAAGATGGGGCTTTTCCTAGTGCAAGAAAATTTGTTGGTCACTTGCTATAAGATGGCACTTTTCCTAGTGCAAAAAAGTTTGTTGGTCACTTGCTAAAAGATAGTGTTTTTTCCTAGTGCCAGAAAAATTGTTGGTCACTTTCTAAAAGATGGTGTTTTTTCCAAGTGCCAGAAAATTGTCTGTCACTTGCTTAAAGACAGTGTTTTTTTCCTAGTGCAAGAAAATTTGTCTGTCACTTGCTAAAAGATAGTGTTTTTTTCTTCCATATCTGCTCATGTGAGATAGGGTTTTCCCCTATGTGAGAAATATGTATCTCACATGGGCTTGATGTTATAGTTATGTGACAATCACATGATGTCATCCTTTGAGTAAATGACGTCATATTGCGGGAAAATGACAGCCGGACCTCCAAAATTTAGAAATTTCAAATGCATTTCAAATGTTAATACTCAGATTTTATAATCAATAACTTTTTCTTCAAGTTTATACATTCTGTATAAACCAAAATTAAGTATAGTCTATCCGATGGTCATATTTATTTTTATATAGAATGTTGAATAACAGAGTTAGATTTTTCAAACATGGTGCCCATTGATATGTAAATCATATTTGAAGCAAAAAATTGACATTAAAATGGAAGAAAAAGAATCCATTATGAGTTTATCCATGTAGGATAGGGAAATCTCACCCTCGGGGTTGAATATTTCTGTCAGAGACTCGTCAAGCCTTGTCTCTTGACTGAAATATTCAACCCCTCGGGTGAGATTTCCCTATCCTACATGGATACTCATAATGGATTCTTATATTCCTAGTGTCAGAAAATTTGTCTGTCACTTGCTAAAAGATGGTGTTTTTTTCCTAGTGCAAGAAAATTTGTCGGTCACTTGCTGAAAGGTAGTGTATTTTCCTAGGGCCAGAAAATTTTTCTGTCACTTGCTAAAAGATAGTGTTTTTTCCTAGAGTCAGAAAATTTGCCTGTCACTTGCTAAAAGATAGTTTTTTTTCCTAGTGCCAGAAAATTTGTTTGTCACTTGCTAAAAGATAGTGTTTTTTTCCCAGTGCCAGAAAATTTGTCGGTAACTGGCTAAAAGATAGTGTTTTTAGCTCAACTGGCTAAAGCCTGATGAGCTTTTGGCATGATGCACACGTGCATCCGTCCATCCGTCCGTCTGTCTGTCTGTCCGTTAACAGCAGAAACTCAGAAACTACTGGGCCAATTTTAACAAAACTTTGCAGGAATGATCCCTAGAATGAGTAGATGAAAATTTGTACAATTGGTTTCCATGGCAACCAAAAGTAGGTCACAGCGACCTAGAATGCAAAAAAACCTAAAATAAGCTTCTTCTCTGAAACCATAGGTTATATGCAAAATCTGATGTGATATTTAGCTTCTAAACACCCTTAAACATATAGGTTGTACATTTCGTGATATTCTGTCAAAACTAGGTTACGCGTTTTTAGCGTTTTTCTGTCGTACTTCGTAAAAAGTGAAATAAGGCTTATAATGAGATATCAACTTTGAAAAACTTCTTCTCTGAAACCATGAAGCCTTCAGCTTTCATATTTGGCAGTTGAGCCCCTTTACCAAGTTTTTACAAACGGTGGCCCTTGGTCCATTTTCGGCCCCACCCAAGGGGTCCATATATCTGCATATGCATATATGGCTTATAATTGGATATCAACTTTGAACATCTTCTTCTCTGAAACCATGAAGCCTTAAGCTTTCATATTTGGCAGTTAATATCAGCTTGAGCCCCTTTACCAAGTTTTTACAAATGGTGGCCCTTGGTCCATTTTCGGCCCCATCCCAGGGGTCCATATATCTGCATATGCATATATGGCTTATAATGGAAAATCAACTTTGAAAATTTTCTTCTCTGAAACCATGAAGCCTTAAGCTTTCATATTTAGCAGTTAATATCATCTTGAGGCCCTTTACCAAGTTGGTACAAATACTGGCCCTCAGTCCATTTTTGGCCCCACCCCAGGGGTCCATATATCTGCATATGCATATATGGCTTATAATGAGATATCAACTCTGAACATCTTCTTCTCTGAAACCATGAAGCCTTAAGCTTTCATATTTGGCAGTTAGTATCAGCTTGAGCCCCTTTACCAAATTTTTACAAATGGTGGCCCTCGGTCCATTTTTGGCCCCACCCCAGGGCTCCATATATCTGCATATGTATATATTGGAAATCAAATTAAAAAATGTTCTTCTCTGAAACTGTAAGGCATAATGCTTTTATTATTGGCATTTAATATCAGCTCAAGTCCCTTTACCAGGTTTGTACAAATGGTGGCCCCTGGGCCATTTTTGGTCCCACCCCAAGGGCCAGTATATCTACATATGCATATATGGGAAATCAAATTTAAAAATCTTCTTCTCTGAAACTATAAGGCTTAAAACTTTCATAATCAGCTCAAGTCCCTTCACCAGGTTTGTACAAATAAAGGCCCCAGGGCCATTTCTGGTCCCACCCAGGGGCGCATATATCCACGCATACTTATTCTTCTCTGAAACTGTAAGGCCTACAGCTTTTATATTTAGCATTTTACATCAGCTCAAGTCCCTGTACTAAGTTTATATAAATGGAGGCACAAGAACCATTTTTGTCAGTTGAGCTCCACAGGCCCTTTTGGGCCTCTTGTTTCTTAGTGCAAGAAAATTTGTCTGTCACTTGCTAAAAGATAGTGTTTTTCCTAGTGCCAAAAAATTGTCGGTCACTTGCTAAAAGATAGTGACAGAAAATTTGTCTGTCACTTGCTAAAAGATAGTGTTTTTTCCTAGTGCAAGAAAATTTGTTGGTCATTTGCTGAAAGATTGTGTTTTTTTCCTAGTGTAAGAAAATTTGTTGTTCACTTGCTAAAAGATGGTATTTTTTCTGAAAAAATTTGAAGGAATTGAAAGGGATGTAAAACATCATTACTCCACTGCTCCACTCTAAATTACATCAAATATACACACTGGCTGATATCATTTAAACAAATTTGTTGTCAAGGCAAAATGCATATTTTGTAATATGATTGATCAAGAATAGTTAGTTCAAATGAGACAAAATTTGAGTTCAAAGGATTTAGCTGATTGTAAGTTGAGATGGAGCTTGAATTGCTGAGAACAAAATTTGTGATTCTTATTAAAGCTGCATTAAGTTTTCCTAGGAAAAAAATAAAATGGTGCTGATCTAATTAACAATGTTCCTTATAAACGGTGCTAATCTGATTAATGATGTTCCTAATAAAAAATGTTACAATTGGTTCAATGATAAAAGCTCAAATAAATACAGAAGTAACAGTAATTTCCCAACGAGATGAAGCCTGTGGGATCTAATTTTAGAACATGATTACGTCATAAAATAAAACGGGTCATTTAAACACAACTTACAAAATGGTGAAATACGATAAATTCAACACATAATGTCATTAAATTTGTTATTTGTGACTTTGTAAGGGATACATAACACCATTGCAAATACATTTGGATATTAATGACGGACAATTGATACAACTTGTCAGGTTTCACCTTTGATTCATTGAAGTTCCCATACATCTATGTGCATACTCCAAGCAAATAACAATCATCGTTAAACATTGACCAAACCGTTAGAGGATTCCGTTTATTTCCAGCTAATAGAAATGAAATTTTAGAAAATGAATCTCACGGATCGTGATTAGAAGTTATCTATTTTTAGAAAAATACATCTTTAGAAAATCAAAAAAAAAAAAAAAAAAAAAAAAAAAAAAAAAAAAAAAAAAAAAAAAATTGAAAACTTAATGCAGGTTTAAGGCATATGGATGAAACAAAATAGGCGACTTTGACTCTGTAGTTTTTATTACTGAAATGAAATGGTTGGAGGCTAAGATAATTAATCGATTTTTATGAAATGGGAGGATGTTATTTCTTTTGTTTTAAAGGGAGATAACTCCAACTACCTTGACTGAAGGTATATAATATACAGATTCAAATCAATTAAACATACAAACTTTTACATAATTTACATAATGGTTGTTTAGGAAGTTCTAAATGTGAACTGATAACAGGAAATTGTTGTTTCTATAGTAACAGTCTTCTGAAGTGCCAGTTATAGATCACAGCACAATTCTTTGCCAAAGTTCAAATCCCATTTTGAGTAGATCTTAGTGTAAAAAAGTTCCCCTTGTCAAAGATAATTGATTTTCTCAGGACCCTCCAGTTTCCTCCAATATCACTCAAAGTATGGTTGTACTATTAGTAAAAGAATCTCGGCTGAGGCATGAAAATTCTCTTATAAAAAATGCAAAATATTGTTTATAAACAACATGATGTTAACTTTTATTTAATTCTCGTTTTTTAAGGACTTTGTTTGGTCTGGTTTTTTTTAATCATGTTTTTGCCAAAAAATGTTAAATTCTTTTATTTTTCATTAAAAAAAGCTACTGGTAATTTCATTTTTGATAATATTGTTCCCAATAACAATTTGATGTTGAAAAACAAACATTAATGCCAGTTATTTCAAAAGTTTAAAAATTACTACATCAGTATACCAATTTCTATCAAAGTGTACCCAGAAATGATCACGTTCTATTTGTCGACCCTATTTCAGTGCTCACCACATATTGTAGTTCCATATAAGTCTAGGACTGTCATGTTTCATGTAGAACTTTCCATTTCTGATATATGCTTGCTGAAGGTTGGTGTTTTCTGTGGGTAATTTGGTTTCCTTCAAAATACTTTACTTACTTTGAACGGCAACATTTAAAATGGAATGTTGTTGCTTTCAATGCGAGACTCCTGCTGAAGATTTTGTACTATACTCCGCTGAGTGATCAGTCTATTTTTATCTCTTGTTAAATAGTGAGTTTTTTCTTGCCTTTTTTTGTCTCTTGTTGAAATACTGGGTTTTTTCTTGTCTATTTTTTATCTCTTGTTGAAATAGTGAGTTTTTTCTTGTCTATTTTTGTCTCTTGTTGAAATAGTGAGTTTTTTCTTGTCTATTTTTATCTCTTGTTGAAATAGTGAGTTTTTTCTTGTCTTTTTTTGTCTCTTGTTGAAATACTGGGTTTTTTCTTGTCTATTTTTATCTCTTGTTGAAATAGTGGGTTTTTTCTTGTCTATTTTTATCTCTGGTTGAAATAGTGAGTTTTTTCTTGTCTATTTTTATCTCTTGTTGAAATAGTGGATTTTTTCTTGTCTATTTTTGTCTCTTGTTGAAAAAGTGGGTTTTTTTCTTGGCACTCCAGTTTCCTCCTCCATTTAAAAAATTGATCAACTACATTCTTCTCTGTAAAGGTCACAGTGTCTTCTATCCTTTTTTTCCTTCCTTTTTATTTATTTATTTATTTATTTATTTATTTATTTATTTATTTATCTGTTTGTTTGTTTATTTATTTATTTATTTATTTATCTGTTTGTTTATTTATTTATTTATTTATTTATCTGTTTGTTTATTTATTTATTTATTTATTTATTTATTTATTTATCTGTTTGTTTGTTTATTTATCTATTTATTTATTTATCTATTTATTTATTTATTTATTTATTTATTTGATATTTTACAAAGACCTATCAGAGCTGCCTTTATTTCTTATAACAGAGATAATGGAGACTTTTTATTCTCATCTTAAAACAACCTCTTAAGCAGTATTATTTTTTCCTCAGAAATCTGAGTTGCACAGGGTTTGAACACATAGCTGCGAATAAGACTTTTATTTGACCAGGTGAGCTACCCTTACTTCAACAGACTAGATTACATTTTCAGTAGATTATAAATGCTTGTATTGTTAATATAGCTTACTTTTTAAAATCCTTTTGTAATTAGGGACCTATATTCTTTCTAGCTATATCTAGCTATTATACATCCCTGATAAAACCAGTGTACATGCGAAAGTATATACTATTGTCTAGAAATCGTATTGAATTGTCATACAATATTGAGTTTAATAATAAATAAAAATAAAACACGGTTTAAAGTTGAAAATGAAGGTCGTCAAATTCGTTTTTGAGAATATGTTTGTTTCCATTCCCTACACAATTTGTATTTTAGTGACGCCCTATGAGGCTCCAACAGGAAGTGACACCTCGACAACAAAAACTTTTTCGCGATCGATACCTGTCCAGTTTCTCTAAAAACGATATCGATACAGTTACAGACAACACTTGGATTACTTATCACATGGGATGTCAAGGAAAGGATAGTTTGTTTTGAAACAAAACAGGTTTAATTTCTGTTCGAATCGGAATGGTATGGATGTCTACCAAGTTTTGATCATATTATGTGCTCGAAATTTTTGAAGATGATTCCGGAATTTCTGAATATTGGATAAAATTAATATTTGTTAGAATGGATGTTTACTCGACCGGAGATGTGGACGGGGCCCACGATAAACCATGTCCAAAATATAGGTAATAAATACGATTTATTGTTTAAATAAGTCATCATGCATGAAATTTTTTAAAGGAGCACTCCCAAGTCCCCAACAGTTTCCGGATCGTGACAAATGTCAACCTAGATCTGATTTTTAGCTTGGTTAAAGTTCGAAAACATTGTGATGTTGACGTGGTTTTAATTCAATATTCTTATGTTGTTATTTGATAAGATACTGAGTAAATGAAGACCACATTGTTCTAAATATTACATGTACATGATGACAGCATGTAATTTACACAACACGCATCATCTTTCATCATGTTCTTCTCCAACTGTACCCTTGATATCTTAGGTATTTGTAGCTAGTCTGTAGCTAGTAGATAGGAACCAATTATAACTGAGACAAATAAATAAATAAATAAATAAATAAATAAATAAATAAAAAATAAAATAAAATGATTTAAAAAAAGAAAAATAAAAGTGCTAAAGACACTTCAAATCTAGGGTGTCAGGGGGACATGCTTTGGGGAAAATTGGGGAAAAAAACCTTAATGGTGCATTTTGGCGACACCTGAACCTGATATTTGCTAAGATTCTGAATTATAAATTCTGTACTATCAAGGACAAAACATTATACATTTTTTCACAATATTATTATTTTTTTTAACCTTTTCTTTTCTTTTTGTGTTTCTGTAAAATCTCTGTAAAATAGTGTAAAGTAAAATATGATCTGATTTTTTACTGAGGCACGTGCCTTGTAGTAACCTACACCTCTGGTAGTCCTGAAAATCATGACTCTTTAACGACTTTGCTATATTGAATGTTCTGTAACGGCACATATCCATATAGAAAAGCCGTTAAGAGTCATGATTTTCAGGACTACACCTCTGCTATTTTATTTATACATGTGTATACAGCATGTCTTTAGGCTTAGCCGTTTCAGGTCTACACAAAATAGGAAAAAGAATAAGCTTCCTACAGATTTATATAGATCTGCATGTAATTAAAGGAAGCTGATAAAACTGGTATCAAAATTTACCAATCTTTGTAACATAGCTATAAAATTCTATTCATTACTCTATAACCCCCAAAACTTTAAAAAGTTAAAAATGTTAAAATTTTATCTGTGGTAGATTATGTCTTTTTCATAATCTGAATAAATGCCTTGATGGCTCAGTGATAGAGGAGTGTAAGGTTGTGAGATTGAACTGGGGCCGAGTTCATACATAAAACTTTAAAATTTGAGATATTGTTTCCTTTCCTGGAACTCTACATTTAGGGGATATATTATCGTCTTGGTTACCCAGTGCCAGAATATTAAATGTACTGGGGAAGTCCATCTCAGGACTGACCATCTCAATATATGTGAAAATAATCTTGACTCCAATAAACTTCAATACTTATTTATTGAATGTACAAGCTAATTGAGTTTTGTTACAACTGAATTGTAACTCATTCAATTCATTGTTTTTGCTTGTGAAAGAGATAATGAAAAATAAAATGGGAAAATATTGTTATTCTCTAGACTTTCAGAAATGGGAGCTTAAATATAGCCAACCCAAAGGCCAATTTGCAATAATCAATGAATCTTAGAATAAACACATGTTTGGTTTACCTTGAGCAGCATATATTTTGTGTTTCATCCATAAATATTTGATAATTCAATGACATGCATATGCTTTTCAATTTGGAGTAGCATGGATTAAAAAAAAATCCTGAATCTGCATTAATTAGTCTTCACTTTTATTATCTACCTTAAGCTTGTTTTTTTTTTTTTCAGTTATTATCATTTTAAAAATATATTTATTATTAAAAATTGTTAATAATAATGCACGGTTACATTTTGGAAAAACATTTAATGTTTTTTGTTTCTATAATACTTGTATTTGAAGGTTGGCTCATTTTTTCTCCCACTTTTTCAAAAAACTAGAGCTAACCCTATTTCAACGAAAAAAGTCTCGTTTTAAAATTAGATAATGATAATACTGATAATAATAATAATAATAATAATAATAATAATAACAAAGTAATAGTTATAATACAAGTTTGTACTTCTCTTTGTTATCTCAGAAAAAAAAAAATCATTGGCATATTAGTAAAGTTATTGAATATAACTTGAATATTTATATAAATAATCTATTGAATATCTTACTATATGCCTCCTTCTGTGGGATATTTTTCTTGAATGCTATTTGTAACTAGTGGAAGAAATTGCCTGAAAAGTCCACTTTCTTGCCAAGTGGGAGGTTGAGGATTTAACCAAACCACTCTGGTTGATAAGTTGAGAACCCTACCACGAGACTAGACTATTAAATTGAACTACATGTAGCTTAAGTTCTTTAATTAGTGTTTGAGTATATATATAGCCTCAGTATTTAATTACAGCACTTTGCCATTATATATTGGCTGTCAAAGTCACAAAGTCAGTGGACTATAGATTGATGCCCTAGCATTGCTTGAAGGTTTACTATATGTAAAGTGATTTTCACCTGTCTTTCTTAAGCTGCCAAATCTGACATGTACTACAATGACATGTAAGATAAAAAGAAAATGTTCAATCAGTTTTACAAGAATGAAGCCAAACCTTTTGGCCCTAGTGACTAAGCAAGCTAAATCAGAGCTGAATCAAAATGAAAATATATCATGGCAAAATTGTCTCAGAATTTAGTTGTCTTGGCAAATGTTTAGTGACTATGTATTGGCTTCTGGGCCAGTGGTTATCTTCATTGTTTTTGTCATCATCTTGGGACTTTTGGCTTCTGGGGTCCCTGTTCATCCTCTTCTTCTTTTTGTTTTTTTTTTTTGTCATTATCCTGGAACCCTTACTGGGTCCCTGGTTATCTTCCTTGAGCACTGTTTTCTGTCATCATCCAGGTACTTTTGGCTACTGGGTCCCTGTTCATTTTTATTGCTGTTTTCAATGATCATACTGGTACTGTTCCTTGTACTTTTGACTACTGGGCCCCTGGTTGTTTTCATTGCTGTTTTCCATTATCATCCTGGTACTGTTGGCTACTGGGCCCCTAGTCATCTTCATCATTGCTTAACTGTCAACATCTTAGTACTGTTGGCTACTGGGCCCCTAGTTATCTTCATCATTGCTTAACTGTTAACATCCTAGTACTGTTGGCTACTGGGCCCCTAGTCATCTTCATCATTGCTTAACTGTCAACATCCTAGTACTGTTGGCTACTGGGCTCCTAGTCATCTTCATCATTGCTTAACTGTCAACATCCTAGTATTGTTGGCTTCTGGGCCCCTAGTCATCTTCATCATTGCTTTTTTTTTCATTATCATCCTGATACTGTTGACTCCTGGTTATCTTCAGCATCCTGATACAATAATTAATATGTAATCATGTAATCTGTCATGGTAATTGACATTTCTGGTAAGAATACATTATTTATACATTATGATTAATGATAGCAGGCTTACCATCCACATGTATTTACATTAAAAATATTATGATAAATGATCTGAGATCTACACAGTTTATATTAATATTGATTCTCTTACAGTTATACTGTTATTAAATGGCCAGTGTGTTATTTAACAATTGAACTGTTTTAAAATGATGTTTGTTGTCAATATGAATGCAAAATCTTTGCCATGCGCGTAAGCGTGTTATGATTATCTTGTCTTGCAAAGTTTTTGCATTCATATTGACAATGAACATCATTTTAAAACTGTTCAGTTGTTATATTTTCCTTAAATATTGAAAAAACTCATTTCAAGACTAAAAAATTCCCTTCTATGACACATTCACATCAGAAGGAAATCCATTGGACACATTAACAGCCACAAAGAATGTGCACATGCATTTTAGATCAAGAACATGGTTTTTGACCAAAATATATTCCACAAATAACAACACGTTTATTTTGTTGACATTTAAATTGTTATTATTTTTTTATATTCCATATTCTCAACAAAATACGTATGTTTTTATGAACCATTGGTGTAAAATCTTGTAAATACGATTTTTAGCTGTGTCGGCCATGTGTGTTTGTTTAACTACGGTATATATCTATCTAGATTGTGTATTGCATTTTATATGCATTCATGCAGAGTCACATGGTTTTTGTGATTCACAGTCTATATGAATGCAATGACTCTCAAGCTTTAAGAAATGGATATATTACACAGCAAATGAAAATATTTAAATTTAAATACAACTGTATAATGGTACAGTATAGAAAAAAACTTCAAGTCAGTCAAGGAGTTGAACCTTAAACCTCTATAACTAAACTTGATGGCCAGTGTGTAAAATTGATATGTACAACTGTACATGTATAACGGTACAGCAATATGGATCAGTCAGGGGATTGATCCTTAAACCTCCTTAACTAAAACGTGATCTGCCACAGAAGTACCGGTAAATAAAAAAAAAAACTTCTGGTCATTCAAGGGTTTGGACTTTAAACCTCCACAGTAGGTAACCATCGACTGTAACAATACATTATCCAACAGCCACAAAAGTAAATGCATGTTGGAAAATCTGCAAGTCAATGAAGGTTTTGGACCCTAAACCCCCACAATAGGTTACCACCAGCTGTAACAATAGTTAATATGACAGCCACAGAAGTAAATAGGAAAAACTGCAGGTCAATCAAGGGTTTGGACCTTGAACCTCTTCCACTATAGGCGATCATCAACTGCATCTATACTATATCTGACGGTCTCAGTAATAAAACAAAAAACTATAGGTCCATCAAGGGAGTGATCCTTGAAACCCCCCAAACCCCCCCCCCCCCCCCCCCCCCCCCCCCCACCATTTGAGACCATAAACTGTATCCATACCAAATGTGACAGCCAGATTAGTTAATAGAACAACTATAGTTCAATCAAGGAAGTGATCATTTAACTTCCCTCACCATTTGAGACCATAAACTGTATTCATACCAAATCTGGCAGCCACAGTAGTAAAAAGAAAAAAACTATAGTTCAGTCAAGGAAGTGATCCTTGAACCTCCCCACCATTGGGGACCATAAACTGTATCCATACCAAATCTGACAGCCACAGTAAGAAATTTGTATAAGGAAATCAACAAATGTATGCATACATTTGTAATATGGTATAGGACAGAAATAAAGTTCAGTCAAGGGATTAAACCTGAAACCTACTCCATTATAGAAAAACATCAGCTGTATTAATGCTAGATCTTAACTGCCAGGGAAGGATTATCTAGATTAATGGGACAGGACATAACTGAGCCGCTAAAACAATATAGTCAATTGCAATAAAAATACAAGATTCTGACTTGGGTCTGTCCTCAAATGATGTTATCTCTGTGTCTGTATATGTAGCTTATTACTTAAGGCTTACTGCTGATAAAAATGAAATTTTAAAAGTGTTAATAGTTTTGAATTGACAGTTGTGGTGTTCCAAGTAGGTTTTGAAAAATGGTAGACACATGGCTACTTATTCAAAACATTATTTTAAATAATTTCGAAGTTTTTGTCGCCTATTAAAATTATTGGTGGAAAAATCTTACCATTTTTTTTTCTGTTTTACATAAAGATAAAAGAAGACTGAAAAAAGTTAGTCGTTAATTTTCAGAAAAAACTGAATCAAAAAGCGATTTTTGCAGTTTGTTGCCAGAATGTAAACTAAGATCATGGTCAGTTATGCGCTTTACAATACAGAAATACTTCCTTTGTTTCAAGCAATTTGCTGATATAATTTAAGTCGAGACTAGTTACTGGAATTAGTCATGGACACAATTTTTAGTTGCCAAACTCATAAATTTTATTAACCGTGGTGGCAACCGTCTGACACATTGCAGTCTGGGCTACTTAGAGAACTAAATTGAAACCGTAATGCTTTGAATGACAATTTAAGAATGTTACTGATAATGGTTCCATCACACAGATTACTAGCTGTAAGAACCAAAAGAATACTCATAAAAAGTCCGACTGCTTTAAACAGCTGAAAGACCGTGACAGTTTAGTGTTAGTTTTCAAACCCATCAGCTTCATAAAAACACTTGAGTTTCAGAAATGATTATAAAAAGATCCATTACTTTAGAAAATTTAGTCTATATAAATATATATATACATATATATATATATATATATATATATATATATTTTTTTATATTTAGTCCTGTCTTTCAATACTTCAGTACTTTGATGTCTATCTATAATAATAAAAGTCTTGTCAGTTGAATAAAAGATGCACTATTGCGTATCTAATTTTGTTTTTATTTTCCATTTTTTTCCCCCGTATGTCCTCTGAGAGGAGAATACGGCACATAAAAGTATCCTACTAATCTATAATACTCGGTAATGGATGGTCTAATTCCTGTTTAGCTCTCGATATTCTTGGTTGTAAATATTGATTTTGCTGGTTTTTAATCGATTGATTTACATCTATTATAAGACTCAAAATCGGGTTCTTCACTTGTAGCTTTGGATAGATTTTTTTTTTGTTTTTCAGAAATTTATACAGTCTTTTCTCTGTTCTTTCTATTTCCTTCACTTTTTCACAGGTATTTGCAGTGGGTTTTGCCAATGTTGCAAATTGCTTTGATTTTATTTATTTTTTATTGGCGATTGAGATTGTTAAATGGCAATTTGTTTTGGTCAACAGTTTTTCAAAGTTCACCTGTATTTCTTACCTGTAATTATTGAGTTATTACATGTTCTGAAGCCAGTGATGGATTGGGGATTGTCACTGGATAAATAAAGTCATTACCAGATCAGATCTATGGCGGGTATTGTACAATAACGGTTGATTTTAGATCTTTGTCTCAGATGGGAATTCTGAAGCAATGGTTTAAAACTATGCGAAGGTTAATCACCTTAAGTACCGAGTAATTGAGTAATTTATTAGGAAAGTTCATTGACAGCGTCCTTGCCGATGTTTCATCAGGGTATATATGCATTCAAAGTGCAATTTAAAAGCAGATTAAATATGTAATTTAAAGCTCCGTGTTCATGCTGATATAAATGTTTGAGAAACTAATTAGTAAAGGCTAAAATGTAGAAAGGAGATCAATTTTCAAAGGGTGTTCTTGGTGTGTGTGTGTGTGTGTGTGTACCATGAGTAAAGATGAACTTGAATTTGTGTCCATGACACAATTGAAAATTAAAAATTTGTCAGCTTTTGGATTTTCCGTGTAAGATGCAAATATAAAAACTCATTGAGAAAAAAAATACTACACCTTTAATTTTCACACACCGAACACACACACACACACACACACACACACACACACACACACACACACACTGTCTCTCTTTCTCTCTCCCTCTCACTCTCTCTCTCTTACATACACACAACACACACACACGCACACACATTCTCTCGGACACACACACACACACATGCACACACACACACACACACACACACACACACACACACACACACACACACACACACACACACACTCTCTCTCTCTCCCTCTCTTACACTCACACACACATACACACACACACACACACACACACACACACACACACACACACACACAGAGGAAATTTGGTCACCCTCATGTAGTCTTCAAGTATGACATGATACAGCTACAAAATTAATGATTTATGTCCTTTATATGAAAGCACAAATGATAAATTTGTTCTCATTCAGGTGCTACATGAAATAATGAAAATGTGATGAAACATGAAATCTGAAATGTCAAGATTTGTTTTTGATTTTTGTATTTGATATCAGTGATATATCTGACAATTACCGCAGATCTGTCAGCTACAAATGTGATTAAAACCTGAAAATGTTTGTGTGCAATGAAAGAAAAATTAATTTCCTGCAATAACTTTTTTTTTCTAGTATTAGAACATGGTTAAGTCATAAAAAAAAGGGGTCATTTAAACACAACTTTCAAAACGGTGAAATACGATAAATTAAACACAGAACCTTGTTGAATTTGTCATTTGTGACTAAGTAAGGGATACATAACACCATTTCAAATACATCTGGATATTAATGACAGGCAGTTAATGCAATTTGTCATGAATCACCTTCGATTCAAGGGATTTTCCGTACATCTGTGTCCATGCTCCAAGCTCATAACAATTGTTAAACATTGACCAAACGGTTAGAAGATTCCGTTTATTTACAGCTAATAGAAATGAAATCGTGGTTAGAGGATATCTATTTTTTTTTTTTTTTTTTGAATATATTTTTAGAAAATCAAAAAAAGAAAAAAAAAAATTATATTTCACAATGATAGGTCCAGGACTCTTTGCCTTTATTTCTTGTAGGTCCCAAAATAAGATTGGAAGGTCCCATCGATCAAAACTGAATAAAATCATATTGATCTACTTTGTTTATATTCTTAATTAAACAAATATATCATATACAACTTACAAACAGTTAAGTGATATTGTTGTCAAAGCAGATGCGGATTATATTTTCATTTTTAGAAATGATCGGACAAAAACAACTTTGACAAATTCGATAAATTAAGTGATTTTGAAATCTTTAAATGAGATAATTACACAAAGGAAGATTATTCTAAAAATGGCAGGTCTGTCGGACAATAAAAATTCAAGGAGTCCCAAAGTAAAATCCCGGACTTGGACCTGGGGAATTTTGAACCCCGGTGTTTGGGATTATGGTCGAGAAAACCAGAGAGCACATAGAAAAATCCCCAATATTCTACGAGCACTTACAAGCATAATGTATAGGATATTGATTGATATAACTAATAATAAAATGAATGGATAAGAGATTGAAGTGAAACCTTTTTAAAAGGCAATTCTATAAGCCTCGATAAAAAAAATACGCAGAGGTCTGTCCTAAGAGATTTAATTATTAGGATTACCTGGTTTTCGGTAAATATTTTTATGGCATTTTTCCAATGTTAGAAAATTAATGAGAATTTTTTCAAAGGATAATTTTACTTCAATAGTTACCAGCATCAGGATATTGATACCTCTAGATAAAAATAATTACAAAAAAATTTTTTTTTAATATTAACGATATTAACAAAATGTTGTCATAGCAACATTGATTGACATGATTAAATGAGAAGAATTCCATAGTTCTTGGTATATTAAGTAGCAAGATTCTAATAACATTTATTTGGTTTATGATGAATAACTTGATGAAAAACTGAAGACTTATTGAACCGAGGAGTGAGTAAAGTGGAATGGAATAGAGTAGTGTGGAATAGGGTAAATTCATTTGGAATAGAGTGGAATTTGTTCCTATTTGAAGAACTCTCAATTCCAGATTTTCCCGAGTTCATGCATTCCACCTTCATTTAAAAAAAAATCAATGTTTTGGTGTCTTATTGAATAAAAATGCATTATTTTTCTTATGATTAGAAAATATTACATGATCCCCCATTAATTCTCGTCTTAATTTAGATGCTAGAAATACGAGGGGAAAGGAGTTGATTGATTAATGGTGTTTTATGCACCATTCAAAAATTTTTCACTTTCCGGTAATCAAGGCATTTTTTATGGTGGAGAAAAACGGGGTGCCAAGAGAAAATCAACACCCTTCAGCTAGCAAACTGACAAACTTTCTCACACTAGGGTCTGTCTGAATGTGATTGGAACTTAGGCCCTGGGATCTGTTAGCATGCACTTTATACCACTTAACCACAGAAGCACCCCTGAGGGAAAAGGGTGTGGATAGACTTAAATAATGGGGATAAGATACTGGGGAGTTTAATGGTCTTATACAGTGAAATTACTCTCCAGAGATCCGACCAGCAATCTTTAGTCCTACAAACTCTTACTACATACATGTAGACCCTTGAATTTCTTTCTTTTGGAAGCATATTCTGAACCCTTCCCCCTTTCTCTCTCTCACCTTTATTCTTTGAAACCATTATTTGTATATAATTCTCTCTCTCTCTCCCGCTCTCTCTCTCTCTCTCTCTATCTATCTATCTATCTCTCTCCCCTAACTCATTGAAACCATTATTCCAATACAATTATTTCTCTTTCTCTCTTCTACCTTTTTTTCTCTTTTATGTTTATAAAATGCTCAGTGTAGCTTATGTTATATGTTGTGATTATTTTCAACTATAAATAGGGGTTTTGTTATTATTATCTACTATTATTATTATTATTATTATTATTATTGCATGTATTACTACTATTGTTGTTGTATCTCTTCTTTCTTTTGAACCATTATTTGTATAGAACTCTCTCTCTCTCTCTCTCTCTCTCTCTCTCTCTCTCTCTCTATCTCTCTTTCTCTCTCTCTCTGTCTCTCCCTGTCTCTTTGTCTCTCTATCTCTCTCTCTCTTTCTCTCTCTCTCTCTCTCTCTCTCTCTCTCTCAATCTCATGAATGCCTTACAATTGTAATAGAATACAATACCTACAGGTTTCTTGATTTGTTATTTGATAAAGTATATAGATACATTTGTAAGGAGGAAATAGTTAAGATTTCTGATTGGCTCAAGAACTATACTAGATTTCTGATTGGCTAAAGAACTATACTTATAGATAAATGATTAATCCTCTGTAGACATAAATTGCTTTGTGAAGTATTGACCAATTATAAGCTGCTTCTCTGTCCAATTATGGACCACTTGAGGAAGCTAATTACAATGTATTTAGCAAAGAATGGGATATTTAAGAACTAGAGTGTTCAGAACATGGGAGGACAGGACATGTTTTTGTCATGAAATATTCAGGGTGTGGGATGTGGAAGAGTTGAGTTGAGTTGAGTAATGGTGTTTGACGTCTCAATATAAACGAAATATTCTTGACTTGGACATAAAACCTCAATAAATAAGTTATATTTTAGGCCTAGATTTGCAATTCTACTCATGCAGAACACAGTATGTGAAAGTTTTTCAATTTGCTTATCGAAGGTTGGTGTTTTCTTTCCAGGAACTATGCTTTCATTCACCTATTCCATAACTGATTCCTTCAATATAAATGAAAGAATATTGTCTAGGGCAATAAAACTATTTTTTCACTCCACTATCTTATTTCTATAATGCATTATAAGATTATGCTGCAATAACTAAAGAAAATTAACTTCAACAACTTTGGTGGCTAAGGGGTAGAGCATCCAGCTCAAGAGCTGAAAGGTTGTGGGTTTGAACCTTGACCAGATCATACATACAACTTCAAAATTTGAGATATTGGTTCTTCATCTGGCATTTAGCATTAAGAGGACAAAGTAAAGACTGGTTCACCGGATGCTTGTTTGTGGCATACTGACTCGGTGAGCTAGCACCTTACCAATAAGTCACCCTATAGCTAAGTGAGCTAGTACAATGGCAGACCATAATACAAACTTGCATATCATATGCATACGAGACCTTGTTCTTAGATTAATCTGAAGAGATGAATAACCTTGCTTGCATGGGGAATACCTGAAGCATTACTGATGCGACATTAAACGACATTAAAACAATAAAAAACAGTCTATAATTCATGTTTATTATGTCTGCGTATCAGCAGACAAATCTGTTGTTACTCAAGACAGATTTTTTAAAGAGGCATCTTCTCTTTTGTTCCTTATCCAATCAGGTTAAAATTTTGTCAGCTGGTGGGGATTTCCATTGGAATTGCGCTTCCTTACAGTTTTTCAAAATTTTGGAAGGACTCTGAAGAAATCTAGTTAAAACAACAGCATTGAGACTGCTGTTGTGATGGATTTG
Source organism: Tegillarca granosa (assembly GCA_029721355.1). Taxonomy (NCBI): domain Eukaryota; kingdom Metazoa; phylum Mollusca; class Bivalvia; order Arcoida; family Arcidae; genus Tegillarca; species Tegillarca granosa. Next base: position 10,932,242 of record CM056610.1, on the reverse strand, counting down.
CTCTAAGGGCATCTTCTTGAATTAAACTAATTATGGAATATTTGTCTGCTTCATTGTAGATTCTCACACTTAGTTACTGTACCTGAAAAATGTTAATATTTGGAATAAACACATAAGACAATATGCACAAAAGCGTCACCCCGTGATTGCTGATGGGCAAACATATACTTGCACGAAAGTATACATTCTAGTTTATTCTACATGTACAGTGACTAGCACAAGTTTACTGCATCTACAATCAGGTGTTTTTTAGCTCAACTGGCAATAGCCAGCTGAGCTTATGGCAAGGCGAAGCGTGCGTGCGTGCGTGTGTCCGTGCGTAAACTTTTATCTTCTCCTCTGAAACTACTGAACCAATTTTAACCAAATTTAGTGTGGAAGGTCCCTAGATGATGCAGATTAAAGTTTGCACAAATCAACTTCCTGCGGCATCCAAGATGGCAGCTGTTACTATAAATAAAGTAGATGCAAAGCCATTTAACATGTTTAACAGGTTTTTCAGAAACAATTTTTATTGGGTCGCTATTAGCAGAATATTCAAATAAGGTGCTATATTTAGCCAATTCTTTGAAAATCTTCTCCTCAGAAACTACTGGACCTATCTGAACCTAATTTGGTGTGGAAGGTCCCTAGGTGATGCAGATTAAACTTTGCACAAATCAACTTCCTGCGGCATCCAAGATTGCCGCCGTTACTGTAAATAGCAAAAAGTGATAAATGGCTGATACACGTTTATTTATCAACCGATTTAGTTCAAATTTGGTATATAGAAAGTAGAAGCAAAGCCATTTAACATATATAACAGGTTTTTCAGAAACAATTTTTATTGGGTCGCTATTAGCAGAATATTCAAATAAGGTGCTATATTTAGCCAATTCTTTGAAAATCTTCTACTCAGAAACTACTGGACCTATCTGAACCTAATTTGGTGTGCAAGGTCCCTAGGTGATGCAGATTAAAGTTGTCTAAACTGTGGCATCCAAAATGGCCGCTGTTACTATAAATAGCAAAAAGTAATGAATGGCCAATACACATTTATATATCATACAATTTGGTTCAAATTTGGTATATAGACAGTAGATGTATAGCCATTTCACATACGTATCATATTTTTTCTCAACATTTTAGCTCAACTGGCATTAGCTAGCGGCATGGCTGTCTGAAATTCACATTCAAATAAAGTGCGAGTTGAGCGATACAGGCCCTTTTGGGCCTCTTGTTTTAATCATTGTAACTATTTTTTAGGCAGTGATGAATTTTTAATAACAATAGTGCAGTTGAAGGAAGTTTTATAAATTGAGTGAGAATAAAAGCATGGACGTTTTGTAAATTGAGTGAAAATGAGAGCATGGAAGTTTTGTAAATTCAGTTAAAATGACATCATAAAAGTTTTGTAAATTGAGTAAAAATGAGAGCATAGAAGTTTTGTAAATTGAGTGAGAATGAGAGCATAGAAGTTTTGTAAATTGAGTAAGATTGAGAGCATAAATGCTTTGTAAATTGAGTGAGAATGAAAGCATAGACGTTTTGTAAAAATTGAGTGAGAATGAGAGCATAGAAGTTTTGTAAATTTTGTGAGAATGAGAGCATAGAAGTTTTGTAAATTGAGTGAGAATGAGAGCATAAACGTTTTGTAAATTGAGTGAGAATGAGAGCATAGAAGTTTGTAAATTGAGTGAGAATGAAAGCATAGAAGTTTTGTAAATTGAGTGAGAATAAGAGCATGGAAGTTTTGTAAATTGAGTGAGAAGAGCATGGAAGTTTTGTAAATTGAATGAGAATAAGAACATTGAAGTTTTGTAAATTGAGTGAGAATAAAAGCATAGAAGTTTTGTAAATTTAGTGAGAATGAAAGCATAGAAGTTTTGTAAATTGAGTGAGAATGAGAGCTTAGAAGTTTTGTAAATTGAGTGAGAATGAGAGCATAGAAGTTTTGTAAATTGAGTGAGAATGAGAGCATAAACGTTTTGTAAATTGAGTGAGAATGAGAGCATAGAAGTTTTGTAAATTGATTATCTGTTCATGTTTATTTTTGTTTGTGTAAGAAAAAGCAGCCATATATCTTAGTCATTGTTATGACAATGGTGCAGCAAAATGTGTATTAATTACTGTCGCTCGTTTGTTTACGCAAATGTGTAGGTATTGTATGGGCACCATGGAATTTCATATCAATGATATGTGACTTGAGTCGGTTGGTTACTGCTACTAATCATTCATACAAATTGCAGATATGACACATGAAACTTACCATGTGTTTTTATACCCTCCACAATAAAGTTGGGGGGGGGGGGTATACTGGAATCACCTTGTCTGTCTGTCTGTCTGTCTGGCTGTCCTTCTGTCCAGACACAATTTGTCCGGCGTTTAATTCAGTTACATTTGATCCAATTTTTCTGAAATTATGCACAGCTTTTAGACATCATAAAAACCTTTGCACCTGCAACAATCAGTTTGATTGGATGAATTTTTGTAGATCTGTTGCCATTTCTAGACTTACAATTTGGTATATTTAATTATGTATGATCCAATTTTTCTTAAACCATCCACATATGTTAGGCTAAAGGGCGCGCTTACGGATCACAGCGCCTCTCACCACCTGGGTTCGAATCCCACTCGGGATAGATCCTAGTGTGAGAAAGTTTGTCAGTTCGCTTGCCGAAGGTCGGTGGTTTTCTCCGGGCACCCCGGTTTCCTCCACCATCCCAGAACTGACCGCCTCGAAATAAGTGAAAGATTCTTGACTGGGGCGTAAAACACCATTACTCCACTCCACTCCACATATGTCAGGCATCATAAGAACCCCTCACCCACGATCAAATCTCACCACCTACAATTGATAGCAGGGGGTAATAATCTTCTTCAGAGACAGTTCTAGTTATATTCAGTACATACTTTTGCTGGAAGATACATATATCTGTTAGTGAGCAAGGTATCTTACAAGCTTAATTTTAATCAGGAACTTGCTTTTAAAAAATTTTGAATTAGGAGGAGCTTCTGATCATAAACACTATATTTTACTTGGTTGGTTAAACGTTGTTTTATGTCACATCAGTAATTTTTCAGCTTTTCATGATGAGGCATTATTTTATTATTTTATTTATTTATTTATTTATTTATATTTGAGGATTAATCTTAACACAAGTTAAAACGTAAACAAAGACACCTTACCATACCTACATGCACCTACCGGTACTTCTTTTGCAATAAATTAGACAGATTTATATTTAGAGAAAAACCTAAAAAAATATGATTTTGGACTTAAAAATTTGAAGCAATAAGCAAAGGTTTTAGACATGGCTTTAAACATAAGGAAAAATAACAAACTAACAAGGCAATCTAAAAATAGGCAAGGTGGCATAGTAACCAACTGAATGAAAACAATAGGCAAGGTGGCAAGGGAATGAAAACAATAGGCAAAGTGGCAAAGTTACAAAGGCTATTTAAACAATTAGCAAGGTGGCAGAGTAACCAAGGCAATTAAAACAATAGGCAAGGTGGCAAAGTAACCAAAGCAGTTTTAACATTAGGCAAGGTGGCAAAGTAACTAAGGCAGTTTTAACAATCGGCAAGGTGGCAAAGTAACTAAGGCAGTTAAAACAGTAGGCAAGGTGGCAAAGAAACCAAAGCAGTTTTAACAATAGGCAAGGTGGCAAGTAACTAAGGCAGTTAAAACAATAGGCAAGGTGGCAAAGTAACCAAAGCAGTTTTAACAATAGGCAAGGTGGCAAAATAACCAACAGTTAAAACAATAAACAATGTGGCAAAGTAACCAAGGCGATTAAAATAATGGGGAAGGTGGCGAAGCAACCTAAACAATTTTAACAATAGGCAAGGTGGCAAAGTAACCAAAGCAGTTTTTACAATAGGCAAGGTGGCAAGTAACTAAGGCAGTTAAAACAATACACAAGGTGGCAAAGTAACCAAAGCAGTTTTAACAATAGGCAAGGTGGCAAAGTAACCAAAGCAATTAAAGCAGTAGGCAAGATGGCAAAGTAACCAAAGCAGTTTTAACAATAGGCAAGGTGGCAAGCAACTTAGGCAGTTAAAATAATAGGCAAGGTGGCAAAGTAACCAAGGTGGCAAAATAGCCAGCAGTTAAAACAATGAACAATGTGGCAAAGTAACCAAGGCGATTAAAACATTGGGCAAGGTGGCAAAGCAACCTAAAAAATTTAAACAATAGGCAAAGTGGCAAAGTAACCAAAGCAGTTTTAACAATAGGCAAGGTGGCAAGTAACTAAGGCAGTTAAAACAATAGGTAAAGTGGCAAAGTTACAAAAGCAATTTAAACAGTAGGCAAAAGGCAAAGTAACCAAGGCAATTAAACAATAGGCAAAGTAACCAGCAGTTAAAACAATAGGTAAGGTGGAAAAGTTACTAAGGCAGTTAAAACAATAGGCAATGTGGCAAAGTAGCCAAAGCAGTTTCAATAATAGGCAAGGTGGCAAAGTAACTAAGGCAGTTAAAACATTAGGCAAGGTGGCAGAGTAACCAAGGCAATTTAAACAATAGACAAAGTGGCCAAGTAAATAACCACTACGGATGTTAAAGGATGATCATTCTGTTAAAGACTACTCAGTATTTATTTTTAGAGTAAACTGGTCCTTAAACATTTTAATAAATTTGCAAGTTTTTTTGTTTTTTGTTTTTGGTCCCTTTTAGCCATTTCTAGGTATATTTACACCTACATGTATCATAATTTAAGCACTATTCTACATCATGAAGTTGATTATTTTTTGTTACCTACAATTTATGTACAGACATAATTTTACCTGACATATATATATTATATTATACACCTGAATGTTATGTAAGGCAGAAAATAATATATGCTGTTCTATTTCAATAACCCATAGTTTTCCCCTGAAACTGAAAGCAACTCTTCACATTGATGAAGTCAAAATCAGTCACCTAAATTTGAAATCCTTGCTGGTCTGTATTAA
>CM056610.1:10878701-10927199 GCA_029721355.1 Tegillarca granosa | reverse complement strand
AAAATCTCTCTTTCTCTCTCTTTCTCTCTCTCAAATAAAAACATTGTAATTCTAACAACCTTATGCCATGAACCAATTTATTTTTTCTGTATCAACTGTAGGTGGCATCTATCTCTCTCTTTCTCTCTCCCCCTTTATATATACATGTACTGTAAATGTACCGGTACTTTATTTAGCGGTAATCTTATTTTAGCGATTTTCGCACTAATTTATGATTACCGCGAATAAATACTTTCCGTATAATTTACATAGGTGGTTTTCAAGCTAAAATTTGATTTTAAAAAGAAGCTTTAACTCATTTAAAATTTGGACCCAAAAAAATCCAGAATCGTCGATTTTGTATATGATCCTAGGAAGTGGTTTTTGTCTACTTAAGTGTTTTGTTTCAGTTTGATATATTTTACCCATTTTAATTAACTTAGATAAGCTTTTATTAATTTTCATTTAAAAAAAATTACGCCAAGTATCATAACAAACGAAATCAATCTACACATTTGTTTTTTTTTTCTCGGTTTGCAAACAAAGTAGCTTATCGGTTGTATCAGATCATTAGCATATCCAAAATCATAATCACAGGTAGAATTATCAATGAAAACAGAGAACTACTCACACGTGTTGTGAATTCAGTTTAATCAACAATTAACATCAGCCTGCATGTCACTTTACTCAACCGACAGAGGGAAGAAACCGCCCTTACCGTTTATGCAAACAGGATTTTGATTGGTCGAGAGCGGCATCTTGACCCAAGCTATGATTTTCCACCTATCCGCCTATTCAGGTCTAAACCATTGATATTTCAATCCCTTTCACACCATACCGCAAAATTTGAATCTCGCTAGTCTCGTCAAGTCTAGATTATCCATCTCAAAACAAATATCCAGCCAAGATTATGAGTATCACCATGTACTTCAAAGGTGCTCCTTCAAGATCAGTGGAAAATGCAATCAAAGCGCATTATAACTGGCTCAATGCACGTTAGACTTCAAAACAATAGTTAACGATTTAATTCATTAAATTAAAAAAAATTGGACGAAGAAAGTAAGCATAAAATACTGTTCAACACACACAAACGTAATTTTTATACTTCACACGCCTTATTTTTTCCGTAAAATCTTATTTAAACATTAAATAGGTCAACATCCGATACATATGTTTACATTTTGAACACTTTCTTAACAAGAAAAAAATTTAGAGAAAAAAAACTTGGAAACAATTTGCGTTATTATAGTCCGTTTCTAAAATTGACTTCTACCAACCGTGAGTGCGCTAATTAATGATTGCACAAATTAGTGCCAACATGTCACTTGCCCTAAAATTTGATTGCGCGAATATAAGTACATTTACAGTATATATATATATATATATATATATATGTGTATATATATATATATATATCAGGGCTCAGGAAAACTTTGACTGGGGTGTCGGACATTTTTTCAAAGCAACCGTACCACCGATGCTGTGTAAAGCAAAAAAAAAAAAAAAAAAAAAAAAAAAAAAAAAAAAAAAAAAAAAAAAAAAAAAAAACATACCACCGATATTGTTATTGACGATGTTTTTTTTAAAAAGATTTTAATTTTTAATATCAATTAGATTTTAAAAGGATTTAACTACTACATAGAGGTTATTTAGGTACATGAAGTCAGGCTCATGTGTCCACACGGTGTAGATTTTTGTACTGTCGGCATTGACGACACAAGGTTTGATGGCCATCTTTGTTTATTGACAATCGTGCATTTTCGTTTTTCTGAAGTTACACGAACTTTACTGAACCTCATTTCAAGTCCTCTTTGATTGTATTTAGACTTTTTAAAATAATTTATTTATAACTAAACAGTTTGCAAAGACCATACAATGCGCGTTAAAGTCTTATTTGACATCCCGCGTGGAACCTCTTTGATAATAGTCCGACGACCATGACCTTCAAGGATCAACCCTTGTAATCAGCTGTTTATGGCTTCCGTCAGTCAAGCGATGTGATTACTTAATAAACAATTAATGAGAGTTCGGACGATGAAACAAAAGGAACAGATTGAGACCATGGATTCTAACTGATTAATAAACAAAAGCCTAATTATTATATCTGTAGTATTTATTGAAAACGGTTGATAGGTGATAGCAAACAATACTGGAGTAAAATAATGACCGACAAACATATTTAATTATATGTCCAATTAACTGATTTCTATTATTAACTAAAAATGTCCGACAAGTGATTTTTCACATCGGACAAAAATTTTTTTTGTCGGACATATCTGGCAAATATGACCGTTTCCGGACCCCTGATATATATATATATATATATATATATATATATATATATATATATATATATACACTGTTAACCAGGCATTATACCTTTTTATTCTCTTATACTAATGAAAAACTGAATCATGTCTTGAATGGACGAAAATTTGCTGATAATGAGAGATGTATGATAGAAAAGCAGATAACAGCCCTTTTCTCAGCGCCTTTCACCACCTAGGTTCGAATCCTTTGGGACAGATCGGGTCAGATCCTTGTGATGAGCAAACAAACATACCAGATCATGTTCAAATCACAATCCTAAAAAAAAAGTTAAAATATGAAAAATTAAGTTAAACATATGAACTTCCAATTAGGGAAGCGAGACCAGGTGCTCTGGAAGAGTAAGTACCTCCTGTAATAAAAAAAAAAACTTGAACTACATTTATTTTTTCTTTTTCAGGAATTATCCAAAATTACAATGCCTGTTGTATTTAATGAGCCTTTAAGTTTCTTACAAAGAATATCGGAGTATATGGAGTACGGATACTTATTGGAAAAAGCCAGTTTAACAGATGACCCTCTAGAACGAATGACGGTATTTATAGACATATATCTCGCATATGTGAAAGATTTGTCTCATTGAATTTGTGGTACCAATGTTTTTTCCATAGTAACCCCACATGCACATGTGTAGCCTATCAATTAAACAGATGACCCTGTAGAATGAATGACGGTATTTATAGTCATATATCTTGCATATATGACAGATTTGTCTCACTGAATTTGTGGTACAATATTTTTTCCATATCAACCCCACGTGCACATGTGTAGCCTATCTCAATTGAACAGGGACTACTTTTTCCAATTAACAAGGGTCATAATTTACTGGGGGAAAAAATATGAAAACGACAAAAAAAAAAAAAAAAAAAAAAATTGTGATGAAGAGTATTATTTTTACTTAAAGATTTATATATATAAAGTAATGTTGTTTTGTATTGTCGCGTAGGTTCACATTCTGCAGTGGGTGAAACTTTATTTGTTATTGGTGCATGTCTTGGTATTCATCCATTAGCAAAATATTACATTGTATTAATAGTGATTCCGGCATTTTTTCATAAATTTTATGCGAGAAAAATAATTGATTACTCGACTGAGGTCGAAATGGGGAAATTCCAATGAAGTGGTTAGATTTTTTTCATCTCAAACTCGGCAAAACCTCCATTTCAATTCATCAAATAACACCGTAAACTTATTTGCTGAATTTGGGCTGTGAGATTTCCTTTTTAAAATCACTGTAAATAAAACTCAAACTTTAGCCTACATTTTTAAGTAATTAAAAGTTTAAGCCATTCATGGGTAAACTCATTCTATCAGAAAATCAAATAAATGTTTCAGCGATAAGTTTACCTATGTTTTCAGATCATTAAAATTCTTTTGTCGGTAAATGAAAAGTGTTCAATATAACTGGTATTATTATGTCACTGACGATCATGTGATCAAGTCATTGTGATAATAATTCTGTTGAAAAAAAAACAAAAAAAAAAAAAAAAAAACTATGAATACTAAGGTTGCTATTAAAGAAATACTTTGAATTAGGATTTTTTTTTTTTTTTTTTTTTTTTTTTTTTTTTTGCATCAGTTAAGGTTTGCAAATATCGTTACACTAGAAGGCAGTTTCAACGAAAATGTGGCCAAAATTACGATTATTCATAAAAATTCCGGAAATTAGCCGAAAAATCACCGAAAATGTAATTTTCACTGCTTTTTCCGAGAAAAAATGAATATTAGTGTAATTTTGGCAAAAAAAATGAATATTCGTAATGAGCTTTGCATATCCGTAATGAGGTTGTAATTTTCGATAGCACAGTAACAATTTTCGGTAAATTATTTCCGACTGTAGGAAGGCGGCACGCTTTGAAGTTAGGATTACCGTAAAATGAATAAAATTTGTTTATATATAAATCTAACATCTAAGGAGAAAATACAGAGTATATGTAATGCCTACGGTAAGATTGAGAATGATCCCATTGCTTTGGTAACTTGTTTGAACATCGACATACAGTACAGCTCAGGTGAATTTCACCGCGGTGGACAAGGTTGCGATTAGAGGAGATTAAATTTCCACCGCGGTCCATCGCGAATAAAGAGAAAAAAGATTAAGAATATTTTTGTCGCGGTGGACAGTAAAATCGTCCACTGGCAGAAAAAATGTCTACCGCGATGATTATTGAAACGTAATTTGAATACATTTAATCCTTCATGGGTACTCAGAGACATAAATAATTTGAACATACGACGAATGTTTACATGGATGATTGATTTAGTTGTTGATCAATTTTGTCCGTTATTATATCATAATTAAATTACAAAACTCATGAGATTAAAGCATTATGTGAAAATTTTTAAAAAAATGTAATAAAACACGAATTTTTAACAGATTTTTTTCCCGTTATTTTTTTAAAATAGTTGAAGCAGGAGATAATTTTTAAAAATATAGTTTACCTGAAATTGTTAGTCAGATGTGTATCAAAATCTAATCCATAAATATAAATAAATCCCGGTTTTAAGAAAAATTGTATTGTAGATTTACTAATTCCAAAAACATTTTCAGTGAAACAGCGTCTTCTCTGATTACTTGTATATAACTTGACAAGAAGTTTTGACTTCAAACAAAATACAACCACGAGTTTCAAGGCACTGCACGTGCCTTTACCAGTTAACCGTTACAAATGTTTTGACAGCTAGGTCAGGTATAATTAGAATGGTTATCATTTCCACGAGGCCCGAGAATCTGTCCCGTTTTTTCTTTCTTTTTCTTTTCTTCTTTCTTTAACTGTTATTTATTTATTTATTTATTTATTTATTTATTTATTTATTTATTTATTTATTTATTTATTTTTATTTGTCTTTAATAATATTGGCCTCGGATTATAAGAAGAAAAAGTGATTACAGAGGAACTAAATAAAGAATGGTCAGTCGTTACTGACAAACTAATTAACTGATGAGATCGTAAACGGAAACGCTAATTAGTAGGATGCATATTCTTAATCACTTGTAATATGCTTATCATCACACCTTGAGAGGTTTTCAAATCATGTCTGCAGTCGTGACCAGGTAGCAAATTAAAACGGGACAAGTAGTACTTTATACACAGATGATTAATATCAATAAAACATTTTGTTTGGGATGGGAGAAGTACTTTGCTTTGTGACAGATTAAAAATAATCCTATTTTTAGATCGCTGCGAATCGACTTTGGATTTCCATTCATTAATTCAAACAGATAACTAAAAAAATATGAAATTTTAGTAATGGTGTAAAATAAATAAAATAAATAAAATAAAATAAATAAAATAAATAAAATAAAATAAAATAAAATAATAAAATAAAATAAATAAAATAAAATAAAATAAAATAAAATAATAAAATAAAATAAAATAAAATAAAATAAAATAAAATAAAATAATAAAATAAATAAATAAATAAATAAATAAATAAAATAAAAAAAATAAATAAATAAAATAAAATAAAATAAAATAAAATAAATAAAATAAATAAAATAAAATAAAATAATACAATAAAATAAAATAAAATAATAAAATAAAAAAATAAAATAAAATAAAATAAAATAAATAAAATAAAATAAAATAAAATAAAATAAAATAAAATAAAATAAAATAAAATAAAATAATAAAATAAATAAATAAATAAATAAATAAATAAATAGATCTAAATAAATAAATAAAAATAAAAAGTCCGCAATCACATGTTTGTAACATTTTCTTCCAATCTATCTTTATTATTTTCAATTTGAAGTTTTGAGTTTGAATATAATACAATAAATAATTTTTTTACAAATATTAAAATGAAGTTTTCGGTGAAAAAATATTAAAACGCTAGTTATTCAGAATATACACGGACGACAAAACTTGGCTATTTAGTGCTCGCTGTCATAACGATCTTGTAATTTAGTGGGAGTAATTTTTTCAAGCCTTAAATTATATACACTTGCATCATTTTTACCCGAAAGTACATGTATTTACATTATTTTATTTAACGTAAAAAAGGTCAATTAATAGGACGGTTTAGTTCCCCTTCCTCTCTTATAAAAAGTAGATTTGCAGTCTGATCACTTGACTAAATTTTCAGGTTAAGCACCTGGTTACCTGCCAACGTGACTCGGAACTGACGTAAAGTTTGCAGATTAAAATTGATGCGGTTTTAGAAGCCTTGGATTGATTTCTTGAATTTGTATTTTTACAGACAAAAATAACAAAACTGTTTTAATTTGATGTTTTATTTAAATATTCTGATGTAGATCTTTCATTGAAATATCAGTTACCGTTAAATATATGAAGGAATAAAATGAAATTCAAATATGATCATTGGTCACATGTTCATTGGTTACGATTTCTGGCATGCTACATTGTATGTTGATGTTCAAACAAGTTACCAAAGCAATGGAATTATTCTCAATCTTACCGTAGGTGTTATATATACTCCGTATTTTCTCCTTAGATGTTAGATTTATATATATAAACAAATTTTATTCATTTTACGGTAGTCCTAACTTCAAAGTGTGCCGCCTACCTACAGTCGGAAATAATTTACCGAAAATTGAAACCGTACGCCGAAAATTGTAACTGTGCTATCGAAAATTACAACCTCATTATGGATATGCAAAGCTCATTACGAATATACATTTTTTTTTTGCCAAAATTACACTAATATTCATTTTTTCTCGGAAAAAGCAGTGAAAATTACATTTTCGGTGATTTTTCGGCTAATTTCCGGAATTTTTATGAATATTCGTAATTTTGGCCACATTTTCGTTGAAACTGCCTTCTAGTGTTATTTCTAGATATTTGCATATTTTTTATTTCCAAATATATGTTCAGTGCAAATAAAAATTAAAAATGTCAAAATGAAATATTCACAAAAGTTTTATTTTTGCATTGTATTTACTTTGATAAATTTATGTTAAAAAAATGGCTATGACTTTGTTTTGCTTGCTAAGTGTAAAAATATTGAAATATTGATTGTGCCATTAACATTCTATAAATTGAACTGTAAATAATTGAATTTTTTTTTTTTTTAATGGAGAAATAATATAAATCGGTATATTGCATATGGAACATATTTGGCAGAAACATAATTTGCAGAGCAAATTTCCTTAACAACAGAAAAATTACTTGCACTTCTAAATTAACACAGTTTTAAGTATACCTTAAACCAGATACTGGGTATATTTGACAATTTTAAAACAATTTTATATTGATGTGCTTGACTGACAGGAAAAAGTATGGAATATAACAGATGCTTAAATTTTACAATAAACAGTATGCATTGAGATTTAATGAGTGACCAAACCCTTGATATCCACTAAGGGCTTTGGTGGCCATGTGCTTACAGATCACAGCGCCTCTCATCGCCTGGGTTCAAATCCCACTTGGGACAGATCCTAGTGTGAGAAAGTTTGTCAGTTCGCTTGCCGAAGATAGAGGGTTTTCTTTTGTACTCATGTTTCCTCCACCATCTCAGAGCCGGCTGCCTCAATATAAGTGAAAGAATCTTGACTTGGGTGTTAAACACCATAACTCCTCTCCACTCCACCCCACTCCACTACCTTTTCTGTAGAACTATCATTTATACATAGATATGGAAAAAAATACTGATAAATCAAGTTGCATTAATCTAAATAACATCATTTTTACAGAAAAATGTCATGTGATTTTTATCCAATGAAAAGTTATCTTTTTTCAGTATTAATCACACGGTACAATGGAAATCAATCATTTAATTCTATGCAAATTAAACAAAGTTATAAGAAATGAATAAATAAATAAATATAAATAAGTAAATTTAACACTTGTTTTTTTTATGAAAATAAATAAAATTCTAATGATTTGATTTCTGTACAAATTAAGAAATAAATAAGTAAAAATTAATTTTAAAAACACCTGTTTTTTAAAGAGAATGAAATGGATTTAAATAAAATGAATAATAATAATACTAATGATAATAATAATAAATAAATAAACACTCTGTTGTTTCAAGTAAATACATAAATGCTATTGATCTTAATTTTATACAAATTCAAAAAAGTAAATAAATAATAAATAAATAAAAATAAAATGAAATTTAAAAAAATGAAAAAAAAAAAAAAATAAAAAAAAAAAAAACAAAAAACAAAAAAACAAAAACAAAAATTAAAAAAAAACCCACCTATTTTTAAAATGAAATAAAATAAAATAATAAAATAAATAATAAAATAAAAAATAAAATAATGAAATAAAATAAAATAAAATAAAATAAAAAAATAAATAAAATACTGTGAAATCATTAATTTTCGCGGTGTTCCAATTTTCGTTGTTTTCGTGGACATCATGGCCCACGAATTTACATGTCAACGAATATATTTGCAAATATCTGAATCAGGGCTCCACAAACGCCGGTCAATCGGCGGTAGGCAAAAGGTACATCACCCCCCTCCGAACAATTTTCTGTTTTTATTTGTAATAAACACACATCAGATAGGTAAAGAAATGAACATTAAAATTTTTATTTGAAAATATGGTGTTAACAAACTGTTTTTTATCTTTCCATAATTATCCAGTCGTTGACAATGCAACAAAACGTCAAAAACAGTTAAACTAAATTTTGTTTGGTTCATCAGCATATCTGTCGTTAAAATTATAAATTATAACTCGATGTGTGACAATGTCGCATATACAGATAAATGTTCATAAAAACCGCTTATTAAATCCCATCACTGATCGACATATAACAGATACAAAAACCAGGTGTAATCACAGTAATGCCGTAATCATGTTGTTGTTGGTAACCCGAAAAAACGGTCGTTATCAATCTAGCCAGTTCTTGTATATAGAATTCAGGGGAGGTTATTAACTATATATAAACTGGATCGATCAGGTGTATACTCTAGAAGAAATGATGTGAACAGGTGAAGCCACTAGTAATCAATTAACTTGTAAGGTATTAGGTAATTACCTGTGAATAGGGAAGTTCAGTGAATCGTGACAACTGTCCTGAGTACTTTTAATTGTTAACAAGCCGGCATTAAAGGATATTTAATCAGATTTTGTCTTTCTATTATGGGAAAAAAGCCGATTTGGATATTTTTCAATCGGCTTTTTTAAGATTGAATCGGCATTGTTTTTGCTAAAAATCGGCGTTTGTGAAAACAAGTTTACAAGTGCTTAACCCACGAATTCATCATCCCACGAAATGGTATTTTTTCTGACATCAACGAAAATTGGAGCCCACGAATTTAAATGTATTCACAGTAAAATAAAATAAAATAAATATAAATGAATAAAATAAATAGATAAAATTAATAAATATCACCTTTTCTTTTTTTTTTCTTTTTAAGAGAATAAATAAAGTGCTATTGATTTGGTCTTCTTATCCTTTACTGCCAATATAGAGATTGTTAGATATACTATTAAACATGTGCTTTATTAGACTCATTAATTCATTTTGATACTTTTCCGAGTAGAAATCGAGTGCCATACTTACCTTAACCATACCAGTAAAACATGCCATTAACTATGTCTGGAAAAGTGGAAAATTTAATTTCAGCTTTACAAGGACAAATGCGAATCTGGCCATTAATGTTTTGTTTAAAGAATGTGTGTGGATTTCATTTGAATTATTTTATGGGTATTAACAGGGTTAATGGGCATCACACACACATCAAACCCTGACCGGGTCTTGCGCAAGACTTAAAAATGGGTAGTGACTGTTCTTTTGCCAAGCACTCTGCATTACAAAGTAAAAGTCATGGTTCTTTCGGATGGGAACTTAAAATAAATGAGGTTCTGTGTTACGGCAGGCATGGCACAATAAAAAACCCTGTTGTATAATGCCATCAGCGCAACACACAGGAAAAAATTCTGCACTTTTCCCCTATAGCTGGCAACGTCTAAATATAACTGAAATATTCTTGACTGGGACATTAAACACCATTACTCAACTCACTCACTCACTCACTCTAGTAAACCAGAGGCGTGTTCAAGTAACCGGTTGCTTTCCACTGCGCTCTCGCATACAATTTTTATGTCTCTTGAACGGAAGCGAGCAATCACATTGCATTCAAAATGGCGACCATCGATGAAGAAGAGACTAATGTTGTAAAATAAATTGTGATTGACCAGCCAAGTACTGATTTCTCCTTGACTTCAACATAATATTTAAACGACGAAAAACAAGTTGTCTCGTTTATTATTGATAATACAGAGTATGTTAAATAGTTCTATCGTTTTTTTTTAGAAATGGTCATTTAATTTTTGGTTCTGATGTACCCATGGTCAGACACCGATAAAATCCCCCCAAAATTTATAAACACACTCATATCACGCACCTACACAAATGTCTGAAAAAATTCAAACATTAATACCTCGATTTGAACGATTTAACACACTTTCACTGACATAAAAACAATACTGCATGTTGTTTTCAGAATTCACTAAGATCATTTCCTTTAAGTTAGACTCTGTGACGCCATCTTTAATCTATGGCGAACATCCTTACAAATGTGAAAGCAGTTGCTGTCGTGCGTTTGCACAAACAACCATTCCTGAACTGTTTGAAGTCAATGCGTAAGTGTATTTACACAATCTTTAACGGGCCTCTGTAAATGCTATGCATTAAGTAAAATGAATTTTAGTTTTGTCAAGTAAAAGAAATGAAATAAACAGCAGAAATATCCAGAACTGTTGGCAATGCAATACAAACAAAAATGATATTAAAATGATCTATGGTGGTATGTGACGAGAAATACAGTAAAACCTGCTATAGGCACCGCCTTTACAAAAACACTATGTGCCTATTTAAAAGCAGAGTGGAATAATGGTGTTTTATGCCCCAGTCAAGATTTTTTCACTTATATGGAGGTAGTCAGTTCTAGTATGGACCATCACAAACTTCGGCAAATGAACCCACAAACTTTCTCACACTAGGATCTGCAAAGTAAGATTTAATTCTAAGCAGTGAGAGATTGATTGATTGATTAAATGGAGTTTTACATCCCAGTCAGTAATATATTACTTATTTCGAGAATTCACTAGCTATAGGTAAAGAGGCAGAAATTTTAACCTTTGCTGCACGCTAAGGTCAATATTGCAGTGTTGGGGTTCCTTCGAAGGACCCTGTGACTTTCATTGCTAAATACTGAGTGCTTGACAAAAGAACAGTCACTACCAATTTTCAAGTCTTGGTCACACCCAGCCTGGGTTTGAACCCCAAACTCCCACATACGAAGCAAGCACTCTACCAACTGAGCTACTTTAGTAATCTGTAAATATTCTCTTGGACCACTTGGCCACTGAGGCCTCATGTGTGTATTTACACCAGTGTTATAAAGTGTACTTGTTTTAAATTGTAATCACAATTACCTATATATAAAGACCACCTGTCAAAAAAAAATCTGGATTCTTTATGTCCTACAGGTGTTCATATTATATATACGGTATATATATCTCAGTGTGTGTGTTCTTGTAATTGATAAACTATACTGTTATACCTAATTGAATCAATTAATACACCTGTAACAAGATATAGCGATATTTAATGTACAGGTAATTTATTGATAGATATATAACAACATAATAAATAGGATAACATCAGTAATTGATCAACTTAGTTTCTGAGGCGTGTTGATTTTTTATATTGGTGATAAACTGGGCAGATAATAAATTGATTACAGAAATGTGTTGATTTAGATTGATAAAATTATGGATATCAATAATAAAGGGGAGATAGTAAGTTGATAACTGAAATGTGTTGATTTAGATTGATAAAATAATTGATATTGATAATAAAGGGGTGATAAGTAGTTGATTACTGAAATATGTTGATTTTGATTGATAAAATAATTGATATTGATAATAAAGGGGAGATAATAAGTTGATTACTAAAATGTGTTGATTTTAATTGATAAAATAATTGATATCAATAATAAAGGGGAGATAATAAGATGATTACTAAAATGTGTTGATTTTGATTGATAAAATTATCAATATTGATAATAAAGGGGAGATAACATGATAATAAATAGATAAACTATTTTATTATCTTTATCTGCAAACTGAAAGTGACAACTAGCTTAAGTAGATTTTAACTGATTAGATATTTCTTACAGCTGTTTCATGGTTATAAACGACCTGAATGTAAGGGGTTTCCAGTTTTATTTTTAGCATGACTGATATTTACCAAATTTCTTGATATCCATGAGTTAATCAACTAACTGGAAAAAGTATATAATTAAACTATATAATAAAAGAATTCATCAATTGAAGACATTTGATTAATATTAAGGTTATATTATTTTATGATTAATGCCTTTAAATTTTGTTGTTTTTCTATTTACAGTATGTATCAGCATTTGCAGTCTCAGCTGTCTCATCAAATTTAGAAAGGATAGGAAAACCATTTAATCCCTTATTAGGAGAAACATATGAATTAGATAGGTAAGTGTACAAATCATGTTTCATAAATGTTATTGGATGGCTTGTTTTCTTGGACTCAAATACAAGTCGTAAAATATAACTAGAGCTTACGAAAGTTTTGACTTACAACCTTCCTCTGAAAGTAAATGCTCTACTACTGAGCTATAGAGGCAGTAAAATTTAAAGAATTAAAATATAAAATCATGAAATTTTGTGATACCAAAATAAAAAGTTGAGATAAATGACACGACATGCTGCATTACTTATGTTCCATAAGTTACCAAAAATAATTCACGATATCAAGATAACTATCATGACTGATCAACATAAATATCATGGCATGTCATGATATTGAGATAATTATCATGACTGGTCAGCATAAGTATCACGACATGTCACGATATTGAGATAATTATCATGACTGGTCAGCATAAGTATTGCTGCATGTCTTGATATTGAGATAATTATCATGACTGGTCAGCATAAGTATTGCTGCATGTCATGTATTGAGATAATTATCATGACTGGTCAGCATAAGTATCACGGCATGTCATGATATTGAGATAATTATCATGATTTGTCAGCATAAGTATCGCGGCATGTCATGTTATTCGTCTTTCTATACCATCAGTATGTCTTTGATATTATAAATGAATGTGTTAGAAGAACATATCATATTTTTATTAAGCTTTTATCATCTCATTCTCTAACCTTGTCTTGCCTTATATATTATCGAGAAAATCTGTTATGAGTTTGAGGTCGAGATGGGAAAATTCCGACGAAAAAATATCGTACCACCAATTGAGTGTGATAAATCTATCACATATGCGAGAATATGTTTTAACAAGGGACCTGTACTACTATAGTATTGCCCTAGGAGTATAGTATTTAAGCCATAGGCAGAGGCACTATACTCCCATGGTAATTCTATAGTAGCACTGGTCCAATGCGAGAACATAATAATGTTTTAGTACTTCACGTGGTACTATAGGTTATAGTACAGATAGCCTTATTTGACAATTAAAAAAGACAACTGTATTTTGCTTCATAGTTATATACGAAAATAAGATGTGTACAATTGGCAGACTCATAAAGGGGGAGATAACCCTTTCTAAGATGGCACATAGCAGAGTATAGTATGCCTCTTTAGAAAAAAATAAATAAATAAAAAAAATTCCAAAAAAAATAATACCCGGTAATAAAGATAAAGCAGTGATAGTACCATGCTGTCAAGGACACTAATGTCATTGTCAAGAAGTACAAGATAGAACTTGTGCAAATTATCATGTGATCTGCCTTGTTAACCTCGGTGTCTCTCACTTCCTGGGTTTGAATCCCCACTCAGACAATTTCTTGTTAAAGAAGGTTTAAAAAACTTTTTTCAGAGAGTAAGTAGTTTTGTTTTGAAACTCCAGTTTCCTCCACTGTTCCAAAACATTGCCTTGATATAAATGAAAAAATTTTAATAAAATTGTTAACACCTGGATATTTTGTCTTTTAATACATGAAATATCATTGTTTCTTTTATTCTTTTATTTATTGATCTTTTTTCTGTTTTTTTTTTTCAGGCCAGATTTAGGATTTAAACTAATGGCAGAACAAGTCAGTCATCATCCACCTATCAGTGCTTTCCATGCAGAATCGGAATATTTCAAAATAAACGGCTCAATTCATCCAAAATTAAAATTCTGGGGAAAATCTGTTGAAATTAACCCAAAAGGAATAATAACTTTAGAATTAACCAAGTAAGTTTTGTATTGAGTTTTTGTTACTTTGTCTTCCGTGTTTTATGTCTTATTGCCAGTTTTTAGCTTAGAGTTGAGTTTGAGTTGAGTTTCATAATGATGTTTTATGTCTTACTGCCAGTTTTTAACTCAGAGTTGAGTTTTAGGTGAATTTTATAATGATGATTTATGTCTTATTGCCAGTTTTTAGCTCAGAGTTGAGTTTGAGTTGAGTTTCATAATAATGTTTTATGTCTTGTTGTCAGTTTTTAACTCAGAGTTGAGTTTGAGTTGAGTTTGAGGTGAATTTTATAATGATGATTTATGTCTTATTGCCAGTTTTTAGCTCAGAGTTGAGTTTGAGTTGAGTTTCATAATGATGATTTATGTCTTATTGCCAGTTTTTAGCTCAGAGTTGAGTTTCATAATGATGTTTTATGCCCTAGTCAAAATTCTATCACTTATAACAAGATGGTCAGTTCTCAACCAGAATTGTGGAGAAATCTAGAGTACCTGGAAAAAAAAAACAAAAAAACGTTGTCCTTCAGCAAACTGGCGTACTTTGGCATACTAGGATCTGCTCAAGTGGGATTCAAACACAGAACATGGGAGGCACTGTGACCTGTAAGCATGCACTTGATTACCAAGTTTTTTTTTAGCTCAGAGGTGTCAAATATAGATAAATTAGTTGTTTGGATCTGGAGTTATTTAAATTGATAGACATCTTTTTGATAATTTTGATGGGCAAGTGTCAATGAAAATTTTGATAGGCAAGTGTCAATGAAAATTTATTTTGATAGACCTGGAAGCAGAATTTAAGCAAAATTTAAATTACGAAGTTTATGTTATGTCCTTTGGATATTACAGGTGTAAGCAGAAAGTGAAAGCAGAATTTTTATTTTTAAAAAATCTGAATAAATAGAAATTTTATCATTGTCAGCATTTACTCTCAGCATTTATTTGCAAAAAACAAACCTTAGATTATAAAGAAAAAGAATTAATGATATGGAAGTTTTTTTTTTAGGTCACCTGAGCCAAAGCCAAAGGTTACAGTGACCTTAAATTATAATTTATTAATACAAAGGTTATATGATCAATTTATACAACAATGGTATGAATCCATAAATAATAAATCTAAATTATCTTTATATAAAAATGTTAAATCTGTTTTTCAGTTTGAATCTTATTTAGACAGTTTATGTTCTAATTACTTATCACTTATATTTCAGCTTAGATCTGGTTCTTTAAAACTAAATATTGAAATTGGTAGATACAGAAACATTCCTAGAAATCAAAGACTTTGTACTTGTTGTAATTTACACATGTTAGAAGATGAATATCATTTCGTTTTAGTTTGCCCCGCCTACAGAAATTTAAGATTAAAATATTTACCACGGTACTATAATCATTGGCCAAATTTATCAAAATTGTATTATCCTTTTAGTTCTAATTCAAACACTCTGTTGTTGTGTTTAGCAAAATACTTGTATAATGCAACTAGATTAAGAAAACAGATTTGTAATATGTAGTATTTTTATTGTTAATTAGGTTAATAATAATTTTGTTGTATTCTGCCGCTATCAATATATGTACTTATGTTGTGCTATAAGCTGTACTGCTTTATGCAAATAAAAAAAATAAAGAAAGAGAGTGACCTTAAATAGAAAAATCTTTAAACATCTTCTTGCCTTGAATAGAAAGGTCGAGAAGTTTGAAACTTCATGAATGGCATCAGAGCACACTAAGCACAACCAATTTTGGGAAGCTTGTTTACCGTGACCTTCAATCAAGGTCACAGTAAACCATTTCTTCTTTTATACAAAAAAACAAGATTAAAATTAGTGAAAATTTAATCCTTTTTTTGCGAGCTTACGGTACTAAATGCTCTTAAGGCCTCTTGTTAATAAATAAGAGGAACCTCAGAACACAGAATTTTAGAGATAGACCTGTGCTCTTTCTTTAGAAGTGGTCACTATAGCAGGTTTTACTGTATCAAACAAGTGGTCTATAGTTTTACATAGAGGTGGTCAAAACAATGTGTTTAGACAGGTGGTCGTTATATGGAGGTTTTCCTTTTAGCAAATTTTACATTATACTCTACAATATTGAGGGACATTTTTATTAGGTATACCTGTGTTTCTTTTTTTTTTTTTTTTTAACTTTATTTTTTTCTTCCTTCAGATATGGTGAAGTTTATACATGGTCAAATGTAAACTGTTGTGTACATAATGTAATTGTGGGAAAGCTATGGGTTGAACATGTAAGTATCAGAATTAAAAAAGTATTTACACATTTGATTTTACAAGAATCTGAATAAATAGAAATTTTATCATTGTCAGCATTTACTGTCAACAAGATGAAAAGAAGTAATTTTGATTTTTATGGACTTTGAAGCAGTGTTTGCATTACAAATTTTTTTTTTTCATTCAGTTATTGCCATTGAAATTCATAGACCTGAAAGCAGTATTTTTTTTTTTGTAACAAAATCAGTTCATTTTCATTGAGTTATGTCCCTTGGATATAACAGATATGAAAGCAGAATTTTTATTTAAAAAATCATTTGATTTTCATTTAGTTATTGTTCTTGGATATTATAGACTCTGAAGCAGTATTAGTTCATTTTCAATATGTTATTGCGCTTGGATCTTATGTATTTATATTACAAAACCAGTTTTTATTTTTATAGAGTTATTGCCCCTAGATTTTATAGCTCTGGAGGCAATATTTATATTAGGGTATTTACTAAATCAGTTTCTTTTTTTTTTTTTTTTTTTTGAAGTTATTGCCCTTAGATTTAATAGACCTGGAGGCAATATTTTTATCGGGATTATTACAAAATCACTTTATTTTTTTTGGGAGTTATTGCCCTTAGATTTTATAGCCCTGGAGGCAATATTTTTTTCAGGATTATTACAAAATCAGTTTTTTTTTGGAGTTATTGCCCTTAGATTTTATAGCCCTGGAGGCAATATTTGTATTGGGGTAATTACTAAATTAGTTTTTTTTTTTAGAGTTATTGCCCTTAGATTTTATAGTCCTGTTGGCAATATTTTTGTATTAGCCTATTACTTTATTGAGTTATTGCCCTTATATTTTTCATATCATGGTAATTCATTGATTTGCTTTGTTGTATTGTTTGTGACAAGTTTTCTTTGTTTCTATTTTCAGTATGGTATAATGGAAGTCCTGAATCATAAAACAAACCACAAATGTGTATTAAATTTTAAACAAGCAGGTTGGTTTGGCAAAGATCTACACAAAGTAGAAGGTTATATATATAATCAAAAGTAAGTATTTATCAGGAAACCTTATCTCAAAATTAGGGGCCCTGGTGGCCGAGTGGTCTAAAATGTGTGCTTATGGATCACAGTGCCTCTCACCGCCTGGGTTCAAATCCCACTCGGGACAGATCCTAGTATGAGAAAGTTTGTCAGTTTGCTTGCCGAAGGTTGGTGGTTTTTCACCGGGCACTCCAGTTTCCTCCACCATCCAAGAACTGTCTGCCTTGAAATTAGTGAAAGAATATTGACTGGGGCGTAACATACCATTACTCCACTTCACTCTTGTTCTAAAATCTTCCTTTACCTTCTTTCTCCTCTACAATGTTCAATTTAAAACTCTGTTATACTTTTCCTTTCTTTCAACTACTAATCCCTGTAACACTCTCCCCTCTACCTATTTTCTATCAATCTTTTCACCTAGTGAAAGTGATGAGGATTAAATTTCTGAAATGTGCACATATGGCACATCTAAATTAAACAGGAGATTTTGTTTAATATTTACTACCCATGAGCAGGTACCGCTGCTGGTGGAGTAAAACTCCCCGAGGGTATCCATAACTCAGTAGGCAGTACTTTGTGCTGTGAGAAAATGTACCGTGTTGCAAAATTTTCAGCAGTCCTAATTTTTGAAATTTATTTAAAACTAAGGTTTGTTCCCTCATGCAAAGCATTCCTTGGCTTGATTTGAATTCATATAATTTGGGAACTTCAGATTAATAAATTTTTAAATGTTTGGACTATCTTTTTTTCTATCAATTTTTTTGGTCCCTAGTGTCACTAATGAGAAATAAATTTCCGAAATTTGCTATATGGCACATCAAAATTAAACGGGTATTTTCGTTAAATATATACCAATATTCATTCACTCCATTAAGTCAGAGTTGAGTATTGGCGTTTAACGTGCTAGTCAAGAATATTTCACTTATATCTAGACGTCACCAGCTATAGGCGAAAGTGCAGAAATTTTGCCTGTGCAATGCGCTCATGGCATTATACAGCAAGGTTTTAATTGTGCCATGCCTACCGGGACATTGTACCTCTTTTATTTAAGTTGCCATCTGAAAAAACCATGACTTTCACTTCATAATGCTGAGTGCTTTGCGAAAGAACAGCACTACCCGCTTGCAAGTCTTGGGTTGGACCTGGTCAGGTCTCGAACCCACAACCTCCCACTTACGGAGCAAGCACTCTACTGAGTTAGTAAGTCAGAAGACAGTACTTATTAGTGAAAGATCTAATGCATGTGAATGGTTGTATAAATTAATTTTTGAACTGTATCTTTACAGCAGAGAAAAATTAAAAACCCTATATGGTAGCTGGGTGACAGATATCTATGCAGTAGATGTAGATACATATGAAAACTTCTTGAAAAATCACAACTCAAATGGTTCTCATAGTCAAAATAATTCTGCCAAAGTAAGTCAAGTTACGTTTGTTCAAGTAAGTCCTTTTTTTGTGTGAATGTTCTACAAAAACTGGAGGTGGTTGTTCTTCTAATGTTGTTTAACGTTGCATCAGCAATTTTTCAGCTATTTGCAAAGAGAGAAAGGTTATTCATCTCTATGGATTAATCTAAGAACAAGTTCGTGTATGCATGCGATGTACCAGTGTGTAGTATGGTCTGCCACATACTAACGTACACTCAGGACATCTTTTTTTTTGCCAGCTCACAGAGTCAATATGCTACATACAAGCCTACCACTCACCTGGTCATTTATCCTGGCACTGGGTGAAATAGTAGGTACTCTATCTTCCTAATGCCAAGTGCCAGGAAAAGAAGCATTATTTCAGATTTTATGGTCTCGTGTATGACCCAGCCAGGGTTTCAAACCATGACCTCTTACTCTAATGCTAGCGGAATTTAAAGGATAAATATTTGAAGTTTACAAGTAATCCTGCCCTCTCATGGCATGAGTTTGAATCAGATTGTAGGCTTATCCTTTTGTGGGAAAGTGTGTAATTTTGCTTGCATATATTATTGAAATTCCTCCAGGTAATTAGTCTGCACTTACGGATCACAGCGCCTCTCACCGCCTGGGTTTAAATCCCACTTGGGACAGATCATAGTGTGAGAAAGTTGTCAGTTCGCATGCCAAAGGTCAGTGGTTTTCTCCAAGCACTCCGGTTTCCTCCGCCATTCCAGAACTGACAATCTCGAAATAAGTGAAAAATCTTGACTGGGGTGTTTAACGCTATTACTCCACTCCACTCCACTCCACTCCACTCCACTCTACTCCACTCCACTCTACTCTCCAGGTAATCTAATCAGTTAGGCACTGGATGTCTCTATACAAGGGGAATAATTCTGAAGAACACCATTTTACCACAGCCAAGGTTATATATAGCTAGAAAAGGTAAATGTTAAAAACTGGATAAAAAATTGTAAATTTTGAGTTTTAATTTTAAAATATAAACAATGGATATGACATTGACAACTATCCTAACATATTGAGTCATTAACCCACATCTGTTTGTAAACTGGTGGTGAGTTTAAGGATATTCAACATCGACAACGGAAAATATTTCATGTTCCTAAATACTTCCGGTGCGTTTGTTTTACAAGGAGTTCTTATACTGGGTAATTGTTTTTGTCCAGTTTAAATGCAATATTATTACAAGTGATACCTACCTACCTACATATCCTCTTTGCTTCATTTATAACATAAAATAAGGTCAACACAATGTCTCTCCATTCAGTCTGGTTATTTGCCCTTTTCTCTGCCTCACCCCATGTCAGTTGTAAGTCTTTCAGTTACTTCTCTTCTGACTTTCTCCATGTTTTCTTTGCTCTTTACGAGTGATAACAATGCTGAAAATACTCATGTCTTCCATGAAAAGTCCATGTTTTGTACATAGTATCTTAAACTTATGTGTTACATCTTATAAAACATAATACTATAATGATAAATCATACAGAAAATTTTGCTTTTTTCCCTACTGTTCTATATTTTTTTATAATTTTTTTTAGACCAATGGTGCCACAGGAAATTCTGATGTATCTGACGACATTCCAACGAAAAGTTTATCATCCTTCGATTTACGCATCCCCACACAACAGGTTATCTGGAAAGCAACACCAAGACCTGAAAATTCTACGCAGGTAAGACAATATATACCTGTACGTTATATTTACATATGACATTTTGATAGAGTAGCTTTTTTTCAGTAAAATCTGTGAAAAGAAAAACTGCACTTATATTATAAAAAAAAGAGATCTACAGTAGTCTTGGCTAATATTTTCAGTAGATCTGCTGTAAACAAACCTTGTTTAAACTGCACCAGGTTTGAAAACACAATCTACAGATTGCAAGTGTAGTCTTGGCTAATATTTTCAGTAGAACTGCTGTAAACAAACCTTGTCTAAATTTCACAAGGTTTTAAAACAAGATCTACAAATTGCAAGTGTAGTCTCGGCTAATATTTTCAGTAGATCTGCTGTAAACAAACCTTGTCTAAACTGCACCAGGTTTGAAAACAAAAGATAAACAGATAGCAGGTTTTATCTAGCTTACTGTTATCAGTAGAACCTCTGAATATAAAAACCCTGTCTAAACTACACCAGGTTTAGAAACAAGAGAGCAACGGATTGCAAATCTTGCCTATGGTAAGTTTTTAGCTCACCTGAGCTGAAAGCTCAGATGAGCTATTGCGATGGTTCACTGTCCTTCGTCTGTCGTGTGTTGTGTGTTAACTTTTTACATTTTAAACATCTCCTCCAAAACCACGGGGCCAAATTTAATGAAACTTGGTAACCATCATGCCTGGATGAAGCCCTTTCAGATTTGCACAAATGAAGGAGTTATGTCCCCTTGGGGCCTCATAAGGGGGGAAAGAGTGAAAAACTTTAAAAATCTCCTCTGAATCTACAAGAGATATACCTTAGTTATTTCATTTATAACATCCTTAGGTCATCTATTTTCAGATTTGCCCAAATGGTAGCCATGGGGCTCAAAATGGGGAAATTGTAAGGCACTGAGGGGGAAATTGCTAAAAATTATATATATTTGTCACAATATCTTGAAAACTATTAACTTTTTGTATAGGCATATATATTAGAATGTTGTAGATATTGCGACAACAATCATAATGATACATGGTTCAAGGTCATATATTGAAAGGTCAAGGTCACGGCTGCAAAAGAAGACTTAAATTGCTAATTATCTTGAAAACTATTAAATTTTTGTATAGGCATGTATATTAGAATATTGTAGATATTGCGACAACAATCATAATGATACATGGTTCAAGGTCATATATTGAAAAGTCAAGGTCACGGCTGCAAAAGAAGACTTAAATTGCTAATTATCTTGAAAACTATTAATTTTTTGTATAGGCATGTATATTAGAAAATTGTAGGTATTGCGACAAAGATCATTTTGATATATAGTTAAAGGTCATATATTGAAAGGTCAAGGTCACAGCTGCAAAAGAAGACTTAAATTGCCAATTATCTTAAAAACTATTAACATTTTGTATAGGCATGTATATTAGAATATTGTAGGTATTGTGACAATGATCATTTTGATATATGGTTCAAGGTCATATGATCAAAGGTCAAGGTCACAGCTGCAAAAAAGACTTAAATTGCTAATTATCTTGAAAACTATTAACTTTTTGTTTAGGCATGTATATTAGAATATTGTAGATATTACGACAACAATCATAATGATACATGGTTCAAGGTCATATGTTGAAAGTTCAAGGTCACAGTTGCAAAAGAAGACTTAAATTGCTAATTATCTTGAAAACTAATAACTTTTTGTATAGGCATGTATACTAGAATATTGTAGGTATTGCAACAACGATCATTATGATATATGGTACAAGGTCATATATTGAAAACTCAAGGTCACAGCTGCAAAAAAAGAATTAATTTGCTTATTATCTTGAAAACTATTAACTTTTTGTTTAGGCATGTATATTAGAATATTGTAGATATTGCGACAACGATCATTATGATATATGGTTCAAGGTCATATGATCAAAGGTCAAGGTCACAGCTGCAAAAAAAGACTTAAATTGCTAATTATCTTGAAAACTATTAACTTTTTGTATAGGCATGTATATTAGAATATTTTAGGTATTGACATGACGATCATTTTAATATATGGTTCAAGTCATATGTTTAAAGGTCAAGGTCACAGCTGCAAAAGAAGACTTAAATTACTAATTATCTTGAAAACTAATAACTTTTTGTATAGGCATGTATATTAGAATATTGTAGGTATTACGACAACGATCATTTTGATATATGGTTTAAGGTTATATGTTCAATATTATATAAGCTACTTATGAATGAAATGTGAGTGGATATATTTCTGATTAAGTTTTGTGGGAGTTCTTAACTTGAGAAAACATTTAAAGTTTCTGTACGTAATATATTGTCTATTGCACTTTGCAAACAATATTGGACATATCTTCAGGTGAGCGTTAAGGCCCATGGGCCTCTTGTTTAGTTTGTGACTAAAAACCTTATCTAAACTGCACTAGGTTTAAAAACCAAAGACTTACAGATTGCAAGTCTCGTCTGAAAAAGTGCATTCTTGCCTAAATATAATGTAACATGATCGGGCAAACAGTCTTTCAGCCATACAAAATTATTGAAAACCCGTGATATGTGTTAAAGAATCATATTAAAGGATGTTATTTATCAATTTTCAATTTGGTAACTAATCTGCTATTTATGATGAGGCAGTTTTTCTTATCAATCTGAGAGGATTATTTTAAACACAAGTTCATGTAGTATGGGAGTTTTTTGCAGACATATATGATCTGATTTTTACTATTGCACTCAATGGGTAGTAATTTGGAGTACTAATATGCTCCTCGACAGTGTTGAGATAAAAATAAAAAACCACTAGATTCATAATTCTAAAATTGTACCAGCTGGTTGAGGCTGTAAATGAAGAGATTTATAGGGAATTTTGATGACTATTTATTTATTTATTTATTTGTTTATTTCAGTACTTTTGTTTCACATCATTTGCTATGGCTTTGAATGAGTTAAGAGAAGATATGTGCAGACACCTCCCCCCATCAGATTCTCGCTTCAGACCTGATATCAGATTACTGGAAGAAGGTCAAATCGGTAAGATAAATTATAAAACTCTTCTTTTTGGCTTTTTCTACTATAAAATAGGCTTTGGTGAGAACCAAAGGCTGTGTGAACCAAAGGTTATCTTTTTTTGGATACAAATTAAGCCCTGTTTTTAAAGAAGGGGCCTTGGTGACAGAGTGGTCTAAAGCAGTGTTTTCTCCAGCTTACTAAAACAGGGGGTCATCAATGACCCCCTTACATGAAAAGAGGGGGTCATTTTTCAAAATGAAGGGGTCATAAAATTTTTGGAATAAAAATTAATTTTTTCAATATTTTACAATAAAGGAAATATTTTGTTTGTAATTTAAGAATCTTTGTTAATTTCTTTGTCTATGTTTAAATGTTTTATTTCAAATGCTACTTATATCTGTAATATTTGAAACAGTAAAATCGGGACAGTATCCCAAAACAGAAATTACTGAATGTTCTACCATCAACCCAAGTTAACAGACCATTATCATTCATTATTATTATTCACCCCTTCCGATATGCCTGTTTTACATGTGATTTTATCATTTTCATAAATCATTAAAGGGTATTTGTTTAACCAAATTTTATTAAGATCTCGATTTACATAAGTTTTTTAATTTGTCTGTGAGTCGTCGGCAAGTAAGTTACTACCAGATGCTGCCTGGTCATGTTCAGAGCTCCGTGCAGGACTTTGACACAAGTCGTTTAATGTTTAAAAACGTCAAACGAGATTGTTTCAACTTTTCTTTTATGCCTGATGCAAAGAGCGCGTATAATGACTATATAAATTAAGCATTCAATACAAACATTTCAAAGATTAAGAATATAGACAGGTTCCTATATTAATAATTAGCTTCCTTTAATATGGTACGATAGTCATGTGGTACGACAATACGGAATTTCCGCTCAGTACCTTTGTTTTCAGTCCCGTCACCTTTTATAATTTACAGTAGCTGATTTCAATCTATGCAAAAATTGTTGCGTCAAAAATAACGCAACAGCAAAACCAAGTTGCGCCATTCATAAAAAAATCGCGTCAAAAATGCAAGAAACGCACTCTGGAGAAAACACTGCTAAAGTGCATGCTCAACATGTAGATTACTCACTGCCTAGGTTCAAATCCTACCTGTAGGTGCAACAAAACTAGTCTCTCTCTCTCTCTCTCTCTCTCTCTCTCTCTCTCTCTCTCTCTCTCTCTCTCTCTATATATATATATATATATATATATTATATATATATATATATATATATATATATATATATATATATATATATATATATATATATATATGCTGTTTACAGAAAATTAGATTCGACTTATTTGATTAATAAATGGCTAAAATGAAATCAAGTTACTTTACAACCTTCAGAATTAGATTTTGCTTCTTTTGATCAATTTACAGTTCAAAGGGACATAACTCCAGAATTCTAAAACGATCTGGTTCAAGATAGGATTTTTGTTTTACTTTTTCTTTGCATTTTAAATGATTGTTCGAACAATAATTCAGTAGATATGTGTATGATTGAGTTTACCAGCTAACCAAATACTGTTAATGTTTGATAATTTCTCTTTTTTCCATGTTACATGGAAAATATTATTAAAGTAACAATATTCCAAAAATCACTTTAAAATCCTTATTTAGTCTAAACAGTATTTTATTAATTTGTAAATAACAAACTAAAGAACAAAATAAAAAATGTAAACTGTATTCAGGAACAAGCACAAGCTTGTATTAACCCGTCTCCAGAACAACTATACAACATGCTGTAAACTGGATTCAGGAACAAGCACAAGCTTGTATTAACCCGTCTCTAGAACAACTATACAACATGCTGTAAACTGGATTCAGGAACAAGCACAAGCTTGTATTAAACTGTCTCCAGAACAACTGTACAACATGCTGTAAACTGGATTCAGAAACAAGCACAAGCTTGTATTAACCCATCTCCAGAACAACTATACAACATGCTGTAAATCATTTTATTACTGACTGTTAACCTTCTCTAAATCAATGCAAATACTGTAAGCTCTATCACGCTATATAATTTTGGTTAACAGTAAACTAATGAAAGCTGATTCACAGTAATTCAACATGTAATAACCGAGAACAGTTCCGCCATCTTATTTCCTTCCTGATTTAACATAATGCTTCCCATGATAGGTCTTAGCCATGTATGTTGAACTGTATTGTGAGTAAAAAAAATGTGTATAGCATTGTATAGACTTCATGGCTTTTCTGAACTCCTTTAGATAAATAAGAGGCCTGATGGTCTTATGTGTGTGCCTGCAGGTAGTGCCACTCAATGCCTAGGTTTGAATCCAACTGCAGGCAGATCTTAATGTGAGAAAGTGTGTCAGTTCACTTGCTGAAGGTCACAGGGTTTTTTTTTTCAAGGTACTCAGGATTTCTCCTGCATACCATAATTTACCATCTTGATATAAATGAAAGAATCAAGACTGGTACAAAAAACTTCATTACTCCATTCTAGTACATTAAACTGCTTGCAGAGCAGAAACCCTTCAAGTAGAAGGGTTTCTGCATGGTTTGGGATCAAGTTCCTGTTTGGTTTGGGATCTTGGTTTGGGATCATGTGAAATGTACAACCTGCTGACACTAATAAAATGTCACCATTGGTTTATATATATATATATGATATATACTTGATATATACTTATGTAATACAGGATTACCTTTATATATATTGGATTTAATTATTGAATAATGTTTATTGCCAGGTAGATCCATATAACTGTCAAGAGTTATTGACCCTTGTCCTGTCGAAATATGATACCATGCGGTATCTTGTTGTGAATCTTACCTGACAATAATATCTTTAGTAAAATCATAAAATTGTTGAATAACATTTAAGCCAGGTAGATCTCCCACATAGTGGTCAACAGTCATTGACCCCTGTCTTGTATAAAGACAATACCAGGTAGTACCTGGAACTTAGTGATATACCTGACAATAATGTTTTAATAAAGTTATAAAACAAATAGCCAAAGTTAACCGAATTGTTAAAAAATATTTTTGATTTTTAATTTCTATAATTTCCAATATCATTACACTTATATAAATTTGACATTAACTTATTATCTTTTCCTTCCATCAGATGCAGCAGCAACAGAGAAAAACAGGTTAGAAGAGAAACAGCGAGCTGCAAGAAAGGATAGAAAGAAGAAAAAAGAAGAATGGGTCCCTGTGTAAGTAAAGGCTTACTGGTTGGCCTGACATTTTATTGTTAGTTACATGTTAGATAAACTAAACAGGACAATTAATTTATACCATAAATGGGAGGTTGTGGGTTCGGACCTTGCCTGGGTCTGACCCAAAACTTGAAAGTGGGTAGTGATTGTTCTCTTGCCAAACACTCTGCATTATGAAATGAAAGTCATGGTTCTTTTGGATGGTAGTTTAAAATAAATGAGGTCCCGTGTCACGGTAGATGTGGCACGATAATGAACCCTGCTGTATAATTCCATCAGTGCAACATACAGGCAAAATTTCTGCACTTTCCCCTATAGCTGGGGAGGTCTCGATATAAGTGAAATATTCTTGACTGTGACATTAAACACCATTACTCGACTCAACACATCATTTAATTCATAATGGAATAAGAGAGCAAAAGATTTTGTCTTTTTGTAAGTTCAGTTTTAATGGTCCATCTGACATCTTGTTTGGTGTGCACATCTTATAATTAATCTCTAAGGATTAATCTAGAAGTAAGTTCCTGTTTGTGCAAGCTTTGAGCCTGTGTACTATGGCCTGCCTTGTGCTTGCTCACACTCAGGATGACCTTTTTTTGAAGGTGCTAGCTCACATGCAGTATACCACAGACAGTCACATTATTCTGGCACTGGATAAACCACTTGGTACTCTATCCTAATGCCAAGCAGCATGTAAAGAGGCATTATTTCAAATGTCTTATGTATGACCAGGCTGTGGTTTGAACCTAACCTCCCCCTTCTTGAGGCAGATGCCCTTCCACTGAGCCACTTAGGTGGTAAAAATGGTTATCGAGCATCATTTGGTAGGCTGATGAAACTCATTATAATATTACATAAAAATATTAATAAACATGTTATATTACTTGTATTATTTTTCTTCTTTTTTTTTAGCTCACCTGAGCCAAAGGCTCAAGTGAGCTTTTCTGATCAAAATTTGTC
Source organism: Tegillarca granosa (assembly GCA_029721355.1). Lineage (NCBI taxonomy): Eukaryota > Metazoa > Mollusca > Bivalvia > Arcoida > Arcidae > Tegillarca > Tegillarca granosa. The sequence continues at coordinate 10,899,243 of CM056610.1, read as the reverse complement.
TGTCGTCGTCGTCGTCGGCGTTGTCGTCGTCGTCGTCGTCGTCGGCGTCGTCGTCGTCGTCCGCGGCGTAAACTTTTACATTTTCAACTTCTTTTCTAAAACTATGAGGTAGATTTCAATGAAACTTGGTCAGATGCATATATGGGCCAGTGCAATTCAGATTTGTTCGTGACGTTGTCATGGCTCCCAAAACTAGGTCAAGGTGACCCATGGTTCCAAAAAACTTAAAAAATCTTCTTCTCTGAAAGCGATGATGGGAGAAAAAATCTGATGTGATATTTGGCTTCTCTAGGGTCTTAAGCTTATAAATTGTTCATTTCGTGAAATTTGGTAAAAAATTAGGTTACGCGTTTTTGCGTTTAATTTTGAAAATTTCGTAAAATGGCTTCAAATTATTATAACTTGACTATATGAATAGATATTGACATGGGGTTTTCAGTTTTGACTTTTTCTTGAAATAACCTTCAAAATGGGGTCAAGGTCAAAGTTCAAGGTCATGACCTAGTTTGTAATTTGTGCAGTTTTAGGCTTTTTCTTCCAAATTATAAGAGATATATAATATTAAAACATTGTTAAAATGTTTAGCAGGACAAAATGTAAAAAGGTACAAAGTTTCGTAACTGTATGATAATGCATGTAGGAGTTGTTGCCCCTGAAATGTTATTTTTTTGCTAAAAAAGACTAAAATTGTGCGTTAGCTTGAAAACTATAAACTTTTTGTATAGGCATGTATTATAGAATATTGTAGGTATTGACAAGACGAACATTTTGATATATGGCTCAAGGTCATACATTCAAAGGTCAAGGTCATAGGTGCATAAAAAGACTGAAATTGTTAATTATCTTGGAAACTATTAACTTTTTGTATTGGCATGTATATTAGATTATTGTAGGAATTGATATGGTGATCATTCTGATATAAGATTCAAGGTTTTACATTTGAATGTCAAGGTCATAGATGCATAAAAAGACCCAAATTGTTAATTATCTTGAAAACTATTAACTTTTTGCAAAGGTATATATACTAGAATTTTGTAGGTATTGATATGACAATCATTTTGATATGTGGCTCAAGGTCATACATTCAAAGGTCAAGGTCATAGGTGCATAAAAAGACTGAAATTGTTTATTATCTTGGAAACTATTAACTTTTTGTATGGCATGTATATTAGAATATTGTAGGAATTGATATGGTGATTATTCTGATATAAGATTCAAGGTTTTACATTTGAATGTCAAGGTCATAGATGCATAAAAAGACCCAAATTGTTAATTATCTTGAAAACTATTAACTTTTTGCAAAGGTATATATACTAGAATTTTGTAGGTATTGATATGACAATCATTTTGATATGTGGCTCAAGGTTCTACGTTTAAAGGTCAAGGTCATAGATGCATAAAAAGACTCAAATTGTTAATTATCTTGGAAACTATTAAATTTTACGGCATGTATATTAGAATATTTTATGTATTTTTGCAAATGATTTTGGATATATCCTCAGGTTGGCCATGTCCTCAGGTGAGCGTTAAGGCCCATGGGCCTCTTGTTTTTATTTTCAGCTGGTTTAAATGTGGAACCAATCCACATACAGATAAAGAAGATTGGTTATTCAAGGGAGATTACTGGGATCGTACTTGGTCAAAGTGTCCTGATATTTTTTGATGTTTGTGATATCATAGGAGAAAAAGTCAAGTTTTTGTTATAAATGATGGTATGATCATTTTGAGGTCTTCGTTACAGAATAATCATGATATTTAAAATTATTTGAAATCTGGATGTAAACAAAAAATTGTTTTTTTCTTTGTAACTGAAATTGTAGAAAAGAAGGATTTTTCAGGTTTTGAAAACATTGTTGAGAGAGAGAGAGAGAGAGAGAGAGAGAGAGAGAGAGAGAGAGCGTGTCAGTGTTTAATTTTTTCCAATGTAAAGATCATTTGATGTAAAACATTTTGATGCTTACCGGGTAATTAAAGGGAAATAAGTAGAAATTTTAAACATTTGAAATTGTTGATTGAAAGACAAATGTGTTATTAACTTATTAACACAATTATGAAGAAAATAAATATAAAATAAAAAGCTATATATATATAAAAATTACAACACCTCATTTACATCAATGTATTGGCAGCTGGGAAAGGGTTTATTTATCAAGTGATATATATATACATGTATATATAACCATATTTGTTGCCTGTTAGTTGTATGAAAAGAATTGTTACATTGTTATATTAAGATGTTAAAATGTATTTTAGAATGTTAATGGGCCGGTAAATGGCCTCTACTTTTTAGTTGGTCAATGTAGCCCATTAGAACTAGATTGGCCTATTGTCTTTTTCTGACACAAATGTAAAATTTACTCAACTTTTCATTGACCCATAGTTTATAAAACATAAATATCTAAAGAATAAATAAATAATTAAATAAATAAACAAATAAGTAAATAAATAAACAAATAAATAAAGTGAAAATGAATTATTTTTTGTTTGTTTGTTTTTGTTTTTTTTTTTGTGGGCCAAAGAAATGCAAACAACCTTAGATAAAGTAAATGTAAAGTAAAATAATTTTTACTAAGTAGTGTTGATTCTAATAATCTTTTGTGTATGGTGTATTTATTCCATCATATCTTGTTTTCCTCAGGAGGTTTGTATATACATATATATGTATAAAATCTTGATATACATTTTATGAGGTAATTGTATATTGAACTACATTATTATGAAAGAAAGGAACCATTTAAAGCTGCATAAAGTTTTCCTAAATTAAAACGATGCCGATTTACTAAATTATGTTCCTAATGAAAAATGTTACATTTGATTCAATGATAAAAGTTTGAATAAATATAGAAATAGCAGTAATATCCCAGCAAGATGTAGACATGTGGGATCTAATTTTAGAATGTGGTTACGTAAAAAAAACAACGATTCATGTAAACACAACTTACAAAACGGTGAAACACGATAAATTAAACAATGAGTACCGGTAATGGAATTTTTGAAAATGAATCTCACAGATCGTGATTAGAAGTTATCTGTTTAAAAAAACTATATTTTTTTTTTAGAAAATCAAAAAAGAAAAAAATCAGAAAATTGAAAAACTTAATGCAGCTTCTAATAAAGTTCTTGGACATTCTGTGTCAGTGTTAAAACCTGCTATTGAGAGATATTTGAACATTTTAATTCAGTTGTTTGTTCGAGTTAAGTTTATAATGAATATTTGAAGATATCAGGTTTTACCACATAATAAGCAAATGTCTTCAAAAGTTTCATGTTATAATTTTAATTCCATATCTATAGCATATAACAAAAAACAATGTTACTGATACCAATACCATGAAATTCTATTTGATTATATTTTGAATAAATTGTTAAATAATTATATAATTTATTTATGTACAATAATGATGATATATTGATATTTGAGGACAAAAGAAAACCTCAAAAAAATACCATTGAATCCAAACATTCACAATGCACCAAATTTGAATTCCCTCAAATATTTTGTTAGCATGGAGATATTTGTTACATTTTGGAGTTTCCTCCAAAAGCCATGTTACCATAGAAACAGAAAATGTACAACATTAGCAGTCAAGTTTCTCTCAGATGCCATGTTACCATGGAAACTGAACATGTACATTTTAGAAATTGAGTTTTCTTCAGACAACATGTTACCATGGAAACAACATTTACAATAAAAGTAGTTGAAGTTCCCTTATACACCATGTTTCCATGGAAACAAGATGCTCATTGCTAGTAATTTATTTTCTCACAGATGTCATGTTACCATGGAAACATCATCTACAATACTAGTAAATCAATTTTCATTTAAGAAATTGAGTTTTCTTCAGACAACATGTTACCATGGAAACAACATGTACTGTACTAAGATTTTCCTTAGATATCATGTTACCATGGGAACAGAACAATTCTAGTACCTGAGTTTCCCTTGGACAATATGTTACTTCGATTTTTTTGTGTTAAAATGGGCATTTATATGTGTAAATATAATGTAAATTATAAAAGTAAAGTATTATCCAAGCCTTCATTTGGCCCTTGAAATATTTTGAGTCATATAAACTTTTTTTTAGAAATCTCTTGAGTCAAACCATAGTTTTTTGTGAAGCTGGGAGTACAATTTTCAAGAGAGGAGAATGTTGTCTCAAAGGTCAAATGGAAGCCCTGTTATAAAAAAAGTTTATTCATGACAGTGCTTGTGCAATATTTATATGTATATGATAGTTTTATGTTTTTTCCTGTGATATTTAAAGCTGCTAGTTTTTGTGGAGTGATATATATATAATGTTTTGTCGAGTCAATAAAAATAACTACTGTAAACCAACTTTTAGTCACATGCTATTAACTTTTGCATATTTCACGTGAACATAATCATCGCAAAAGTTAATCGTTGCAAACTTGTTTCCAAAAATGGTATCCGAAATGAAAATCAATTTTGGAATTGTACAAGCGAGATAATTATGAACACAAGTAATAATAAAATGTGATGTACTTTAACAATAAAAAAACACCAAATGCTAGGGAGTATTAATCACTTGTTTATGAAATTCTTTATTGGATTCATATCGCTTGGTACACTATATATTGTAATGCATGTGATTATGTTTACACAGCACTTTTTTTTATGGAAGTACTGTAACAGTAACCAGTTATGGTCTGTATCACGAAAGTTAATAGTTTTTCCTAATATCCAGTTATAGTCCATATCATGAAAGTTAATAGTCCTGAATAAAAGTTGGTTTACAGTATTGCCTTCTTGGTTGGTCAGTAAAATTTTATCTGTACATTTGTATTTCCATCAAATTGGCATTCTCGCCAGCCATCGGATTATTTACGCTTACGCTCCGTTAAATTGGTCATTAAATAAAATGCTGTTGTTTAGTGTAAGGGCAATAAATTTTAGGTTTTTTGAAAAGAAAGTAAATGCTGTCTCAAGCAGATTGATTAAATAAAATTCATTACATAATTATGAAGAAAGAATCTGGCAGTATGTGAATAAAATATATAGCCTTTTTTTAATTAGTCAAAAAGATAAATTATGTCTAAGTAGATAACTTCAATAAAATTATGTGGATTTAAATATTTATTATTACTAGGTAAATTGTCTCCACGTTTTTTAATTGTTGTTGAGTTTAGATTTTTGAGGATGGATCCGTGGTTACAGGGGGGGGTCTGATGTGGGTACATTAAGTATAAACAATGAAAAATGGAACACCAACATCTTCTTTTCTCTGTTTATTTATAGGATGATAACAGTGACTGTCACACGGTCGATCCAGTGATGGGTCTTCATCATGATTTGTTTAAATATGAAGAAGAATTTGGCAATAAAATATATAACCTTTTTTAAAGTAAATGCTAGCAGGGCAATAAATGAAATATATGTATATAGCTTTTGGGTCAGTCAATAAAGACGATGTTGTCTCTAAAAGATTCAATAAAATTTGATCAATTAAAATATGAAGAAAAAGTCGGGCAATAAATAAAATTCTTAGTATATAGCCTTTTGTATAATTTAATAATGGCATATGTGTCTTAAGTAGATTAATTAGATAAAATCAGTTTAAATATGAAGAGAAATCAGGGTAATATCAATTTAAATATGAAGGAAAAGTCAAGGCAATGTTGCTTAAAATATGAAGGGATATTCTGGAAATTTTAGTTGAAATATGAAGGAAAAGTCAGGGCAACATCAATTAAAATATGAAGGAAAAGTTAGAGCAACATTAATTAAAATATGAAGGAAAAGTCAGGGCATTGTTGCTTAAAATATGAAGGAAAATTCTGGGCATTTTCAGTTAAAATTTGAAGGAAAACTTGGGTTATATCAATTAAAAAATATTGCCTTTTGAATCAGTCTGAAAGTAAATAGTATCTGTTCGTTACCTACCAGTAATTAAAAATGATTTTCAAGGCTAAATTAGTACAAAAGGTGGGGGGCAAGGCAATAATCTGTAGCCTTTCAGACCAGTCATTAAAAATGATACTGTATGCAGGTAAAAATAATGAAAGACTAATTCTTATTATAATAACATTCATAAGGCATTGCATAAAAAGTAAATTGTTAATCAGTCCCCCCAAAAATGTATGGTTAGTATAATTGTATTTATAATTAATGCAGCCAGCTTTAATGTTGTCGGGCCATTTATATGATTTTGATACTTACAACTCCCAAAATGCAATGTAGCATTCCATTTGTTTGAAGTACGGACAAGTCTATTTATATTGTAGGGGTAAAAGGTTGATACATTTACAAATATGAAATCAATGTATTTTGTTGATTACATGCGTAAGTTTCCCTGAAAAGTGCATTTTTTTCTATAAAAATGTATAATATATATAAAATAACCTAAAACAAAGAGTTTTCAGGATGACTCTGCAGACAAAAGCACTGATGATTTCCCGATTTTTATTGCAGCTCAACCTTTTATCAGGGGAGATAATATACATGCATTTATCTATGCAAATCTATTCATTAAACCAGTTTTTAATCCACTGGCTTCTCAGCCGTCTTGCGGTTTTTACTCATCACTTTGTTATCATCTGTCTTTGAAATTTTATTTTTAAAAAAAACAACGATTCTGATAGATGATAATTCAATATTTCGCCATATTTTTAACAAATTTGTGCCATTTAGTAATCATGGCTTTATTCATCAACTGCCTTCAATTTTAAACTACTGCATACAAGGTTAAAATATGCGTTTAATGTGTTACTATGGTGATTTTATGTACATATTTTATCATCAGATGCTTTCAATTTTTAGCCGTTCTATACAAGATACAGTGTATTTACTGTGTTACCATAGTGATTTTTGTAGTAGTAAGTTTTTTTATAGTTATAGGGAAAGTTTAAATGAATCAGTTAAATTGAAGTTTGAATATAAGAATGAAAAATTCAAATTTAAACTTATTTTGTCGGGCACTTCGAAGTCTGAGTTTGTGTGCTTTAAAAAACATACATTACCTCAAGTTATGTATGCACGTTTACATGTCATCAGTCATAGCTTTATTTTTCATGAAAAATTTACAATCGGAATTAATTTCCTTCAGTGAACTATTGGTCTAGGAATAGGTATATGTTTTAATAAATTGATTGCTTCACACAAGAATCTTTCTCTTTCCTTGATGTCACGAAAAGTTCAAAGTTGTTGACGTTGCAAGATGTACATCGTGTCGGAAAAATACTTTGACCTGGTTGAGCTATTTTTACAAAGTGTTTTTGACAATGCTATTTTAAGTCAGAAGGCATTAAGAAAAACATGGATCAGATCGTAAATATTAGCAACGAACTTTGATTGTAATCAATTTATTGACATGTACTCTGTTGGGATGGGATTGTAAATATTAGCAATAAACTTTGATTGTAATCGATTAATTCCATTGGGTCGCACACAAATTTTTCATTAACCTATTCATATGCCAATAAATGAATTACAATCAAAGTTCATTGCTTGAATGACTCATTATTTTAAGTTCATTGGTTGCTATCGGAGTCTGGTTAAAGTAATTAAAAATGTAATTTTTTAGGAATGTGTTAGTTTTTTGTAACCTAGATTAAAGGGACACCTGTTAATAATGATTTTGTATTTGCGTTCCCTTATATGGTCTTGGTAAACAAGTTTGACCTGTTTGGTAATTAAAAGCATGCCTCATTTTCACTATCATTCCTTAACCAAGATTTCCTTAACTTAAATCTGATAAATTTGAAATCTCGATAATTTTGTTAATTGTTCAGATATTCAAGTAATTAAGGTGTCAATTTAAAGATAACTTCAACCTTGTAACATCTGTATTTAGTTTTATCACAAATGTGTATGTGTATTCGAAAAAGAGAGATTGCCAAAATTTGCTTACCAGTAATTTAAGTCAAGGAAAGTCTAAGATAAGGAATGATTGTGAAACTGGGGCTTATAATATTTAACATGGTCATGGATTGGATTTTATTCTTGAATGATGTGATTCTTTCCATACTTTGTGTGTAGCTATTCTTTATTTCCATTGGAAATGGAATTCACGATTTCCATGTTGTGTCATTAAAACACGAGTTATCTGTGTCAAATAGTTAGGTAGAGATTCTACCTGGCCTGAATTTCAACCAGGTCTGACCCAAGACTTGAAAGTGGGTAGTGACTGTTCTTTCGCCAAGCACTTAGCATAACGAAATGAAAGTCACGGTTCTTTTGGATGGGAACTTAAATAAACAAGGTCCCGTGTCACGGCAGGCGTGGCACGATGAGGAACCCTGTATAATGCCATTATTGCAAAGCACAGGCAAAATTTCTGCACTTTCACCTATAGCTGGCAACGTCTTGATATAAGTGAAATATTCTTGACTGGGACGTTAAACACCATTACTCAACTCAACTCCTCTACCCAGTGAGTAATGTGCCTTAATTACGAACAGTGGGAAACCTTATGGCAGTTTGTTATTTCATAACCATTGGAAAAATAGGTCTGTGTGAGATCACATCATAGACTTTACTCAAAGTGGACAGGGTAGAAATTTGAATACTGGGTGTAATTCTGTGAAACAGCATGGCTGTATGTTATTCCATAACCAATGGAAAATATTGGTCTACACACTTCATAGAATTTTTGTATGTCAAATGAAATCTCTTTTTTTTTGTACAAGTTTTTAGCTTATCTGAGCCAAAGATCCATGATGGCTGTATGCAGTCATCTTCTTAGAAATAAGAATTATTTAAAAAATCATGTTCACCTTTTTTAAGCATTATGAGTAATAATTGTTTTACTAAGTTATATTACCGGTATATATACTTAATTTTTTAAGCCCAAGGTGCTTTTTATAATTTCCCTTGCCCGTTCCAGTTCAGAATTTTTTCAAAATCCAATTTATTCTGAGTAGACCACTGCAATAGCTCAGTTGGTAGAGTTCTTGCTCCGAAAGTGGGGGGCCGTGGATTAAACCCTGACCAGGTCTGACCCAAAAATTGAAAGTGTGTAGTGACTGTTCTTTTTACAAACACTTAGCATTTGGAATTGAAAGTCCTGTTTTTTCGGATGGGAACATTAGCGTATAGCTGGCAATGTCTCGATATAAGCGAAATATTCTTGACTGGGATGTTAAACACCAATACTCAACTCAAATCTCACACTGTCACACTGAGTACATGTACTGAGTTTAAACAATAAAAAATTTATAGAAATCTACCTACTACATCAGTGAGAAAAATATTTTAGCATTTTGTATTTTAAGTGAGATGTGTTTTTTTCTGTTGATAAGTGAAAATCGGTTGCCATTGTAACTGGTTGCCATAATAAACAATTTTCTACTTATGGAAGACAAACAATGAAATGTAACTAGGAAATGTGACTTTTGTTTGATTTTAAGGCTTGAAACTTCCAGTTATAACAGCCTGAAACAAAAAATTCAATGTTTCTTATAAAAATGTTAAGGTATACCCGGTATTTTTTCAGAATGTTTCAGGGTCGACTGAAAAAGTTTCAGATCTTTAAACTATGAAGATGCCCTTATTTATTTTGGACCGGCCTAAATTTATGACCCATAGTAATTGCTTAGGGTTAATTGGTATTGAGGTACATTTCACATAATCATTTCTTTTTTCGCCTCGCCCCAAAATTTAATTCATGTTTTTGAATTTCATTGTTTGATTTCTAAAATGTCATTGCACTTTATTAAGCCTGTGATTAATTTGTATATCATTGTTATGAAAATATTAACCCTACCACCCCTTTTATTGTCTGTTGGCATGGCCTATTTTAAGTAAAAGGCTATTCTACAGACATCTTCAGGAACAAAAACATTTATCCTCTGTTTTTGATCTATGGACTGATCTTATTTTTCACTTCAGGATATTCTACATTGAAAAAAAGGGGTGGAAGGGTGTAAAATGTAATGATATATGTATAGGTTGAAGAATAAATCTTCTCAGATTTAAAATTGCTGTTAAGACTTTGTACATAACACAAGTACGTCATTAAAAAAGTTAAGATAGATTTTGTGTCGCTTTATTTATTTTAATTTGCTTACTGATATTTGTTCTCTTCAGAAATTCAAAGCTTTGGTGCCCCAGTGGTTTAAAGCACTGGATTACAGATTAATCCATATCTCATGGTTCAATATCATAAAGTGTTGTAACGTTTGTCAGTTCACTTTCTCATTTCATTTTTGGTGGGTCTTCTTTTGGTCCTCCATTCTCCTCCATCGTCTAAAAACTTGTTGTCTTTACCATCCAAGAAATGATTGCCTTGTTTCCTCCACCATCCCAGAACTCAAAAATGACTGCTGTTTCCTCCATCACCCCGGAACTCACTGTTTTGTTTCATCCACCATTCCAGAACTCGCTGCAATGTTTCCTTCACCACTGAAGAACTGACTGCCTTGTTTACTCCACCATCCCCGAAAGTGATCCAAAAGTGACCATCTTCTTTACTTCATCATCCAAGGACTCGCTGCTTGTTTCATCCACCATCCCAGAACTGACTGCCTTGTTTCCTCCACCATCCCAAAAATGGTTGCCTTTTTATAAGAGAATAATCTTGACTGGGGTTAAAAACAATACAGTATTACATTTCACCTATCAGAAACTTATGCTGTAGATAATTTTTAAAAGAACATAATTTCTCACTAGATTTGTGTTCTACTTGCATTTTTAATAGGCGTTTTGAAAGTGGAGAGGAGTAATGATGTTTTCCCCAGTCAAGATTCTTTAACATGTATTGAGATGGTCAGTTCTTGGATGGTGGAGAAAACCAGAGTGCCCTAGAGAAAACCACAACTTCAGGCAAGCTAACAAACTTTCTCACACAAGGATCTACCAGAGTGGAATAAGAATCTAGGGATGAGAGGCATTTGGATCCATAAGTGACCGCTTGACCATGAGACCACATGACCACTGATGACCCTGCGTGTGATTAGAGGATGCTGAATTAAATAAGCACAATTTAATTAAATTTTGCTTCTTTTAAAAAATTTTCAGACTTATATATGGAGACAAGAACTCCACGGATTTAAATGCCTCGCCTGGTTAGTTTGTGATCTAGTAAAAAAAAAAAAAAAAAATTTTTTTAACATAAACTTTCACATTTTGACACACCGCTGCCTAGTACAACACCGGAAAAGTAGGTAACACCTAAGTCTTGCCTCATGGCAATGCCAGTCTCGACAAAAATTGTAGGTGAATTAAAATAATTGAAATGTGATCTCAAAATTTAAACAAGCTTGATTTTAAAAGTGTGGTGTATGAGACTCTTGTAAATGCCAAAATAAAAGATATACAAGCCACCACATGCCACCACGAAGGTCTCGGTGGCAATTTATTCTGGAGAAGCTTAGGAAATTGTGTACAAAGAAAAAACTGCAAACCTTCAATAAGTGAAACTGATGGGCTTTCTTACATTAAGATCTGCCCCATTCTGTATTCTGTCTTCAAGACTATGAGAGATGATGATATGATAAGTAGACTGAGACATTAGACCACTTGGCCTCTGAAGATAAATTATCTGTAAAACTTTACAAACTATGGTCCTGTTATTGGAACATTGTCTGAATATGAATATAAGGCAAAGAATGGAGTGGAGTAACAGGTGTTATGGTGTTCAGATTCTTTCAGTTACTTCAAGGCGGTCAGTTCTGGGATGGTGGAGGAAACCAGAGTGCCCAGAGAAAACCAATGACCTTAGGCAAGCAAACTGACAAACTTTCTTACACTAGGATCTGTCCTGAGTGGGATTCAAACTCAGGCGGTGAAAGGCGATGTGATCCATAAGCATGCGCTTTAGACCACCCGGCCACAGAGGCCCCAAGATTGTGGTAGTTTAATTGCGTTAATGACAAAGTCAAGATTCTTTCTCTTATATTGTAGAATTCTTAATTGGTGCAAATAAATGAAGTATTAAAGTACCAAGATTAAACTTCTGACCTTTAGCAAGTGAACTGACAAATTTTCTCACAATTACATCTGCCCATGACGGATTTGAACCTAGTTGAATACAGGTGCTGTATCCAAAAGTGTGCACTTGAGACCACTCACACATTGAAGCCTCAATAAGTAGGTAGGAATTGTATTCAAAAATATTGGTTTATACATAGAAGAAGAAATTAAGAGACTACTGCGTTACTGTTATTAACTTTTTAATTCAAAAATTTAAAATATTAAATTAATTGGATGGAAAATATCTTAACAAGTGCAAAAAAAAAAGAAAAACCTACAATTTGAACTAAAAATCAGAACACACATGTTCCATGGATATCGGCAACATTTGCAACATTTGCGCAGAATATACATATACAGTAGTATTTTCTATTTGTAGAGTAAAGTGAAGATCTAGTTTTGTGCTTTCACTTATATTGATGTGCTCAGTACTGAAATGACAGAGGAAACCAGAGTACGAGGGTAATCACACAACCTCAGCAAGTGAACAAACAGACTTTTTAATGCTAGAATTTCTTCGAATAGAATTTAAACCTGGGTGATTCCTAAGCATGCACTTTAGACCACTTGGCCATATCTTTTAGTAAAAGGAAATGTCCAAGACAAATTTTTGGGATAATGCCGTTCTTTACAAGAAAATTTAAAATGATTGCCACTGATACACAGTCAGATAAACCCCTCTGTAACAGTAGAATTTTAATAATTCTAAAACTGTTTTTTTTTTTCAGCAAGTCATACAGAAAAGTATCTGCTGCTAAAATATACACAGAAAAATATTTTCACCAGTTATTCTGAAATGTGCACATATGGCACATCGAAATTTAACAGGTATTTTTGCAATAAAGTTATGTACAGTTTTTTTAAAACTAAAATATATGAATTGCCTCCCTTGGAAGACTTTAAAGGAACAAAAGAGGTATGGAAAATAAGGGTCATATTTGGCAACAAATAGTACATGTTAATTAAATAACTGACAATGTATGTGGAAAAACATGAATCAAAGATAACATAAAATCTCTCTCACTCTCTCTCTCTCTCTCTCTCTCTCTCTCTCTCTCTCTCTCTCTCTCTCACCATGTCTTGATTTCAACAATTGACTTGTCCAGATCTCTCTCCATCTCATTTTCAACAACAATATGTCTTAGTTATTCAACTGAATCATCAAAAATAATCTCTCTCTATCTCTTTCTCTCTCTCACACATACACACACACACACATACACACACACCCCAAGTAAAAAATAATAAGGACAATTTTGCCTAAAACTGATAACATTTAAATCAACAGTGTTTCATTGAAAAAAATATTGATTAGTTTATAAATGTTGATTTCACCTTCAATTTTGATTTTCATATAACAAATATGACCCTGATCATACTAATTCTTTTTTTATTGCATCAACTTTTATCTCAGTTTCCCTTTGTATTATATAAATATTAGTTCAAACACTTAAAGCTGCATTAAATTTTTCAATTTTCTGATTTTTTTTTTTTTTTTTTTTTTTTTGATTTTCTAAAAATATATATTTTTTAAAAAATTGATAACTTCTAATCATGATCCGTGAGATTCATTTTCTAAATTTCATTCTAATTAGCTGTAAATAAACGGAAATTGCATTAATTGTCTGTCATTAATATCCAAATGTATTCACAATGGTGTTATTTATCCCTAACAAAGTCATAAATGTCAAATTTAATGAAATTCTGTTTAATTTATCATATTTCAATGTTTTGTAAGTTGTGTTTAAATGACCCATTTTTGTATGACATAACCATGTTCTAAAATTAGATCCAACAGGCTACATCTTGCTGGGAAATTACTGTTATTTCTATGTATATTCGAGCTTTTATCATTGAACCATTGTTCATTAGAAACATCATTAAATAGATCAGCACCATTTTATCTTTTTCCTAGGAAAACTTAATGCAGCTTTAATCAAACTATTCTATTCATTAAACCATGGTTAATAGTAAAAAAGTTAAAGTTGTCTCCCTTAAAACAAAACAAACAAAATTACCTCCCTTTGAATATATGTAAAAATAATACTGGTAAATATTGTTTTTGTTATCTGAATTCTAAATATCTTGTATCACCATATACAGTAGTTTTGCCACCAAATCCACCATGGAACAGTATGTGATCTGAAGTTACACAACAAATGTGACCTGCTCGACCAACTCGACTGACCCCAATTTTATAAAAATTAATATTTGGTTTGTTGGTCATCAGAAACATATCTCCGACTGGTTCCTTAATTCTTCCATCAAAAGTCAATCCTCCATGAATAAATAAAAATCCAGACCCCTCCACAACTATATGATTCTTGCGTCCTCCTGGTATCCTCAATAAGGGCTGTAATTTTTTTGCCATGTCTTTAAATTTTTTCATTTCCGGTAAATTTTTGGGAAGACCTGTTTTGTATCCAGAATGAGCTTCTAATAAATTGTCGTTTCGGCCACCAATAATGTACAAGGTAGAATCTATAAAGTTTGTTGTATGACCTGAGCGAGAATCAGTAGATCCACTGTATTCCGAATATCTAAATTCCCCTTTTTCCACACTCCCCTTCAACATATATGCATTTCCACCAGCCTCTTTTAACCTCTGCATTCGTAAACTACCTTCCCTCCCAAGAACTAGTATTTCTCCCGTGTTCAGTAATGAAGCAGTATGGGAACTTAGCCCGCCATCGTCTGGAAAACCCGATACTTTTGGAAATAGCCATGTTTTGGTTTCTGTATCAAAGGCAAATACATCTGAGGTTCGGGATTTTCCATTCCATCCTCCAATAAGAACCATGTAGCGGTCTTTCAGGGGAATACATGTGTGATGACTGAGGGCTGGACCACCTGATACCCTGACTTCATTCCATATCAGTGTGTCAAAATCAAGTTTATATAATTTGTTAGATGGAACCAGACTACCAATTTTCTCCAGACCTCCATGGATATACAAACAATTACCTGTAAAATAAATTAAAAATAATAACACCTTGTATGCAAAATAATAATAATAATAATAATAATAATAATAATAATAATAATAATAATAATAATAAAACAAAAATAGCACCTAATAATAATAACAATAACAATAACAATAATGAAAAAAATAGTAATGATAATTTAAAAAATTATATGCAAATGTAAATTTTCACACTTTGTTGGGGGCATTGCAGCAAAAAATATTTTTATTTTGCAGCAAAAAATTTTCACCCTTTTCAGTCCAAGACATATTGACTTGTTAATTTATTTCTGTGTTAGCTTCTATTTTCATGCACTTGTATTTCAAGGACATGGATATTGTTAAAACTGAAACATAAAGCTCACGAAAAACAGGTGATTTTACTATAAAATGACACCCAAGTTAATCCCACATCAATAACAAAACAAAGCAAAATAAAAGCAGCTCACCTGCACATCAAGGCCTTATACAAACAAACATGCATGATGTGTAGGTGAGCTTATAGTTAAAAATACCGTAAAACCTGTTTATAAAAAAGATAAAAGCAGCTCACCTGCACATCAGGCCTTATAGAAACAAACATGCATGATGTATAAGTGAGCTAGTTTAAAAGTACTGTAAAACCTGTTTATAAAAAAGATAAAAGCAGCTCACCTGCACATCAGGCCTTATAGAAACAAATATGCATGATGTGTAAGTGAGCTAAAGTTAAAAATGCTATAAAACCTGTTTTGAAAAACAAGAAAATCACAGAACTAGATGTCTTGCCTAGTTCCTATAAATTAGTCTCTGTAAGTATCAACATATATTTGAAAATGCACAATTAGCTACACCTTTCACGTTATCACATGCAAACACTGCTGCAAAAAACATAAATTTCATTTCATTTCCACACATCCATATCTGATTACTGATATAGATAATGATGATTTTATTTTCTCGTATTGGGGCTAGTCAAATCTCACAATTTTCTAGGACAGGATTTTTTTCTCTTTTGGCTTTAATTAAAGAAAAGCTATAAAAATGAAGTTATTGTCAGCTGATATAGATATATTTTTTCATATTTGGGCTAGTCAAATCCCATAATTTTCCCGGACAGAATTTTTCTGTTTTGGCACAGGGTAAAGACAAAGCTATAATAATGAAGATTGTACTTCTCTGAGTAGAATTTGGGGCATGCTTTATCAAACAGGAATATTTAAAAAAAGAATATCAATCACAATTTTGTGTAAAACAGAGAAATCTTAACCCTTGGCCTTATATTTTGTTAATCCAGAACTTACTAATGAAGATGTCTTTATATAAAGTAAGTGATAGATGCTATTGATCCTATGAAAAAAATACAACTACATATATTTTTATAAGTACAGAAAGGAAAGGTCAGGTG
Organism: Tegillarca granosa; assembly: GCA_029721355.1. Classification (NCBI taxonomy): domain Eukaryota; kingdom Metazoa; phylum Mollusca; class Bivalvia; order Arcoida; family Arcidae; genus Tegillarca; species Tegillarca granosa. The sequence goes on along the minus strand of CM056610.1, from coordinate 10,882,962 downwards.
GTGTGATGTGATATGTGTGTTGAGTGCAAAGTGATGTATTGAGTTGTGGTATGGTATAGTGTGGTGTGTTGTATGATGTGGTATGATGTGGTGTGATGTTATGTGTTTTGTGATGTTTTGTGATGCAAATTATGGTATAGTGTGTTGAATCAAGTTAAGTTGTGGCAAATTGTTGGGTTGGATGTCATGTTGACTACATGTGGTGACTTGACTTGTATTGTGTTGAATTATGTTATAGTGTACTGTGATAATATAAGATGTTGCATTTGGTGTGTTGAAAGTTGTGTTGAGTTGTGGTGAAATGTGTTGTGTTGGGATGTGATGTTGACCACATATAGTGATTTGACTTGTATTGTGATAATATTAGATGTTGTGTTATGGTCTGTTGAATTAAGTTGTGTTGAAATGTGTTGTACTGGGATGTGATGTTGACTACATGTGGCGACTTGTCTTGTATTGTGTTGAAATATGTTGTAGTGTATTGTGATGATATAAGATGTTGTGTTTTGGTCTGTTGAATTTAGTTGTGTTGAGTTGTGGTGAAAAGTGTTGTATTGGCATGTGATGTTGACTACATGTGGTGACTTGTCTTGTATTCTGTTGAAATATGTTGTAGTGTATTGTGATGATATAAGATGTTGTGTTTTGGTCTGTTGAATTAAGCTGTGTTGGGTTGAAAGTTGTGTTGAGTTGTGGTGAAATGTGTTGTGTTGGGATGTGATGTTGACCACATGTAGTGATTTGACTTGTATTGTGATAATATTAGATGTTGGCTGTGTTGGGTTGAGGTGAAAAGTGTTGTATTGGCATGTGATGTTGATTAAATGTGATGACTTGCATTGTGTTGAAATATGTCATAGTGTATTGTGATGATATAAGATGTTGTGTTTTGGTCTGTTGAATTAAGTTGTGTTGAATTGTGGTGAAAAGTGTTGTATTGGCATGTGATGTTGACTACATGTGGTGACTTGTCTTGTATTGTGTTGAAATATGTTGTAGTGTATTGTGATGATATAAGATGTTGTGTTTTGGTCTGTTGAATATGGCTGTGTTGGGTTGAGGTGAAAAGTGTTGTATTGGCATGTGATGTTGACCACATGTAGTGATTTGACTTGTATTGTGATAATATTAGATGTTGGCTGTGTTGGGTTGAGGTGAAAAGTGTTGTATTGGCATGTGATGTTGACTACATGTGGTGACTTGTATTGTGTTGAAATATGTTGTAGTGTATTGTGATGATATAAGATGTTGTGTTTTGGTCTGTTGAATTTAGTTGTGTTGAATTGTGGTGAAAAGTGTTGTATTGGCATGTGATGTTGACTACATGTGGTGACTTGTCGTGTATTGTGTTGAAATATGTTGTAGTGTATTGTGATGATATAAGATGTTGTGTTTTGGTCTGTTGAATATGGCTGTGTTGGGTGGAGGTGAAAAGTGTTGTATTGGCATGTGATGTTGATTACATGTGATGACTTGCATTGTGTTGAAATATGTCATAGTGTATTGTGATGATATAAGATGTTGTGTTTTGGTCTGTTGAATTAAGCTGTGTTGGGTTGAGGTGAAAAGTGTTGTATTGGCATGTGATGTTGACTACATGTGATGACTTGACTTGTATTGTGTTGAAATATATTGTTGTGTATTGTGATAATATAAGATGTTGTGTTTTGGTCTGTTGAATTTAGCTGTGTTGGATTATGGTTAAACGTGTTGTATTTGGATGTGATGATGACTACATGTGGTGACTTGACTTGTATTGTGTTGAAATATGTTATAGTGTATTGTGATAATATACGATATTATGTTTTGGTCTGTTGAATTTAGTTGTGGTGAAATGTGTTATATTTGGATGTGATGTTGACAACATGTAGTGACCTGACTTGCATTGTGTTGAAATATGCTGACAGAATGTTATAGTGTATTGTGACAATATAAGATGTTGTGTTGAGTTGTGTTGAATTTAGTTGTGGTGAATGTGTTATATTTGGATGTGATGTAAAAATGACAACACGTAGTGACCTGACTTGCATTGTGTAGAAATATGCTGACAGAATGTTATAGTGTATTGTGATAATATAAGATGCTGTGTTGAGTTGTGTAGTGTTCATGTGTTTTATATTTAGTAATTATATTGTGATGTTTTTGTTGTGGCGAATTGAGTGGTGTTGAGTTGTAATGCACTGTTTGTAAAATATTGTGATGAATTTTGTTATGTTAAGTTGTGGTGTCTTGTGTTTATGATGAATTAAGTTAAAATGTTGTGTTGTGTTTCACTGCAATATGTTGAGTGTTATAATGTTGTGATGTTTGAGGATGTGATATTCTGGTGCTGTTAGGTGGGTCTAGGTATTGATGCATTCAGTTGTGTTTTAGTGCTTTGTTGTGGTCTAGAATGTTGTTTTGCATTGTGTGTTGTACATGTATCAAGTTTAATTGTGTTGTGATGTGTTTTTTGTTGTGTTGTGATTTAGGAAAGCAGAGTATTAGTATTGTATGACATTTTATGGCATGAAACTATAAGGCATGGTAAGGTACGGTGTGGTACAGTACATCATGGCATAGTACAGACATATGTAATTATCCTTCCGGAACATCAAACTAAATGCAAGTAATATAGATAAGATTTCAGAAAAAAAGAAAAGAAAAAAAAAAAAAAAAAAAAAAAAAAAAAAAAATCCCACATTTTTTTTACCTTAATGTTAATGAAGACTTTTTGTGAATTTTAAGGTGGCTCATGCAAAATTCATGCGATCCTTGGTATTTTCAAGCTGCAAGCATGTCCCTGAATGAAAGCAAACATTTTATATTGCTTTAACATTTTTAATCAGTGGAATAAATGGGTTTTGACAGGTATATTGTAACAGACCTTTTTCAATGGAAACCTAACATATTTAACCAAGTTTTGTAAATTTTGCATTTTTTAAAAGTGACTTTCCTCCCCCCCCCCCCCTTTTTTTTTTCTTTACAAATTTAAAAAAAAAAAAAAGGACTGTGGTGAAATATTAACCTTAAAATTTCATTTTCCTTTTTACACACTAGAAACAACAACGACTGAAGATACAGGAAAAGTAAAACCTTAGCCTCGCCAGACGAGACAAGTACATGTGTATTACTCATCTTAAACAGGTTTTACTGTATTCATCCAATCAAAAATCACTAAAAATTTCAAAATGTACCATATTTAACCAATAAAAAAGAACTAAAGATATAAAAATGTACCGTATTTATTCTGTTAAAATCAATAAAACTTCAGCATGTAAGTTTCGCCATGAACATTTGATCGACCTCCGAGGCCGCCATGTATTAAAATTTTGTCAGGAGTTATACAATAAACGTGAGCAGCTCGTCCAACTGTGCTTATGCCAACTTTTACCATACTGATGGTTGGTTTTTGTGTCAATATGTACATTTCTCCAACAGGCTCTTTGCTTCTACCATCAAATGTCTCCCCACCATGAATCAGTATTGCGCCTGGGCCTTCTATTGCAATATGGTTTTTACGCCCACCAGGCATTTTGCTTACTGGTTTTAATTTTTGTGCAACATCAGCAAATTTTGATGTTACAGTTACTGGCTGTGACAAACCACTTTTATACCCTCCATGAATTTCAAGTAATTTATCATTTCGTCCACCAACGACAATTAAAGTTGAACCAATAAAATTAGTGGTGTGTCCTGAACGTGAATCCATGGCTGCACCGTGGTGAGAATAAGTGAAACCTGATTCCACACTTCCTTTTAAAATATACACACTTCCTGATCGTCTTTGCATTCTCAAACTTCCTTCTCTACCAAGAATAATTATCTCCCCTTTACTCAATAATGAGGCAGTGTGAGAACTTAGGCCAGCATCTTCCGGGAATCCTGAACTCTTTGGAAACAACCAAACATTTTTCTGTGTGTCATAAACAAAAATTTTTGAAGTTCTGGCTTTTCCATTCCAGCCCCCAATTAAAACCATGTACCTATTTTCTAGTGGCACACAAGCATGGTGGCTCAATGCTGGACTGTTTGGTTCATTTATTTCACTCCATGTAAGAGAAGATAACTCAAGCTTATAAAGTTTATCAGACGGCTCAGTGCTGTCCTTTTTTGATATGCCGCCATGAATATAAAAATTATTTCCTGAAAGTAAAATAAGGACAGATCGCAAGAAAGTGATTTAAAATACAAATAACCTGATAAAGCTGTTACCATGGATACTACATAAACATGTTCTGATTAAAACACAATCTCCATTTTTGTGTCTTGATGAGTCAGT
>CM056610.1:10688701-10876201 GCA_029721355.1 Tegillarca granosa | reverse complement strand
TTCAAAATCATAACTTAACTGCTACATACCTATAACACAGCCTACATGGAATGCTAAACATGGTCCTGCTGGAATTAAAACTTCCCAATCTATTAATAACTTTTCTGTACTTCCACCGCTAGCCATCTCTGTTGGTCATCGTCCATTTAAAAACCTTTAATAAAATCAAAGATCTTATAAATTTTCTTATTTTATGATGATAATTTTGCATTTTAATTTTTCAAAATATTCACAAAAATCCCTTTTTTTTATCTCTAAAAGATTAATCTAGTTACAAGTTTACATAGTAAATGAATTAAGAGTTGTGTCTTTGATCCGCTTTGTATGACTACAATTTAGATGTGTATGGTAATTTTTAGCAAGTCAATACACCACAATATTTTTTTTTTTTTTTTTTTTTTTACAATGGGTGATCCATAAAACTCTTTCTTACATGCAGCTGCCATGGATCAAACCCAAAACAGTGAACATCTAGAACTGTAAAACAATATTCTGTCTTATTTGCTTTAAATAATGAGCTATCTGTAGACCAGTGGCAAAAAAATATTTTAAAAAATAATAATAAAAAAAATAAATAAATAATTAAACAATAAATAAATAAATTGATAAATAAATAAACAAATAAACAAATAAAATATATTAGATACAAATTTCAACTAAAACTGTTCCTGATTTATTGTTTATTGTTAATTTTTTTTTTTGTTTTTTGTTTTGTTTTGAAGACATATTTAATTTTTAAAAAAATTATTCCTTTTAAGCTGTGCAAGAATTTAATCAAGAAAATCATGTTTTTAATTTGAAGCAGAGTGGAAGGGATTAAAATATTTGAGTGGCTAGTTTTAGTTTATATTATTATTAAACAATATTTTATGAAACTGATTACATTACAATAAATTGACATTTACAATATTTGATTTCAACTGGAACAAAAATATAATTCTTATATTAATCAGTCTCCAAAGCCTTAACTATAGACATCATTCGTGTTATATCTTTATAATTAAGAAATTACCAATATTAAAAATTAATTTAATGACTTTTATTACAAATAAAATTTTTTTCAGATTAAACTTAGGCAGTCTGCTAGGGTACATCCTCAATTCATACACAAATACTCTTTACAGTAAGATATGGTATATTAAAATAGTAAATGGGATTGACAAAATTACCCATACAAACATAAATGTTTCAACCAGAACAAAAATCACTAGAGGACACAACAGAACACTGTTTAAACAACAAATAAAACCAGGTTTTGGTAAAAATTCCTTTGGATTCCATGTAATTGAAGACTGGAACAATCTACCGATCTAAACAGTAAACATTAACAGTGTCAGCGCCTTTAAAAGCACCCTAAATCATGCATGGAAAAATCACCCACTCAAGTTCCACCAAGAATGTTTCAAAGAACTGTGCACATCGGGCAGTTAAAACCTAATAAATAAAGGCAAATATACAGAGCCTAAGGCTTGCATAACGGTGTCGACTATGGTGAGAAAAAATAATCTACCGGTTCGTCCTGAAAATCATGACTCTTAATGGCTTTGCTATTATGGATATGTGTTGTAACAGAGTCTCCGTAACCATGTTAACAACACACATCTATAAAGCAAAATCGTTAAATCATGATTTTCAGGATTTATCTGCCGGTATGCTATGTAGGAAAGGATTCCCTCAAATTTAATGTTGTTAAATTCGACAGCATAAAGACAATAAATCTGAAAGAAATATTGAAGAGATCTTGGATCATTATGCGATCAGAATAAATAAACACACAACAATTCACTAATATGTGCCTGTTTTCATATTAAAAATCTAAGTGCACCTGTTTGTTTATACCGCCATTTTGTATCTCCAAGTCCTTTACCCGGATGTGGGCATTCCCACAATGCACATCGTTTCGTCACACGTTCGGGGAAAAGCTGGATTTTCAGCGGCTGAAGTTGGTATAAAAGGGAAGTAGTAACCACTAAAAATCGACAGTTTGCGCAATATACAGTAAGCATATTAATAGATTATGCAATTATAATTTACAAAACATAAACATTGTATTTAGACATCCTGTTAAATTACAGAAAATACATGGGTTAAAACCGTGAAGTGTGCTGGCTCACCATCCATGGTCATTAAGTTTGAAGGTAGCAACAGGCACATACTGCATTTCTGCCCGAAGCTTATCTGAAAAGTCATCAATACAATAGGATTTATCACGAGAGTATTCTCGTATATAGTCGTATTCAAGGATTTTTGATACTATAGCTGGTTTCACTTTCAGATGCTTAAAAATGGTGGGTTTTGAATGTTCAGGAACTGGCACTTCTTGAGATCCAGCTAATAAAAACATAAGTGTTTCTAACCCCTTTTTATTGGGTTATTAATTTATGTGCCTTGTAGCACTAAAAATATAAATAACTTGTTTAGCCATTGAGGCTTTAAGCAGTATCCAGTTACCCACAGACTATTTGGATAATCATTGTGGCAAATTTTTGCATCTCAAACTCGTTAAATACAAATATTCACAGTGATTTCATATAGTATCAGCTAAACTTTTTTGTCAACATTATTTCATTAAAAGTCATACTATTTTTTAGGTTTTTGTGGGCATGATGATAATTCGGATGCATTACTGTGTCAGTGGCATGTTGAAGCATCTAAATTGAAATAATTTGTGTTCTCACATAATTCATCATCTTTTATGTTACAAGAATTGGTGTTTCACTGTTTTCACTTCATTTTTTACATGCCTATTTCATATTCTGGTCTTCAGACGGTAGCTACATGACTGACCAGAAAATAATAGTAATTCTATTACAAAAAGGAAATGTTTGTCAGTACAGTGTTGCCACATAGCCCTAATGAGTTTAGCAACAAGTACTTGTGTGGCTATCACTAGTATTGTCATGGTTATCGCAGGCCATCGATTGTTGGTTGTTGTCAGGACAGCAATCCTAATAATTGATTACAAGATTAATAATTGTCATCGCCGACATTAGCAAGTGGTTTCTGGATTGTAGTCAAGTTGGTTTCCTTTCTGTTTCTTGCTACTAAAAACAACAATGGTGGGTGGCGATCAGATAATTTATCTGTATCCAGACACTCTTCACACCAGGGAGATGCTTCAGCCACTGTCAGGGCAAGGAGCTCCCTGGCCTTTAACTTGCAGTCACTAAGCTTGAACACTTGGCTTTCACAATAAAAATACTTATAAAATAAATACTGATGTACAGTCACTAAGTAATTCAGATTATTAATCAAATAATGAATTGATTTTTCCTCTCTGATTATCGATTATTAATTTTTGTCCGAATGGACATCACTAGTTATCACCCTACATCTGTTTGATAAGGAACCCCCCCCCCCACACACACACACACATCAAACTTTCTCGGGACTAGGATCTGCCTGAGCTGGATTCAAACCAAACCTAGGTAAAAAGAGGCACAGTGATCAGTAAAGCACATAATTTGGACCATTCTGCCTCTGAACCCCTTATTTCCAGACAGCAAAGGCATTATGCAGACTAATTGAAGGTAGATATATTCAACTCAAATGTGGAGTAGATTATCATTGTGTTTATATCAAACACAACTCTCTTTTTCTTACAATCTAAAATGTACCTATAATTTGTACTTTAAGTCATTTAATAGTATAAAAAAAATGACACTTGCCTTTTTGTAATCTTCTTCAAAATATACCAAAATTGTCATGCCTTTGAAAACAACCTACACTGCACTATGTATATAGAATGCAAATTAGTGTTATACATGTAATGTGCATATTAACATCAGAAGCTTCTTGTTATTAAGTACCACTGCGGTAGCTGTGTTGGTAGCATGCTCGCTTTGTAAATGGGAAGTTGTGGGTTCAAACCCCCACAGGGTCTGATCCAAGACTTAAAAGTAGGTAGTGACTGTGTTTTGCCAAGCACTTGGCATTACAAAATGAAAGTCATTGTTCTTTCAGATGAGAACTTGAATTAAAGAAGGTCCTGTGTCATGGTAGGTGTGGACGATTAAGAATAATGCTGTATAATGCCTATCAGCACAATGCACTGTAGGCAAAATTTCTGCACTGTTGCATATAGTTGGGGACGTCTCAATATAAGTGAAATATTCTTGACTCGGGGCATTGAACACCATTACTCAACTCAACTCTTGTAATTGATACCAGCATATTAGTAATATTTATTCAAAACCATTTATGAAGTACATGTATTGGATTAACCGAAAATGTTTTACTGATAACTGATTAAGGGTGACCACATTAAATAATTAAATAAAAGCATTAGTTTGCTGAGAAAATAGTTCCACACTGAGAGTGATTTACTGGTAATTGATTGTAGGGTGATCCACATTAGATAAAGCACATTATTTTGCTGAGAAAGTAGATCCACACAGAGAATGATTTACTGTTAATTGCAGGATGATCCACATTAAATAAAAGCATGATTTTGCCGAGAAAATTGATCCACACTGAAAATAATTTCCTGGTAATCGTGGGGTGATCCACATTAAATCAAAGCATTAGTTTGCTGAGAAAATAGATCCACACTGAAAATAATTTCCTGGTAATTGATTGTGGGGTGATCCACATCAAATAAAGCACATTATTTTGCTGAGAAAGTGGATCCACACTGAGAGTGATTTACTGGTAATTGATTGTGGGGTGATCCACATTAAATAAAGCACATTATTTTGCTGAGAAAGTGGATCCACACTGAGAATGATTTACTGGTAATTGATTGTGGGGTGATCCACATTAGATAAAGCACATTATTTTGCTGAGAAAGTAGATCCACACTGAGAGATATTTATTGGTAATTAATTGTGGGGTGATCCACATTAGATAAAGCACATTATTTTGCTGAGAAAATAGACCAACACTGAGAATGATTTTCTGGTAATTGATTGTGGGGTGATCCACATTAAATAAAGCACATTATTTTGCTGAGAAAATAGACCAACACTGAGAATGATTTTCTGGTAATTGATTGTGGGTTTGATCCACATTAGATAAAGCACATTATTTTGCTGAGAAAATAAATCCACACTGAGAATGGTTTACTGGTAATTGATTGTGGGTTGATCCACATTAGATAAAGCACATTATTTTGCTGAGAAAGTAGATTCACACTGAGAATGGTTTACTGGTAATTGATTGTGGATTGATCCACATTAGATAAAGCACATTATTTTGCTGAGAAAGTAGATCCACACTGAGAGATATTTATTGGTAATTGTGGGATAATCGCATTTAATAACCTTGTTAGTTTGCTGATCAAGTTAATCCACACAGAGAGTACGGTAATTTACTGGTAATTGCGGGATGATCCGCATTGAATAAAAGCATAAGTTTGCTGATCAAGTAAATCCACACAGAGTTATTTACTGGTAATTGCCAGGTGATGCACATTAGATCTAAAAACAGTTAAAAGAATATCGTCTTTATGTTCTAACAACACATTATGGTTTATTAATGACATGAGATGCTGCAACACTCTTTTACTTCGTGTTATAATGTAGTAATGTTGTAGCATCAGTAATTTTCAGCCATTCCCATTTTGAGTAATTTTTTTAGTGTCTATAAATTAATCTTAGAATGAGTTAGTGTATGCTTGAAATGTGGAAGTGGAGAAAAAATATTTGTTGGGTAAAAATATCACGGTTTTTTTTTATTTTATAAAATTCTGTTGAGAGACAGTATTCATTGGGTTAAAATATCATGGTTTTTTAACTTTTATAAACTCCTGTTGAGGTAAAATTTTATGGAATTGATTGAGTTTTTGTGAAAATTAATCCCATTTGGGACCTTGGGTTATTAAAAAATTTTGTTGACAATGAAATTCATGGTTTTCACTTCCCAACAATAATAGTGATATTTAATTACCAACAAATATTTGTGATTTTACAGTAATTATCCATTGAGATATATATATATATAATATATATATATATATATATATATATATATATATATATATATATATATATATATATATATATATACAATTTTTAAGAGATATTTGTGAATGAAAATAAAATTGTAATGATTACTATATCTTGCCTACTTTTATACTTTCAGGTTACTAACAGTAACAGAAAAAATGTCATCTTCAGATGAAGAGGAAGAAGGGGATAGTTTATCAGAAATAGATTTTTCAGTCATAAGTACTTCAATAAGACTCGGAGGAACAGTGGTTAATCAAATCGTCAATAGCATAAATTATGGCTCACCAGAAGTACGGTATTTATTACAGGAAGAATGTGATGTCATCATCGAGTGTAAAGTATGTCGTAATTTATTTCGTAGTATTCCAATGTTTGTGGCACACAAAAGAATTTATTGTCAGGAGTTTTCAGCTTCTAGTAAAGATAATGCTGCAAGTTCACCGCCTGAAGAACAAGTGGTTGTTGTTCAGCCAGAGTCAGCAGATGTACCTAGAGAAGGTGAAGGTCAACAAAAATCTACCGTTGATCAGTTGCTAGCGGGAACATTTCATGGCACATCAGAAGCTTACAAGTTATACACTAAACATGCTCAAAGAGTAGAAACACAGAAAACTCATAAAACTGTTTCTACCATAAATGTGACTGAAATTCCAACCAATCCAAACGCTGTTCAGATAAGTGTGCAAAGGAATATTGATAACCAATCAGACAGTGTTTTACAAAATGGATTGGCTGCTGATGATGGAAGTACACAAGTCAAAAAGAATGATAAAGTTAATGACAGCAGGAGTGAACTTATGAAAGAGTTGTCCAAGAAAATAGAAAAATCTCCGGATTTTTTGAAAGAAAAACTAGAAAAACTGGAAAGTAATTTGAATTCAGATTCACAAAAAGGAAATAGTTTGAATAAAAACATTGAATTAAGACCTGTGAAAAGTCAGGATGCAACTGTGTGTGAACTCAGAGAGTTAGAAAATATGGGTCACTGTGACATTAAAAAGGTCAAATGTTTGATATGTAAAGTAACATTTGTGGCTAAAAAGGGATTGTTACAACATATGCATTCACAACACTCTGGGAAAAAAACAATCTATCCATGTCATATGTGTAAAAGTAAATTCAAATATTTTTGGGGACTAACACGTCATTTGAAAAGCAGTCATGAAAAAACGAAGGAACAGATTGATAGAATTCGTGGGAAATTGAGAGCAAACGCATATACAATCTCAGTAGATAGTGAACATAACGAAAACATGGACACAAACGAAAAGGAAGAGAAGTCAGTGTCAAGCCAGACAGAAGCCATGGAAATCGCAGCGTCATCTATTAGTAGTGAAAGCAGCAAAAAAGTAGCAAGGACTCCAGGTGGCATTACTTTGAACAAATGTGGCGGATGTGGAAAAGCCTTTTGGAAACGACAAAGTTACGATGAACATACCAAACAGTGTAAATGGGTAGCACCAACATCAAATAGTCATGCAGATAATCTGAGACACAAACAGGTCAAGGAGAATGATTTACTGGCAAATACAGATAACAAGACTACAATAACTCCTGGTAAAAACCAGGATAAAAATGATTCAACAACTAAGGAAAATGAATCAAAAACTAAGGAAAAAAGCAAAAAAGAGTCGCCTACCTTGGCAGATAGTCAGAAGGCTGTTCCTGAAAGATTTATCAGAACTAGAAGTGAAAGTATGACTAGAGGACATGAAGTGAAAACTAGAAGTGGAAGCAGTGAAAGTAGAAATTCTTCTAGAAGTGAGAAGTTCACACAAGAAAATAGGTCAAGAAGTGGGAACACTGGCCATGTGGCTAAAAATAGAAACAGCGATCAAATGGAAAGTGTAAAAAGTGAAAGTAGAGATAGAAGTAATGATAGTAGTTCTAAAAATGAGAAATTTACACAGGAAAATAGGTCAAGGAGTGAAAGAGATGTCCCGAAAACTAGAACTTCGAAGTGGAGGTAGAAGTGACTCTTCAAGAAGTGTTAGTAGAGATAGAAAAGGATCAGTGAGTTCTGACATCACAGAAAAACAGATGGTAACGAGAAATATAGCTACCAGGAGAGGTGAGTCCGAGAGGAAACCTGTCCGTTAGTAAAACTACAACTGAAAAATCATTAAATAGATCAAGAAAAGTCTGAGGAAAGTGTCCAGGATAGTGATTCTGAAACGATGTCCATAAATTCAGGAACTGCAACCAGCAACATTCCAAGAAGAATTGGAACTAGAAGTTCTGATGTAAGCTGTGCCACTGAAACTGATGAGGTAGATGGTTCTGGTAAAAAAGAATCAACCTCTCCATCATCTAAAATTAACAGGGATCATAATGTTGAAGTTGGTTCAAAGAAGGGCCATGAAGTAAATTCTATTGAGGCATCTAGAAAGTACTTAAGTACAAGGAGGTCTGTTTCTCAGAAAAGTAAGGATTTACAGAGTCAAGTGAGTTCAAGGAACTCTAGTGTAGAAAGAGACCAAGTCTCGGGGACAAGAAAAATGATAAATACCAATAGTTCTGATGATGCAGCCAATAAAATACATGATGAATCGTTGAAAAATTCTGATTCGAATTGTGTTGAGGCTGATGATACTCAGACTTTGGACGAAACTGCATCAGGTATTACAACCACTGGTAACACCTACATCATCGACGGAGTAGAAATATCCGAAGTTACTGAAGCTCAGATAAATGCTCGTAAAGACAAAATTGATCATCAAAACGATTTCGATGATTTAGATGATGTCATCAGTGATACAGCATCAGAGTCTAAACATTATTTGAGAAGTTCACAAAAAGAAAATACAAAAACGAGTAATACTGAATCTAGACTTTCTTCTAGTTCCGAAAACCTACATTTAGATATCGATGAACGTATGGGTGATAAAACGGAGAGGAGTTCCAGTAGTGAAAGAAGACCAAGAACTTCATCAGCATTAACTCAGAAACAAAGTCCCAATTTGAAAAGTTCAGGTGTTGAAAAAAAGAGCATGGACAGTGATGAAGTTCTGACTAAAATCACTTCTGTTTCTACCATGACACATGTGCTTCGGTCTCATGACAAAGCTGATGGTGCTAAAAACAAAGACATAAAACAGGCACTGTCACCAAGTACACCAATAGATAATCCTGTTTTTGATCCAAATATGGAAATGTTGGAAGCTCAAGAAACTATAAACACTTTACAGAATTTTCCTAATATACAGATGATTACAAGACGATCCTTGGAAACGTTTCGTCCGAAAGACGAGGATGTCGCAGAAGAAAAGTCTGATGATGTTCCAGCACCTGCAATGGCAACCAGGAAATCTGAACGACAGAAATCTCATGCAATTGATCAAAATAAAAATCAGGAAAGTTCAGTCAATGAAAGTCAGAAGTCGACTGCCCAGTTAAAGAAATCTACAAAAGAAGAAAGTACTTTTACCACAATCTATGTTTGTATATTTTGTCCGAAAGAGTTCAGCTACTATTGGGGTTTAACAAGACACCTTCGGATAAATCACCATAAATCGAAACAACAAATACCGTTATTATGGAACAAGTTAAAGGCTAAATCATATACAATCAACAAAAAAACTGACGTCAAGCGAATCAATAAAACGGGACCAATAAAAGTGGAATCTGGTAAAACGAAAACAGGATTACTGTCAGTCTAAAAATACTAATGATAAATCCAAAAATGTGAGTTCTGTAAAAACGAGAGATAATATGCACACTAGATCACAACTTAAAGGTCCAAAAGCAGAGCCAACATCAGGTGAAAAATTAACACCCAATACAAGAAAAAGTGTGGTAAAAACGGGTGAAATCAATACAGGTGTTGGAAATCGAATGATAAAAATTAGTCCCAAGTCAGAAAGTGTTCAGAGGTCTGCTGTAAAATCCCTGAAAAGTCCAGCATCTGGTGTTAAAAGTGACAGCAAGATGCATGACTGTGAACCCACAACCCCTTATAATACCAGAAAAAGTGTAGACCACTTGGTATCAAGTAATAACACACCCACTGACAGCTTTTCTACGTCTGATAATGTGAGTGATGAAACAACGTCGGAGAAAATATATACAGTTCCAGAGATTAATTCCAATTCTAATAAAGTGTGTATAGAAGAAATTTGGGTTGGTAAAGAACCTGGTCAACCCTCAAAAAGTATCCGTTGTCAGAAGGTCATCATTGAATCAGAGTCTGGTAAGTCCCTGCTCTCAAAAATGACTGTAAGACGCAGAAAATCGCAAGTAAATTCTCCAAAATCGAAAGAAAAAGGAACACGAAAAATGTATGTTGTTGATCCCGGTAAATCTTCACAGCCAAGATGCTTAGACTCAAAACGTGTGGATGCACTCATTTGCGAAAACCACACAACAGCGGAACAGTTCTGTTTACAGTGTGGAATGGTATTTTCAAATGTGTCTAATTTACGGCGACACATAGTGCGCCATCTTGGGTGGAAGCGATACAAATGTAAACTCTGTAGTTTTGCTAGTTATAATAAATCTGAGTGTAGCACACATCTGAGAAGAATACATACAGAGAAATTGTTAGGGGGTTCAGTTCAAAGTTATGTTATTGACTTGAATAAAGAAGCGAGTAAATTAAGAACAGAGAAAAAACAGAATACAATGTCTCTAAGAAAAACTGACTCAACGTCGGGAACAACATCTTGTAAATCTTACTGGTATAGAGATAGAAATGCAAAACGAGTGCCATTAAAAATTTCAAATTCTAGTCGTGGAGACATTGATTTAGGTGATCGTGAAAATGCTGATGAATCGTCGAATAAGAAAAAGAAAACAGTGCAAAAGAAAAATGAAGATCGAAGGAAACCAGGGGTGAATGTAAAAAATATCAAACAGATTCCTTCAAGTTCAAAATACAATATATCTACAAGAAATTCCTCACGCACTTTTGATACAAGCCCTTACAAAGAAATGAATGAGATGGAAACATTAATGACTCGACAAGGTCATTATCCGAAAGACGAAAAAATATCCCTGCGTTCTAAACGTGATATTTTAAGTGATATTGATAATGAAAATGTTTTACCGAAACAGAATTTGAAATCGAGTCCAAGTTCTCAGTTAGCAAATGATTCTCAGATAAGTAAAGCCAATTCAGGATCTGATACTGTAGTACAAGATAGACCTGTTGTAAGAAAGAGGAAAAGAAGTGATAGCGAGGGACACAATCCACAAGAAGTGGAAGAGGAAAAGGATAATGAAATCGACACTGAAATCAAAACATCCCCCTCAGGATCTAAGTCAAAAGAGGTCAAACAAAATGAAGCAAAATGGAAATTAAAGCGATCTTTCAGTCATGATGGAATTCCGTCGAGTCAAGTGAGTAATGAAGAAAGTGATGAGTTTTCATCCAATACTGATGGTGGACAGGTATCAAAACTGGAGAAAAAATATTCTGAACTGCGCCAGGCAGGAGGCAGATGTTCGATTGACACCTAGTTTGAAAACTATGATGGCTGCACTAGAGGAAGCAAGAGCAACCATCAAAAAACGAAGGCGACCAATGAAACGATCTGTTTCTCCGGTCAAGAAAATTCAACGATTAAGTAGTGTTGATGCCACTTGTAAAGACAGATTTAGAAGACACAGCCTTGATGTAATGGTGTCAAAAACTGGAACTACTGATAGTGATGTTAATTTAGATAAAGAATCAGTTGATGAAAATGTTAATGATGACGAGGATGATAATGGTGATGATGATGGTGGTCATCTACAAAATGTTAATCAGATGAGTGCCGATAATGAGATTAATGATGACAGTAATTTTGAGATTGATGAAAAAGAGGAGGGTAACGATGATAACAAAACATTACAAGAAGTCGATGATAGTCAAAAGACATAACAGAGAAAACTGAATCTGAAGACAGTTAAATCGCAAAAAGTTGTACTTTTATTTCTATGTAACTGAGTGATGCCTATGCATCAATTATTTTGATCAGAGACTAGTTTGAGATATTGATTAGCAAGCCATTGTTTTGATTTGAGCCTCATTCTGATTCAGGAACTTATGTGATTTAAAAAAAAGTCTAAATTCTAAGAAAAATAGGATTTTGAAACTAAAGATGAAATATTTATTGTCAAGTGTCCATATTGTCAACCCGAATGTTTTAAGCCAATGAAGTTTTTTTTTTTCGGAAATGAAATTGAGTATTATTTTACATATATGAATTATTATAATCAATGAAATTGCATTTAAATTGAAAGATAAAATTTTAATTAGATAAAATTTAAATTCAAATCAAGTTTTTTTCTGTATGGAAATTTTGGACAATCTTTTGAAGAATATTTTCCATATACATGTATAACCAGTAGAAATTAAAAGTACTGAACCTTGATATATGTACATGGAATTATTTTGTTTTTTTGCCCACAATTTGGTCTTTTAATCATACTTGTATCTGTAAAAATTTAGTTAGTGCCTCCATTTACAATTTTCATTCACTTATAAATAAAATGAAAGTGTAAATTAATGAATTCAATTCAGGATGCTTTGGTTACTGTGGTAACAGTTTCACAAAAACATAAATTAGAAAGAGGTTGGTCTGAATTTATTCAAAACTCATTTTAGGCTATAAAAACCTGAAAAGAGGTTGGACAATAGAACATATTTTTGGAGACAAAATGATTATTTAGATGCAATGACACTATGTTTTCTTTTGAGATTTAATACATTAATTGCCATTTGTAATTTCATTTTTTAGCAACATTTTGAGGTCCCGTATTGTATATGCTTTGGTTATTTAAGCAGCCCCTATGGCCAAGTGGTCCCAAAGGCATGGTTACAGATCATGGTGTCTCTATGCCTAGGTCTTGAATCCAAGCTGGGCATATCCTAGTGTGAGAAAGTTTTTCAGTTTCCTTGCCAAAAGTCTGTAGTTTTCTCTCCACCATCACAGAATTTACTGACTAGATATAAATAAAAAAAATCTTTGCATAAATAAACATTACTTCACTCATTGGTTCTTTTTTATAGGTGTCCATAATAATAAAGCCGTGATAATACCTTAAAACAACACTAACTGATAAACTTTTTAACGTCAGATTTGCCCCCCGGAGTGGGATTTGAACCTAGGTGGTTAGAGGCACCATATTTCTTAAGCACATGCTTTTAGACTCACTCGACCATGAAGGCTTCTTTAAGATAAAATTTTGAAGTTAAAACAGTTATTCTGTGCATTTGTTATCTTAACATGTTCTCAAATGTTGTATATTTTAAATACTGTGAATTGGGAATTTTCACGTCGGTTAATTTTCGCGAAAGACAAAATGGACATCTATTGGCTTTATATTGAATTGTACATAATCTGGTGACCACCAGCACAATTGATATTGAATTTTTATATTAGTATTAGTGATAGTTTTATTTTCACTACTCGCTTTACTTCCAATTTTAATGCGGAAATAAAACAATCATGAAAATTTCCCAATTAAGGCAGATGTAGGCCCTTTAATAGTCCCTTAAAAGAGCAAGAGTGATGTTGTATTATGCATTACTGAACTTGGATTACCTAATGGCACATTATGTTCCCCGAGTTATTGATGTACAGTGTAGTAATATTATTTGTGCAATCTACCGATTTTGCTTAATTATTTTGGATTAAGAAACTAATGAAGTATTTTTTTTTCACAATTTTTTTTAACAAATATAAAAGTATTTTAATTTTTTTTATTAATTTGTATGATTGATTAACAAAATGTTTCTTACAAAAATACAGGTTTTTCTGCCTTTTATCTATTTATGCAAAGTTGAAAGTAACAATGAAACACTTTTCATTTGAAGTTAATTTTTTTTATTTTTATTTTTTTTTTTTTTTGTGTTACAGATTAAATGACATCATTTTTACAAATGTCTTTTATATGATTATTGTAAAAAGTAAGAAAAATTTGTTAATTAATATGTCAGTTAAATTAGGTCCCTTTATTTTTTGTAACTAATGTGGAAATTAAATTATCTCCCTTCATTTTTTTAAACCTATGTGATCTAAGTTATCTCCCTTTATCTTTTGCAACAGAGTGTAAATTAAATTTAGATCTAATCAGCTCTTTAGTCATATTTATGCTATATTATAAAGCAGTATTATTATTGACTAAGCATGTTGCATTTGTTTGAAGGAATATCTGATATAAATAATGAAATACAAATGTATTTAGAAGGATACAGTATTAATGCAGTGAGATTAATTATTTAATTATTTTGTATAAGACCTTAATTATGACCTGGTAATTGCATATTCAAGTTTAGACTTTGAACACTTTTTTTAAAAAAGAAATGATTATTTTGAAAAAAATAATAATTTTTTTTACCTTTCAATGAAGAAAATAGTATGAACAAAAAATCTGCTCTTTCTATTAATGTATTTAATTAAATGATTGTAGAAGGTGTATCTACTGACCTTAAATATTCAAATAGAGTCAAGAATCAGCTACTTGTATTGAAAAGAAGAGGCTTAATGTGAAACATTGATCATTGGATTTGTAAAGGGATTTCTCATTTATTTTTAGTTCAAGTTTTTGAATTTGAAAAACAGTGAAATTTGAAAAAAACAATGAATAAACTTTGTAAGACTTAAAGTAACTGAGGTATATTTTACAGTATCCATGACAACATCAATTGATTTATCAGATTTCTTCTTTATATTAATATCATAGACAATATGCATGTATGTACCACAAATTAATGATATCAAGTATTCTAAATCACATGATAGAAATTTATAACCAATCAGAATTAGTATTCAGAATCGCATGATAGAAAATTATGACCAATCAGAATTAGTTTTCAGAATCACATGACAGCTTTTGATTTGCTTGTTGCCTACTATTAGATAATTGTACATTATATGACACCTGCTTATTTGTTTGTTGCCCACTGGTAGATAATTGAAGTACTCTCGGGCTTGCCCCAAGACACCTGTTGATTTGTCTGTTGCCCACTGATAAAAAATTATGTACACACCAATATGACCAGAAGTTGATTAAGTATATGACACCTGCTGATTTGTTTTTTGCCTGTTGATAGATTTTCCTATTTTTTTTAATAATTCTGTGTCATTAGTTTATGTTGTGTTGTTTTGTATGGTCATATATCAACCAAGGTGTGCAAGGTAACTGCATGATGTTTGGGTCATCCACTGTGATTATGATATATATACAAGTGTCTCAAATTTAAAACTTCTGGTAATACATGTATGAAAGGAATCCAGAAACCTTTTGCGTTTTTGCATATATGTGTTGCAAGTATAAAATATAATGTTCAAAGAATATATACAAACAGAGGACATGATTAATTTAAAAGACCATGCACCTGTCTGAGGTCATCAAATAATCATGAAGACTTATTGTTCAAAATTCCACATACAATCAGAAATCCCAGGTGAGCAACACTGGCCCTTTTTAAGACAAGCTCATGGTCAAAAATGTGATAACAATATATTACATTTTATTAATCTTCATTTTTTTTTCAAAACAAAAGTAAAAAAGAGTAATTATATTAACTAACAGAATAAATTAAAATAAGGCCTAACTTAAAAATTTCCTTGTTTGCTGTTCTCCAACCCATGCTATTCACGTGTGTGTAGGTAGTTAGGGAAATTTTTTTTTATATATATATTTTGAAAACTTATTCCATTACACTTTTGAAAAAGTTTAAATTGGTTTCAAATGTCTCTTTTAAAATACATTTTACAAATGTTTTGCTAACTAAAGTCTTTTTTGTTCCTCCTTGTTTTTTCCCATGAAGAAAGACGGCAAAATTTCCTTACTACTCTGGTCACAGGTTGTCTTGCTTACCAGGGTTAATACCCTTTAATACTGTGTCTTAAGTTGTATGAGAAGTTAAAAAAAAAATTTGAATTGATGGCAACGAAATTTTTGGGGTAGGGGCATTTCAAATGGGTCGGGTGGTCAATGGCAAACAAAGTTAATTTTATTTTAGGACTAAAATTGAATTGAGGTTTAACAAAATTATACAACAATCACATGGTCAGTTTATTTCCATTTTTGTCTTAATTCCTATGTAGTATTGTATGTAATAACTTTATTGTTTCAAGATTAATAGCAAGTCTTACCTTGTGTATTGTGTCCAGGTGAGCTAGCCAGGCCCATTTGGACATATTTTTTTTTTTTGCTTTTGTAATTATCTTACCAAGATAAAGAGAATGGTTCAGATTATGTTGTATGGAAGATATACAAAACATTGTTTATTTGTTATGATTTGTAATGATAATTGTTTGAATTAAAAGAATATTTAAATGATAAGCTGGTTTGTTGAAATGTTGTTTTTTGGCTATTTGCGATGAGAGCAAGTTTATCCCTATCTAAGGATTCATCTAAGACATGTTGGTTTATTCGCAAATGTATATTACTGTCTGCTTATTTTCATTTAGTTTTTATTTCTAGTACATGCACAGTCAAACCTGTCTTAAAGACCACCTCTCTATATGGGCCACCTGCTTATAAAAGCAAACCTGCCTTAAAGGCCACCTCTCCATAAGGGCCACCTGCTTATAAAGGCCAATAAAATTTTATCCCAGTTGCTCTTTATTTACATTATTTAAACTTGTTTTTATTGATTCCCATGGGTGGCCTAATTATGGACAGGTTTGACTGTACTTCAATATTGACAAGATTTGCTAAATTTAAGTAAAGACATTCTTTATGAAGCAGTGATTGTGGAACTTGGGCCAGACACTATTTAAAGGGTTTAAAATCCTAATAAAAAAGACAGGTTTACCATTTTACAAATTTCCTACCTAGATTTACCTGTTACTATTGATTTTTACAAGCAATTTCGACATGGTTAATGTTGATTTTTACTAAAGATAAATCACATTGTTTTACATCTCATTAGCATTTTTTTTGGCTTTTCACAATGAGAGCAATTTCATTACTCTCTTAAAATTCATCTAAGACAAGTTTGTATTTGTGCAAAATGTGTAATATTGTCTGTTTATTTACATTTAGGTTTTATTTCTAGTACTTCAACATTGACAATATTTGCTAAATTAAAGATACTCTTTGTTAAAGGATGATTGCAGAACTTGGGCCAGAAAATATTCAAAGATTTTAAACCAAGTAAAAAAAGAGAGAAAAACAAATTGACCAATCGCCTGTCAGCATTTACCGATTGAGTTACTATTAATTTTTACAACCAATTTCAACATGATCACTTCAGTTTTAAGCTAAATCACATTGCCTCTCACTGCCTACGGTTAAAATTCCCACTTAGGACTGAATGGCACTTAGGTAGTGAAAAATTCCTGACTGGTACGTAGGTAGTGAAGATTTCCTGATAGGAACCTGGGTAGTGAAAAATTCCTGCCTGGAACCTAGTTATTAAAAATTCTTTACAGGAACCTACATATAAGTAGTGAAATTTTCATAACTAGAACATAGGTTTAATTATTTCCTGACTGGAACCTCGGTAGTTAATATTTCCAACTGAAACCAAGGTCATGAGGAATTCTTGACTGGAACCTACACAGTGAATGATTCTTAATTGGAACATGGGTAGTGAAGATTTCCTGACTGTTATCAGTTAGTGAAGATTTCCTGACTGTACCTAGATAAGATTTTCAACTTGAACCTAGGTATAAAAATTCATGACAAGAACCTAGGTAGTGAAGATTTTCTTACTGGTAACTTGGTAGTGAAGATTTCCTGACTGGTACCTAGGTAGTGAAGATTTCCTGACTGGTACCTGGGTAGTGAAGATTTCCTGACTGGTACCTAGGAAGTGAAGATTTCCTGACTGGTAGTGAAGATTTCCTGACTGGTACCTAGGTAGTGAAGATTTCCTGACTGGAAGTGAAGATTTCCTGACTGGTACCTTGGTAGTGAAGATTTCCTGACTGGTACCACCTAGGTAGTGAAGATTTCCTGACTGGTACCTGGGTAGTGAAGATTTCCTGACTGGTTCCTGGGTAGTGAAGATTTCCTGACTGGTACCTGGGTAGTGAAGATTTCCTGACTGGTAGTGAAGATTTCTTGACTGGTAGCTAGGTAGTAAAAATTCTTGACAGAAACCTTGAAATTGAAAAATTTCCCAGTTGGAACTTAGTGACAGTTTTCTGATTGGTGACTGGGACTTCGGCAGTGAAGATTTCCTGATTGGTACCTAGGTAGTGAAGATTTCCTGACTGGTAGTGAAGATTTCCTGACTGGTACCTAGGTAGTAAAAATTCTTGACAGGAACCTTGAAATTGAAAAATTTCCTAGTTGGAACAGTTGGAACTTTGATAGTGACAGTTTTCTGATTGGTGACTGGGACTTCAGCAGTGAAGAATTCCTGACTGGAACCTAGGTAGTGAAGAATCCTTGTCTGGATTCTAGGTATTAAAGCATTCCTGATATTGATGAATTCATGACTGGAAGTTGGGTAGGAAAGAATTCCTTACTGGGACCTAGATATTGAAGATTTCCAACTGGATCTCCAATGAATAACAAAAACAATCTGCATCTTAAACTATTTATTAACATAATGTATATCACAGTCTGACAACAAATATTGCACTGTTATGAATGATTAGTAAATGAATAAGTAGAAATATTTGTGTGTGAAGAAATTTTTGCTTTTTTAGTCTGAATTTGCAATTTCCGTGTCAGATATTTGCTATCTTTCTTAGATTATAGCTTGGGATAAAATGTCAAGATACTTAGTATTCACTACACCAAGGACAGAGCAAACATGGATGCCTATTTTCTCCAAATATTTCTTCTTATACAGTTACTAGGTCATTATAATATTTATAGAGAGCATAAACTAACTCAGAATACACATGAACAAAATGCAATAACTACAGAAAACTGGCAATCAAATATTATTTAAAAGGTAATTATAGCAATACAAATTTTCAAATATCCAATAATTATCTCCCCTTAAAAGAGTTCTCTAGTTTTGGAGGATGCAAACAAGAAACAGTAGATAATAGACTTCTCCTGTTTTGGAGGAAGCAAAACATTGAATACTATATAATTACATATTGGTTATTATCGTAAAGAAAGACTGTCTTTTTTACCCGATATTTTATACTCGTTTTTGATCTGAGGTGTCTGTGATGTATTAAAAATAGAGAATTAGCCATAGTGGTTGTCTCATGTCTCACTGACTTGGTGAAAACTAATGACACCTCTGTAGAGTTTGGAAAAATCAGTAGGCTGATACAGACTGCAAACAGAATCAGATGTTCACTATTTATCAGATTGAGGTGGTACAACTTTTTTCATTTTGTAAAAAATACCATTATGATAATATATACGTGTAAACAGAGGAAAAATGATCAAATTAAGAGATATGACATGCTTTATATTCATCTCTACTACAGGCTAATAATCATTGCTTCATATAATTATACCATATTTGCCACTACTATATTCAGTTCAGGAAAGAAAAAAAGGCATCTCATGACTAAGACTGACGCTCTTTGTAAATGCTTAACCAACCTGCTGAAGAAACAACACTTTGTTGGAATGTTTACATTTAAATCTCTCTCTCTCTCTCTCTCTCTCTCTCAAAATAACTTATTCTAAATAAAAATTTTAACAAATAAAACCTAACAAAGAATATGGAATAACATCTCAAAACAAGGAAAAAATTTCAATGATAGTTCTAGAGAACAATTTTAATAAGCTACCTGGTTTTGGTGGTTTAACAAAATCAAATTCTTGACTATTGACAAAATAGTTTTCAACAGTAAATTAAATTGGATTAAAAGGATAATATATTTGGTCCCTAAATTTTTACTTTCTTTGTTTTTAACCTGACCTTTTCTAGAAAGATTTTGACTTCAACATATGTTTTTTTTTTTTTTTTTTTTTTTTTAATTATCATTTTCACAATTGTTGGTTCAGATGTTTAAGTAAGTAAGTAACATATATGACATTGCTTCTCATAAAACAACCAAGGATACCATTATTTTAAGGTCTCAAAAATGTACATTTTTAGCTCACCCAAACAAAGATGACATAAATCAGATTTATCAAATGAGCCATTATGCTTTTGGGTCTATTGGTATTTTTTATTAATCTCAATCCCACAATTCATGGATTTATCTATCAGTTTTCTATATTAACCATAAAAATATGCTTGATAAATCATATATATGGACATCTATTCTATCCATTTTTTTCAATATGAACAGAGGTAAAACAAAGGTTGGTGAATCAAATCACAAATGAAAGTGACTCAAACACAAAGTGCTTGCTCCGTAGTGGGAGGTTGTGGGTTTAAACCCTGACTGGGTCTGACCCAAGACTTGAAAGTGGGTAGCGACTGTTCTTTCGCCGAGCACTCGACATTAGAAAATGAAAGTCATGGTTTTTTTGGATGTGAACTTAAAATAAACGAGGTCCCATGTCACGGTAACCATGGCACATTAAAGAACATTGCTGTATAATGCCATCAGTGCAATGCACAGGCAAAAAATTTCTGCATTTTTGTCTATAGCTGGTGACATCTTGATATAAGTGAAATATTATTGACTTGGATGTTGAACACCATAATTACACAACTCAACTCAACTCAAACACAAAGAAAACAGCTAATAACCCATAAGAGTTAGCCATGATCTATGAGCAAACATTTATGTAGGTATTATTCTAAAATTTAAATTCACTAGTTTAAATTTCAAACTCTAAACATTTGTCATCTGAGCAAAAATCAACTTAAAATTCAGCAGATCCTAATACAGTTAATATAACACCAAATTTCTACATGTGAGACAAAAGCTTAATGATGCCAATCCCTTTTTCCGTGAAAAAATTCTTTCATGATGCCGATTTCTTTTTGAAAATAACTTTATGTTTAACAACTTCTATAAAGTTACCAATGAATGTACAGAACTATATCTAAAAGTCCAGAACTTAACATTGAATCTAAATATATAATGCTACTGTAAATCCAGAAATTTTCATGTTGGTAAATTTTCTGGTAAATTTTCCAATTCTTCATTTTATGATTTCTGCATACTTTTATTTTTGAATTGCCAGATGATGGTTATTGCCATTGAAGTGAAATACTGTATAGTATGTTATTTCCCATGGTGCAAATTTTGGGTATTTTGATGGTAGTATCAAAATTGCCAAAATAAAATCGTGAAAATTTTTGTATTAAAGTCTACCATGAACAAATCAATTTAGATCGCCAAAATTAATATGCTAAAATTTCCAATTACTTCTTGTCAAAAATGCCATAATTTAGCCCCACTAAAATAACCTGTTATATAGTATATCAAAACATAAAATACATGAAAGTTTTATTTCCTAGCATTTTTTACATCTTGTAAAACTTCATGTGAATTTACATGAAACTAAAATAAATTCAATTTTCGGAATTTTTCACATCTTGCTATTCATGAAATTAAAATCAACATGAAAATTTCCTAATAAATACACAGTATTGATAATCAGAATGATTGAAGGAGAGATGAAAGAATTGGGTTACACCTGGGGTACACTGGAGAAAAAAGCTAAAGAGAGAGCTGAATGGCGAGTCCTTGTTAAAACCTTGTGTGCAATTTAGCACCAGGAGGATTAAGGTTAAGGGTAACGATTGATAATCTGGATTTCTTGGTTTTTGTGTGTTTTTAACCTATACGCTGTATCATACAGTTGGAAATGGAAACACCTCCATCATTTGAAAGTATATATTATGATAGAGTTTTAAGTTAGATGACATTACATGTGTGGTATTAAGGAAATCACAGAAACTTGACTTCATTCTGAATAGCAGTTCAAAAAGAATTAGATGACATCAAGTTTCCATGCTGAATGACTGGTAGTTTTGAAAAAATTCTTCTACATGCATTTTCACATTATTATGTACATTATAACCTGCTTAACTCAAACGCCTTGTAAGGATTAGACAGGGTTTTGATTTATTATGGGTTTCCAATGAACAAGCTCTACTGCATATACTCCACTTTTTAAGTCACAGTCCGATGGAACATTTCATTTAGCCATTACTCCCCTGTTAAGTCTGCATCCAAAGCTGCAGGTAACATAACACCAGCATTAAGAGCTTCCCGCTCCAAGGATGCAAGTTGTCTACAATAAAAACAAGAATTCCTAGGAATTAAATGTCTTGCCTGGTTAGTTTTTTGACATGTTGCCGCCACCTATGACGCCACCAAAAAAGTAACATCAAGGTCTCGCCTTATGGCAATGCCAAGCTCAACTCTAAATTATAAAACACTAAATTTTTCTTTTTTTATAAATAATGAAAGATTGGATTGGGTAAATGTTGTTTTATATTTTTGGCTCCAGTCAAGATTCATTCACTAATACTGAGACAGTCAGTTCTGGGATGGTGGAGGAAACCAAAGTGCCTGGAGAAAATCAACAATCTTTGGCAAACAAACTGACAAAATTTTTCACACTAGGATTTGCCCGAGTGGGATTCAAATCCTAGGCATGAAGTGGCGCTGTGATGTGTAAGTGTTTGTGAGATGGCAGAGAAAACTGGAGTTCCTGGAGAAAATCACTGAACTTATTAACAAGGAAACTGACAAACTAGGATCTGTCCTGAGTTTGATTTAAACATAGGTGTTAGGAATTTTTTAATAAGATCTGACTATCAACAGCAAATAGTGAATCATTTTACCTCAACCATGTATTTATCTGCACAAACATATTACAGCTGATCTATACATTTACATCCACTTGTTAAAAAGAAACACTTGTGACATTTCTAATATTGCTTTAAGTAAATAAATAATGTAGTACATATGCAATGTATTACTTACTATCAATCAAATTATTATGATATCTAACTAAAAATAAAAATACTTTTCACAGGTAGACAACATGTAGGCTAAAACAATCAACATAGTTATATGCTTGGAGTATCAAATTTTAATCTGCCATTGTTTCTACAGCTAGCAAAAGTAGACAATGACTGTTGATCCAAACGAGAACAAATATCCTATTTTTTGTAAAAAACAAGAATTCCACAGATTTAAATGTCTCGCCTGGTTAGTTTTTGATCGAGTAGAAATTACATTACTTTAACATAAACTTTCACATTTTGTTTGACACACTACCGCCGCCGACAATGGAAAAGTAACACCTCGGTCTTGCCTTATGGCGATGCCAGTCTTGACAAAAATTATGTACACAAAACCAGACAACACAGAAACCCATAGACACTGGAGGATCATTTACACAATTTACTTTACCAAATATCTTGTTTACCTTCTGAGTTTGGCTACTTTAGATCTCAGCTCTTTGTCATGTTCTCGTATCTTAGCGATTTCTTCCCAAGCTTCTTGCTGTTTAGATTGATCTATCAGGGATCTCTGATATAATCCAGACCAAAAACCCTTAAATAATAATAATAATAAATGTAATGATAATAATAAATGTAATAATAATAATAATAACCATCATCATCATCATCATATCACCATCATCATCATCATCATCATCATCATCATCATCATCATCAAAACAGATTAAAAATGTCTCTATCTTTCCCACAAAAATAGGGAAATCGATTAACCCATGAATACTGGTGATTTTACAGTATTAATCAATTTTAGCTGATTTTTTTATGTATATTGAGGCAGTCAGATTTGGTATGGTGGAGGAAAATGGAGTGTCTGGAGAAAACCAAGACCTTTGGCAAACTTTCTCACATTAGGATCGTCCAAGTGCGATGTAAACCTAGGTTGTGAAAAGCGATGAGAAGGTTTTAGATCACTATGCCACCAAGCCTTCCTTCCGTTTTGACAGGTTGTATTTAAAATATAAACATACCATCATCAGTAATTGAAAAATAATTTTTTTTAATTTATGGCTCATGCATTATTAAACTTAACAAGAGTGGAGTAAAGTAATTTTTATAAATGCCCTTGGCATTTTCTTTTCAATTTCATTGAGAAAGTCAGTTCAAGAATGTAGCGGAAAACAGGAGAAAACAATGCCATTTGGCAAACAAACTGATGAACTCTCTCACACCAAGATATGGAAATGGTACCTAGGCAGGGAGAGGTACTGTAATTTGTCTAATATACTCAACTATGAACAATTCCCCTCCAACTTGTTGAATTCACCATGTACATACCAGACTTTGAGGAGCCACAGAGGGCCATATCGCTGATGGATTAGGCTCATATACTGGATTGATGTATTTCTACATACCAGACTTTGAGGAGCCACAGAAGGCCATATCACGAATGGATTAGGCTCATACACTGGATTGATGTATTTCTACGTACCAGACTTTGAGGAGCCACAGAAGGCCATATCACTGATGGATTAGGTTCATACATTGAATTGATGTACTTTTCCATTTCTTCTGGTCTTGTCAGATAAGTCCTGTATATATATATCATAAATACATAATAAATATAAAGCTTAGCAATGATAATCAGTATGTAAATAGTTTTACCCATATAGATCTATGATCTAAAATACAGCAAAACCTACTAATAGTGACCACCCCAGTATAGCAAAAATGATAATTACTAAGTAGATAGTTTTACCTTCTACAGACATCAGATCTCAGATACTGTAAAACTGCTATAGTGACCTCCTCGATATAACAAAAGTTGTACAACAAAAGTAATCTATTTTGACCAGTATTTTAAGATTCATTATCATCTAAATTCATGCATTAAGATTTACACATGTGCTTTTTCTAAAAAAAACTCTGTTAAAGACCAAATTTATATGAGCCAAGTACCACTGATCAAGTGACTTGCAATTTTTTCCTTATGCATATACAATGTTCACTATATGTGTGAAATAATTTATACTGTAAACATACTAATTTTAGCGATTTTCGTGCTAGGACAGTAGCGCTAATTTAAATACACAGCTAAAATACATGTTTGACTTATAGTCTGTTTCTCAAAAGTAATTTTGGGCTAATTTAAATTCACACAAATTAGTCAAGAATGTAAATTGCGCTAAAATACATACATGTTAAAATTAAGTATATAGTATGCTGTCCTAGTAAAAGGACACATGTGTTGTGTTGTATAAAGCAGTGTCAGGTTTTTTTTTTTTTCATGTGAAATGTAAAAAAAAAAAATCATGAAATGTCATTAATAGTGCTATAACTTGCATTGCCGAGCAAAACAAACCAACAATAATCTGCTAATGCATGTTATTCAGTTTGCTTTGCTTGGCAATGCAAGTTACGATGCTATTCTAGACAGTTCAACAGTTGAATATTTCAACTGAAATACCCTTTTAAAAAACACCTGCCAAAGAAATTCAGGCCCCATGAGAGATCTTTATAGACAGGTTATTTGTATTGTTATGCTGAAAAAAAAGAGTTTAAATCATGAGTCTTACTAGTGACTGAAATTGAAATAAAATGAAAATGTGCATTGCATGAAAAATTTGTTCAAGTGATGGCAATAGACAAAACTTGAAACAAAAAGTGAAATGAAAAAAGACAAAACATTAAATGAAATGAAAAGAAATAAAATGATCAGTGCATAATAAATTACATAAATGTAGGGTGCCCACCCACTTTCTTTGTCAAAAATATAGGAATATAGGAATTGTTTTTCCACAGTATAGGAAATTTATAGAAATTTGACTGAAAATATAGGAAAAATATAGGAATTTTCAAAGCATTGAATTGCTAAACTGAAAGAAATTTTGGGATTGTATACATCACTGATGACTACAATGGCCTCCACTATCCCTCACAGCCATTCCATGTTCAAGCCTCTCCTCTTTATTTTTTATAGGAATTATTTTTTCAATGTGCATGTCAATTCAAGACATTCCAATGATATCTTAGAACAAGAGCACCGCCGAGCGTAGCATTATACGCCCGTGTTATATTGATCGAGTAGTACTATTTACTAGTGTGGCGACACCTTTAGGGGTTTCGCGGGAAAGAATGGAATAATCTAGAGGATTTCTATCAGTAGAGCTTATCCACAGAACTTGCCACTCAAAAGTTTGACACAGACCTAACGGATAAGTGCCAAACCTACCAATAATTTGGTAAAGAATTGGTTACTTTAATATGGGTACGAATTCAAAACGGTACGTTAAATTGTTTTTGGATGATAGCGCCGACTTTAAACAGTTATTGTGGATTTTATGTAAAAATACCGTCTTTTCCGTCAGATCTTAAACATTTTTCGGTCAATGGACGACTTTTTCGTACAATGAACTGTTATTGAACAGGAGTGCGTTAAACGTAATTGTTTTTTGGAAAAATTCATTTTTTGCATGTTTGACCCCAAAATTAAGTATGATACCGATTTTTCCTAAAAATTTCACCAAGTTAGATAGCTAGATCGCATTAGACTCCATAACCTCAGAAATTTTTAGCAAAATCTATTGAGGAGTTTTCAAGGTCCCCAAGATGCAAATATATGCTGCTAAAAAGGAGAAAGTTGTCGCCTTTATCATTTCACATCCAGAGGATGTTCCGAATGAATTCGTCACTAATCCTCTAGATTGTTCCATTCTTTACTGAGAAGTATAAGTACAACTAGGATATATGTATGTAAAAATATATTGCTAAATGGATAGTGGTAGACTGCTATATAATTCATATTCATTTCCAGGAAGGAAGAAGTTTAAAATATAATGTTAGGTCATGGCAGTGTTTTCATGTGTTTAGCATTGCATGCAGGAAGATTTTAGGAAACAAATACATTTTTTGTCTGAAATGTTTTGAGAACCTTTTTTTTAACCAACCTGAAATAATTTATATCTATAAAGCTTAATTATAATTTGAACTGTTGTCGTGATCTGTGCAGTATGATAAAAAGGGGTTTTACGTTAAAAAAGGGGCATAACTCCTCCAAAAATAATCTGAAAAAGTTGTAATTCGAACTTGCACCAGATAATAACATCGTTAATGTGTATACCAAATTTCATTTGAATCCATAAATAGTTGTAGGCTCTGATGATCGGAAACCACATGGTCATACATACAAAAATTTCTAAGTTAAAAAAGGGGCATAACTCCTCCAAAAATAATCCGAAAAAGTTGTAATTCGAACTTGCACAAGGTATTACCATGGTAAAGCTGTATACCAAATTTCATTTGAATCCATAAATGTTTGTGGTCTCTATTGAACGGAATACAAATTGTTAACAGACGCCCGCCCGCCCGCCCGCCCGCCCAGACGGACAGCACCGTAACATAATACGTCCCGTCATATGACGGGCGTATAAAACTAAAAATGATGAATAAAACCCCAGTCACTGCTTTGTGTGAGTGAACACAAAAAGTCCCAACACAAATAGAAACAAAAACATCCCAGAAAATATAGGAATAGTGTGAAATATATAGGAATTTTAGGTCTTTTTGAGAAATATAGGAAAATTATAGGAATTGCCAATTTTATAGGAATTTATAGGATTTTATAGGAAGTGGGCACCCTGTAAATGTAATAACACTCACCATAATGACACAGTTCTTGTTGATAGTTTAGAACTTCTTCTTTCTCTTTCATTATTACAGAGGAATGTACCTAAAATACAAGTACCTTAAATTTAATTTCTACAATCAGTTATATTTAACTGCAATACAAAATTAACATAAACTCATACAAGCATTTTTCATGTTATACTTCAATAAACTATTCAACCATAGCAACGCTAAATGTGGAGGGCATGGCTCGTATATCTCCTTCCATTGTTTGTTGATGAAAGTTCAAATGAGGAGGAAATTTTATTTCAATTTTTAAAAAAAAAAAAAAATCAAGAAAAATAAAACAAAACATTGTTTTATGTTTCAGCTTAAGTGTCTAAAATCAAATTATAAGGAATGGCAAAAATGGTGTGCACACTTTTTCATATAGCACGTAAAGAAGCGTGCACACCATTTTTTAAAAATATTATGACTCAATAAACTTGTTAAAAACACAAGTTATTGCTTAAGTATAAAAAAATAAATGTATTTCACGTAAAAAAAAAATCATACTTTACTCAAAGACTTCACACATAATGAAGCAATAATGCAATAATGGACCAAGTGTGATAAAAAAAAATATTGAGAAAGCAGGTAACTTCATTGTTCTGATTCAGATTTGATTTATAACCTTTGACTCTGAAATCCAGGGACACAATGCTTGTCTAAATTCCATCATAGGACAGAAGTGGACTGGAATTGGGTAATGGTGTTCAATGCCCCATCAAAGATTTTTTTTTCACTGAAATGGTGGAGAAAACAGGAGTGTTCAGAAAAACCAACGAAACAAATTTTGTCACACTAGGATCTGCCTGGGTAGATCTGGAAGTTTGAACCTACATGTTGAGAAGCACTGTGATCTGGTCCATTAGTTGCTACTTTAGAACACACGGTAACTGGAGTCCTGCCCATCATAGGGTTTACCTAACTATAAAGAAAACCTTGCCATGCATACCACTTAATGTACATCTATAAACATTTTGTACATTAAAACATGTGACTAGAAAATTGACTACCTAATTGTCTATTCTACACTTACCAAACTGTGAGGAATATGCATGTTCGAATAATGTTATCAGGAAATTCTCATTGAATTCAAATGAGCATGGAAACTGTTGCCATATCTATAAAAAAAATTAATGAAAAATATCTAGAAATAATAGAAACACTAGTGACTCTTGTCTATGTCTGGTGACTCTTGTCTATGTCTGGTGACTCTTGTCTATGTCTAGTGACTCTTGTCTATGTCTGGTGACTCTTGTCTATGTCTAGTGACTCTTGTCTATGTCTAGTGACTCTTGTCTATGTCTGGACACTAGTGACACTCGTCTATGTCTGGTGACTCTTGTCTATGTCTGGTGACTCTTGTCTATGTCTGGTGACTCTTGTCTATGTCTAGTGACTCTTGTCTATGTCTGGACACTAGTGACGCTCGTCTATGTCTGGTGACTCTTGTCTATGTCTGGTGACTCTTGTCTACGTCTAGTGACTCTTGTCTATGTCTGGACACTAGTGACGCTCGTCTATGTCTGGTGACTCTTGTCTATGTCTAGTGACTCTTGTATTTGTCTGGACACTAGTGACTCTTGTATATGTCTGGACACTAGTGACTCTCGTCTATGTCTGGACACTAGTGACTCTTGTCTTTGTCTGGACACTAGTGACTCTTGTCTATGTCTGGACACTGGTGACTCTTGTCTATGTCTGGACACTAGTGACTCTTGTCTATGTCTGGACACTGGTGACTCTTGTCTATGTCTGGACACTGGTGACTCTTGTCTATGTCTGGACACTAGTGACTCTTGTCTATGTCTGGACACTAGTGGCTCTTGTCTATGTCTGGACACTGGTGACTCTTGTCTATGTCTGGACACTGGTGACTCTTGTCTATGTCTGGACACTGGTGACTCTTGTCTATGTCTGGACACTGGTGACTCTTGTCTATGTCTGGACACTAGTGACTCTTGTCTATGTCTGGAAACTGGTGACTCTTGTCTATGTCTGGACACTAGTGACTCTTGTCTATGTCTGGGCACTGGTGACTCTTGTCTATGTCTGGACACTGGTGACTCTTGTCTATGTCTGGACACTAGTGACTCTTGTCTATGTCTGGGCACTGGTGACTCTTGTCTATGTCTGGACACTGGTGACTCTTGTCTATGTCTGGACACTGGTGACTCTTGTCCATGTCTGGACACTGGTGACTTTTGTCTATGTCCGGACACTAGTGACCCAATTATTAAAAAAATGGCCAGTTTTTTCCAAGGCCTGTGCCAAATTGAGCCCACTAACCGCATTCCTGGATTGAACACTGCATGTCCAAATAAAAAATTATTCTGAAAGTTGTGAGAAATTAACAGTTGGCATTTTATAGTTTTAACAGTTAATGTGATTTATTAGACCTCATAAAATTAAATACATCACAGGTTTTTTTATTTTATTTTTTTTTTAAAATGATTCAAAAATTGATTTTGGTCTACTTTAAAAATGTCCGACAATCAGTACCAAAATTTTGAGACTCCTGCATTGTACCTACCTGCCAAACACAATC
Source organism: Tegillarca granosa (assembly GCA_029721355.1). Lineage (NCBI taxonomy): Eukaryota > Metazoa > Mollusca > Bivalvia > Arcoida > Arcidae > Tegillarca > Tegillarca granosa. The sequence goes on along the minus strand of CM056610.1, from coordinate 10,846,296 downwards.
CAGAAATAACAGAAACACGGGTGACTCCTGTCTATGTTTTGACACAGCGTAAGCAGATTTACTACATCTGTCGTTAAATGGATGACCAGCCTGTAACCATTCTCTTTCTATCAAAGCTTGAAATCTGTAATAGTACACAGTATTTATAAGTTTTACTGATGGTTATTTGGCTCCAAAAGTCCAAGCCCAGAAATGGTGTATCTCCACTTATGGGGCCATGGTGATACTGAAGGGCCAACCACCCATTAGTGGTTACAGAAACAAATCACCCTATGCCCCCCCCCCTTCCCCTTTGTACTTTTGCACACTTATGGCTATCCTTATAGTGGAGTGGAGTAATGGTGTTTTATGGCCCAGTCAAGATTCGTTCACTTATTTCAAGGCAGTCAGATCTGGGATGGTGGAGGAAATGGAGTCCCCAGGGAAACCACCGACCTTCAGCAAGCTAACTGACAAACTTTCTCACACTAGGATTTTTCCCGAGTGGGATTGAACCCAAGCAGTGAGAGGTGCTGTGATCTGTAGGCGCATGCGTTAGACCACTTGGCCACCGAGGCCCCAGCGATCCTTAGAGTGTTATTACACTTGATCATGATGTGACAAATAAACACCACAAATCACATAGTTGTACAGGTTCCAAGCTGACCAATAGAGACCTACAACAAGGTAAACCCTTTCTGACTTGAGGTCTACTGGGGTGAAACCAACAGCTGTAATATCATTTGGTTTGAAGCTTAACCCCTGTAACCACTTGGCCAATGCCACCCCTTCCATTGTAGTTAAGATATGTTGAAAAAGAAATTAAAAGATGATTGGTTTTAGAGCACAAATAATAACCCTGTTATGATTGATTGATTGAATGGAGTCCCTGTCAAAAATATTCCAATTATATTGAGACATCACCAGCTATACATGAAAAAGCAAAATTTTTTAACTTTGCAATGTGCTTACAGCAATGTGTAGCAAAGGTTCTTCAGCATGCAATGCCTACCATGACAAAGGGCATCAGTTATAAAGATCTCTGATAAAGGACCACATAACTTTCATTTCTCAATGCCATGTGACTGGTGAATGAACAAACTCTTCCTAATTTGAAGTCTTGATCAGACCTGGCCAGGGTTCAAAACCCTGATCTCCCACATACGAAGCAAGCACTCTACCAACTGATCTGACTTACCCTGTAATGGTTCTACAGTCATGATCTAGTATAAGCTGTACTAAAGATGTAATCTGTAAAGTGGTATCGAATCCATCTGATCCATGCACTAACACGGAAGCACCTGAAAACAAAGTCAAAAGAAACTACTTTAAACACTTTCTTACCAATCACAGTGTTCATCATTATAACAAAGTCATACCCAAAAAACATTTGTGAGAAAACCATTACTCCAAATTTTACAGAGTTGCGGAAGTTGACGTTTTTTCCCAAAGTGTCAATGAACTTTCTGGGAATTTGCAACAAAAATGCTTTCTGTATCATTCTACACAAACATTCAGGGGTTGAACATGTGGTTAACTGGTTAATGATTATAGCTCTGGAGCAATGGACAATTTTGAAACATACATTCATAGTGACCTTGACTTTGACTTTGGTTCAATGTTGTACCAATGTACATGATGAATATTAGGCTGCATAAATTCCCTTAATAAGAGAACAAGCAATTGGTTATGAATGAGAACATGAATTAACATAAACAATCATTCCCAAAATAACTGCCTACAACTTTTTAATCTGCATGTACATGTAATACATATCTTTACAATCTATACATTAGGCATACAAGCACACGCTTGTATATCTTTAACAATGAAAACATGAGTTATTCTTAAAATTACTGCTCTAATTCTGAAACCTAACTTTACGTACCTTCAAAATCTATACATTAGGCATACAGACACATGTTGATGTATCTTTAACAATGAAAACATGCGTTAACATGATCAGTTATTCCTAAGTATCTGCCTACAACTCTGAAACCTAACTATACATACCTTCAAAATCTATACATTGGGCTATGGTACAACCACAATGTGGTATATCTTTAACAATTAGAACATGAGTTAACATGATCAGTTATTCCTAAGTATCTGCCCACAATTCCTAAGTATCTGCCCACAACTCTGAAACCTAACTATACATACCTTCAAAATCTATACAACGGGCTATGGTACAACCACAATGTGATATATCTTTTACAATGAGAACATGAGTTAACATGATCAGTTATTCTTAAGTAATTCTTAAGTATCTGCCCAAAACTCTGAAACCTAACTATACATACCTTCAAAATCTATACAACGGGCTATGGTACAACCACAATGTGATATATCTTTTACAATGAGAACATGAGTTAACATGATCAGTTATTCCTAAGTATCTGCCCACAACTCTGAAACCTAACGATACATACCTTCAAAATCAAAACATTGGGCTAAAGTTTCAGCACATGTTGATGTATATCTAAAAACGAGAACAAGAATTAACTAACAACGAGAACAAGAATTAACATGAACATTTATTCCTAAAAAACATGGATTCTGAAACCTAATTGTAGTTATTACAAGCAGTTAGAACACAAATTATCAATAACAGTTATTACCAAAACAACTTCCATCAACTCTAAAACCCGACTATAAATCTAGTACGTACCTTCAGAATCTATACACTGGGCTACAGTACAAGCACATGTTAGTATATCTTTAATATGTGTCAACCAATTGCTGGACTCTAATTTTGATAACCATTTATCCATACTACACTCTGTATCACTACAAGCTGAAAAAAATTATATCAAATTATGTAAAGAATGTCATTATCTCTATTCTCTATCTCCCTCTTTCTTAAGTGGGAGGTTGTGGGTTGGAACCCTAACTCGGTCTGACCCAAAACTTGAAAGTGGGTAATGACTGTTCTTTCACCAAACACTCGGCATTACAAAGTGAAAGTCACAATTCTTTCGGAAGAGAACTTAAAATAACGAGGTCCCGTGTCACGGTAGGCATGGCACAATAAAGAACCCTGCTACATAATGCCATCAGTGCAACACACAGACATAAGCGTAACACCCAGGCAAAATTTCTACACTTTCACCTATAGCTGGTGACGTCTCAATATAAGTGAATTATTCTTGACTTAAACACCATTACTCAACTCATCTTTCTTATGTACAATGGTAAAAGGTCTGCAAGTCTCAAGGTTGTGTTTTTTTTTTGTTTTTTTTTTTTTTTTTCACCTAAGCAGTTGACATTATGGAAAATGTCACATATATAGGAAATATTATGTACACAGTTGAAACCCAACCATGTTCTGAATCTATAAAAACAATTGTTTGATGAATGTTAATGTATAAAAAATTGTCAAGCTTTGCCTTAAATGACAATGGAATTTTATAGGGTGTCAATATAGACTGTCACCTTATCAGAAATGTAATACAGTAAATCCTGTCTACAAAGGCCACTTGAGGGACTGGCTAAGAGTGGCCTTTGTGGACAGGTGACTTTTGTAGACATGGTCAATATTCTGAGGACCAGTTATGTCCTGTGATTTGCATTCAACTTATAACTTCTCCAATTTGACAGTTTTAAAATGAATATACAAATCACCAATATTGATATATACAATGTAGTTATTAAAATAGACAGTTTTTAATTTTATTTTAATATTTTAGGGACTTCTAAAATGCAAGAAAAATTATTAGTTTTGTGTCATTTATTGATTATATTATTTTCTATGCATTCATGTATCTTTTTCAAAATATTTCCGACATATCAAGTTTATCGGGTGAGCTTCACAAAGCCCGGCATTGGCGTTTGTACCATTCTAACACTACCTAAACCCCTAGGCTAATAATCTGCATCTCCCATCTGGAGAAGTTGACCTGAGGTCTTACTGCATTTATAAAATGTCAAATGATTAGCTGTTAAGTGATGCCATTTTACATGGATTCTAATAAAGCCTACTATTCTAGTACAACAAAAGTTCCCACTAATCACAAGATCAGCTCAGCAAACTCCATTACAGGTACATAATTAAATTTGACAAATTTCTAATGGTTCATTGGTTGAAAAGTGAAATTACATTCAGGTCATTTCTCAATGACTCAGACTCACATGCCAAAGTGTTTGTGACATAATCTAGAACGAACTACTTTTAATGTGTATCAATTTACCTTGAAGTTAGGCCTAAAATAAAATTAACTTTGTTTGCCGTTGACCGCCCGACCCACTTCAAATGCCCCTACCCAAAAAATTTTATTGCCTTTTTTTTTTTTTTGGCTTTTCATACAAAGTAAAAAACAGTATGGAAGGGCAATAACCCAAGCAAGCAACCTGTGAGTAGGTTTACACATTAGTGAGGAAATTCCACTTTCTCCCTGGGAGAAGACACAAGGAGAAACAAAGAAGACTGTAGTTAGCAAAAAAATTGTAAAATGTGTTTTAAAAGAAACATATGAAACCAATTTAACCTTTTTCAAAAGTGTAATAGATTAAGTTTTCAAAAAATAAAATAAAATATTTTTCCTACCTACCTACCCACGTGGACAGCATGAGTCGGAAAACAGCAAACAAAAATTTTTTTAAGTTAGGCCTTATTAAAAGCAAAAATTACATAAAGTTTTTCCATTCTCAATTGGTTAAGTTATTTTTAAAATTTAATTATAAGCATTAAATGTGATTTTCATTCGGGTCATTGAGAAATAACCTGAATTGATGCCATGCACATTTTTGCAAAATTCGCTTTACCTGAATGAAAATCACATTCAAAGCTTAGTTATTGTGTATATATCTTCATATGCGACTTTGTTTAAAGCACTGTTTAAGCTGATGTTACATTACTTTAAATGTTGTCGGTCCTTGTAACAACAGAATAAAGAATTAAGAATCTGAAACAACATGTACTTGTCAGCAGTAGTAGCCAAACCAACCAGAACAATGTCACATAAAGGAATTGGAGTGGGAGCAAGGATGTTTTATGGTTCATAATTTCACTTTCATTCAGGCTGTCAATTCTAGAACTGTGGAGGTAACTGTGGAAAAAAAACAAAAACAAAAAAACAGCTCTTTAGCCAAGTGAACTGACAGGACCTGCCCAAGATTGATTTTATCACTGATTTGTCAAGCAGGTGCTTCCTCTTACTCAACCATTAAGGCCCTAAGCCACAAAAACAAAACTACCACATACCCATACCTTCAATAAATTTAATCAGGGACTCATGGAAAACTTGTCTTCTTTCTACAGCTTGATGTATTCTTCTCCACTGCGAGTAATGTGCCTCAGGTTCATATCCTCCACCTGTAATCAATTACCCAAAAAAAAAAATTCTATACCACTCATATCTATAATTACCGGTATTATAGAATGTTGTTGCTGATTGTTTAACATCCCATCAGCTTTTTTTTTTTTTTTTTTTTTTTGCTGATAAGTTATTTATTTCATAGATTTTATTTAAGAACAAGCTAACACCTTTGTTTGTAGATGATACTAACTTAAGACTGGAAATCGTTAATAATGACTGAACTGTGCTGCTCTTATTATCTATAGACTTTGAGACAACAGCGCGAGGGTGTGAAGGACATACCTATAAACAAAAATGCATCTTTTTAATTTAACTACAAATTTCTCATATTATTTCATGGTTGTGATTAATTTTTTTTTCTTTCTGGTTTTTGTTTGTTTGTTTGTTTTTGTTTTTTTTAATTTCTGTACCTACAAAAAATGTGTACTTAGTACCTTCCCCATTTACCTGCAAAAAATTACTTATTTCACAATTATCAATCTTTCTAATGGCTGAACCCACATCTTTGTATCATTATTGTTACATTCGTTTATTTCTTAAGTTTAATTTAATTAATTGTATATGTATGAGATGTGCCAGTTTGTACCCACATTGTGTTTTGCCTTGTAGTATTACACAGATAAGATGACTTTGTTAAGGTGCTAGCTCACCGAATCAGTATGCCACAGACAGGCATACCAATTCCCAAGTTACATTATTCTTTCACTGGGTAAATCAGTTAATACTCTGTTCCCTTTACAGCCAAGCGTCAGGTGAAGAAGCAGTCTCTCATATTTTAAATTTTATTTATGTATGACCCAGCTAGAGTTTAAACCCCCTACTTCTAGCTTTTCAGGCAACTGCTCTACCACTGAGCCACCAAGCCATTTAGGTCATTTTTTAAATTTACTGAGTAATTTATCTTTTGCATTGCACTCGTTTATCAAGCTTTTGGATATGAAAATCAATAATATCTGCATTATGTTGTATTATATCTGCATTAATGGGTGGACATGGCCAAGTGGTACTGTCACTGACTTTCAAGTGTTGAGGGTTCAAACCTCACTCAGGACTTGGAAATTTTCTATGATGATTTTCATCTTCTGTCCATACTAGGGCTGTAAAAGGCTCATTAGTACAAAAGGCATTCAGATGAGACTCAAAACCGAGGTCCCGTGTCTCAGTGCACGCTTAAGACACCTCTGTAGAGTGCAAAAAGAGTAGGTCACTTGTGGCCGCTACAGAGGATGCTTACAACTAGAAGCAAATGAAACAGACTGAGCAAGACAAATCATTGCATGTAGTGTACTGTTGTGACGTTTATATTTCTTGTTACTAAAAAAAACTCCTTAGTAGATACCATCTCAACCAGAAAAAAAGCAAAGGTTTTTAAAATTCTTACAGGAATTTTTTATGGGAGTCTGAAAATAAAATGCAAAACTTAATAAAATCCTGGTTGGGGAAAAATTCCAAAGAATTTTAAATTATCAGTTTTAAGATTTTATCGAAAATAAGTGACTTTTTGCCATCTAGCTATGTTTTTAAATGATTCCAGGTGACATCACTAAAATTGGTGAAATCACCCAAAATATTTTTTTTCAGAAAAACTCAAAGGTTTCAAAGAATTAACAATGCAAAATTTGTTCATACACAGAATTTATATAATGGCCATTGTTATTTCTTATTAATTACTGGAAACATGGATTAAAGGTTGAAGCTATCAACTTATAATTCAAGGGTTATAAGTTCAAGCCCCAAGCTTATATGAACCTTGAATTTTTCATATTGCTCTAGCCAAGTCAGCTGCTAAATGAATGGGCAAAAGCAAATTTAATGAGTTTTATAATCCTAAGATGAACTAGTATCTCAAATTGTATTTTCATTCACTCCACATATCTGAAACATGATCAATCTTGAGACAAACTTAAATTGATTACTCTTTAGAAAATTTAATGCTCAATGATGCTACCACACAAGTTTCACAACATGGAAGAGAAGAAAGCAGCAAGCTTTTCTCTGTACAACCATGATTTCCTAAAGTTGCTGAAATACCAACCTTTACTTTGTGCTGCTTTGGCGTTACTTTGTGACCTGGTATCCACAATATATCCACGTTTACCAATCCCTAACACAGAGTTGACTAGTTTTTCATCTTCTTTACAGCGCTTGTTACTTTGTCCTGTTAGGGGCTGACTACTTCTCATCATCACTGACTACAAAATAGAGATAAATGAATTAATAAATACATATAGATAGATAAATAAATAAATAAATAAATAAATAAAATATAATAAATAACAAATTATAAATAAATAAATAAATATGTTTTCAGTTAAAGCTCTTTGACCTTAATCAGTGCTTCCTCAATAATTCAAAGTTTTAGGAAAGAATGTAGAAGTAGAGTGATATTGTTTTACAACAAAGTCAAAATTCTTTCACTCAAAGCTCACTAAATTCAGTTTCATGGGAGAGAGAAAGGATAATTTTTACTGATTAACCACGATTCATTTTTTAAAAAACTTGATTACTTTAATAAACGATTAGTTTAAAACTAAAATACATGTATGATTAGGTCGAGCAACACTTTGGATTAAAACCATGACTCAAACCTGAAAGTTTTTATGTGACCATTGTTTGCCAATTATAGTAACTTAGACTGGATAATGTGAACGATGTCTGAACAGTGTGGACCTTACCTTTTGTTGCTGATTATGATAAGCTAAGAAAAACAAGAATTCCATGGATTTAAACGTCTCGCCTGGTCAGTTTTTGATTGAGTAGAAAATACATTACTTTAACATAAATGTTCACATTTTGGCACCGCCGTCGTCATCGCTGCCTGTGATGACATCGTAAAAGTAACAACTAAGTCTCGCTTTATGGCAATGCCAGGCTCAACAAAAACTGAGAATGATGTCAAAACTGTTAGCATATTATTTGTTCGTCAAGTATAAAAACTTAAGACTGGAAATTGTAAATGAAGTCTGTAGAGGATCTACCTTTGTTTGTCGATGATAATAACTTAAAACTGGAAATCGTGCAAATTGTCTGAACTGTGCTGCTCTTATTAAGGTCTCATCATCTATAGACTTCGGGATGACAACAGCGTGAGGATATGAAGGACATACCTACAAACAAAGATGTAAGCTCTTAATTCAATTGCATATTTATTTTAACATTCTCCAATAATTTCATGGCTGTGATATCTTTACTATATTTCTGTAACTATTATAAAGGTGTACTAAGTACATTTTTCACTCACCCACAAAATAAATTACTTATAAATTTTCTAACCACATCCTTTTTTTGTTGTTGTTGTTGCTGCAAGTGCTTTTTTTTTTTTTTCTGTGCAAAAAACAATTTAATTTTAATCTCTTAATGTCATTTTTAACACCTTTATGTATTTTATGTGTCAGATTTTAGCAAGGCCAAAAATAAAATTAACTTTGTATGCCGTTGACCGCCCAACCCACTTGAAATGCCCCTACCCAAAAATTTTTATTGCCATCAATCATTATTTTTTTTTTACTTCTCATACAACATAAGAAACAGTATTAAAGAGCAATTATGAACCCTGGCAAGTGAGACGACCTGTGAGCAGGTTTACATGGTGGTAAGAAAATTCGGCTAAGTTTCTCCATGTAGAAAAACACAAAGAGGAACAAGGAAGACTAGTTAGCAAAAATTTGTAAAATATTTTTAAACAAGACATATGAAACCAATTTAAACTTTGTTAAAAGTGTAATAGATTAAGTTTTCAAAAAATAATTTTTTTTTCCTACCTACCTACCCACATGTGGATAGCATGGGTCGGAAAACAGCAAACAAAGAAATTTTTTTAGTTAGGCCCAAAGTCTGCCAGGAGAACAACATTTCTAGTCTTTTACAACTTTTCAAGAAAGCATTTTCATCAACTTACCAACAACCTGTCAATTTTTAATCTCCAAGTGTAAACTGCACTGCTGTAATGTTTCATATACAATTATGCGTTTATTATTTCTGCACAAAACTGGTCATGAATATTTGTTACTGTATAAGTGTAGCCAAACTTTGTTCACGTGAAACAAAAATTACATGAATGTTATGTGAATTTCACATGAAGAAATTTTACCTGTACATAAGAGTAGTCATACATGTACTAACACTGAAGTATAAAAAAATCATTAGTTTCAATGCCAATTATAGTATTTAAATTTCTTTGAAAAAAAAAATTGCACATAATGTACAGCAGCTTTTGCTAGTTGTTCTAAAGCATTTTAAGTAAAAAAAAAAAAAGGGAAAAGGGAAGAGTAATATTGTCTTACACCATAACTTAAGATTTTTTTCACTTATATGGAGTCAGACAGTCAAGGATGGTGAAGGAAACCAGAGTACCTAAAGAAAACCACAGACTTTCACAAGTTCACTGACAAACTTTATCACACTAGGATTTTCCCCGAGTGGGATTCAAACCTTAGAGGTGAGGGCCTTTGTGATCCCTAGGACAGTGTTTAGACCACCCTGCTACTAACAAATCCTATTCAGTACAGATTTGAGTAATGGCGTTTAACGTCACATATACATAACGTATATCGAGACGCTGCCAGCTATAGGTGAAAGTGCAGAAGTATTGTTGGTGCATTGCACTGATGGCATTATACAGCAGCGTTCTTTATCCTGCATTGCCTACCATGACAAGGGACCTTGTTCATTTTAAGTTCCTATCCAAAAGAACAATGACTTTCATTTGGTAATGCTGAGTGCTTGGCGAAAGAACAGTCGCTACCCACTTTCAAGTTTTCTTTAGACCTAGCCAGGGATTCGAACCCACAACCTCCCACTTACAGAGATTTCAGTACAGAAGAAAAATGAAAGTTTTACAAAAACCACATTGAAATATAGAAAATAAAATATTTACACAATAGTCTTTATTAACATAACTTAATCTCCACTCTTCTGAGCATTCTTTGAATCTTGCATACTCTGTCTCTGGTTTAAACATCTGCCAGCCATCTTCTAGTGGCTCAAACATTGCACGGTAAAAAAATGGATAAAATAGTGTTATATCATCTGAAAATTAAGAAGAATAGTATCAAAGCACTGTGGAAACTGATAGTCAAAATGTCAGCCATCTTTTAGTTAAAGTATTAAAGCACTGCAGACACTGATAGCCAAAATGTCAGCCACCTTTTAGTCAAAGTATCAAAGCATTGCAAGCACTGATAGTAGCAACTGAAACACTGCATGATAAAAGAATAGATAATATTAACATTATCTGAAAAGAAAGTCAGTAATCTTCTTGAGGTTCAAACATGGCATGTTAGAAGAACAGAAAACATTATGTTAAATCAATGAAAGTATTCAAACACTGTACACAATCATAATTAAATGCCAATCATCTTCTGAAAGTACAAACAATCAAAGCACTGTATGTACTGACAGCTAAATGCCGTCATCTTCTTAAAGTACAAACAATCAAAGCACTGTAGGTACTGGCAGCTAAATGTCAGTCATCTTCTTAAAGTACAAACAATCAAAGCACTGTATGTACTGACAGCTAAATGCCAGTCATCTTCTTAAAGTACAAACAATTAAAGCACTGTAGGTACTGACAGCTAAATGCCGTCATCTTCTTAAAGTACAAACAATCAAAGCACTGTAGGTACTGACAGCTAAATGTCAGTCATCTTCTAATACTGCATGGTAAAAAGAACAGACTTACCTATATTTGAGAGCTGTTCTATAGAAGAAGCCACATTTAGACAATCTTCAGCTGATGAAAACTCTAATTTTAACTGTGTGAAGTTTTTACATTTAAGAGTCAGTGTTCCACCTGGTCCAAGTAATTTCTTCTCTACACTGTCAATGTTCTTGTGTAGCAACTGTAAAAATATAAGTTATAAACATTTTGGTTTTTTTTCTGATTAAAGCTGGTTGAAAAAAACAACAAACTCTTCGTAATCCAGTATGTGAAATTAAGCTGAACTCAAAAAAGCTTAAATATAATAAAAATTCAGTGGTTTCTATTAAATAATAAAGATAAAAGATTCTCAAAAAAGCTGATGGACCAAAAATCATAGCTAATAATTTAAAACCAAATAACTTAACATCCCTGGTTTGATTGGAGATGTTATCTAGTTGGTCACTACAAAGTCTTCAAAATACCTAAATGTATTCAAATGTGACTAGACACATCCTAGCCTTGCATGTAGAGCAGAATTTTAATTTAAAAAAAAAATTATACATGCATTTTGTCTTTTTTCATAAGAGGCCACTGAGGCCATTTGATCAAAATGCCTTTCTGGCAGATCCAAGTGTTTGTCAGTTCACTTGCTGAAGGCCACTCCTGTTTTTTCCACCATCTCAGAACTGTCTCATCATCCCTTAAGGAATTTTTATATAGGCATAAAACATCATTACTTAACACTTGAAAGTTTTCTGAGCACTTCTGTATAATTTAACTTCATGCAAGACAAAAACACTTTTTTATTATAGAGTGAAATGGAGTGGAGTCATGGTGTTAAACACCAAAGTCAAGAATATTTCCATGATACAGGCATTTATAAAAGTAAAATCTTCATTCACAAACATAGTACGATGTTGTATGAAAAATGCATGGAGACAGCTCCAAAAAAGCTGCACGCATGCAAGAATGGCTCCTGAAAGTAATGGGTTAATAGCTTATAGCTTAGCAGAAAACAATTTTTCTAAATGGTTTGAAAGATTCAATTAGCTTTGTTTTCATCAAACTAGATGCAGGGAACAAATTTGATCCTAAAAGCTACATTTTTTTAAAGTCAGAAATAGCAATTTGACATATTGTCAATGACAGATCGCTCAATGGCACTGACCTTGACTATCTTAATTTATTAAAATTTTACCCATAATTCTTCTGTATTTTCTTTGGTTCTTGAAGACAATATAAGATGGTGTCCAGTGATACATAGAGTGCCGTCCACTGTTTCACTAAACTTTTGGGATAACTTAACATTGTTGACCATTGGGGTCTTTATAAATTCTGCAAATTCCATTTTTAGCTTCTTTAAAATAGCACACCTGAAATTAAAAAACCTCTTATATTCATTCCACAATCTACATGTATCTGGTAAATATACTGCAGAATTCAAAAGATACAAAGAACATTCTGTCATATGTGTACCTCAAGATTTTTATTCAAAACAAGGTCCTATCTAAGAACAAACTATAATGTATTTTTTACCCATAGTGATAAAGGGCCAGGAGTTAAGTGTTGAAGTGGGATTGATTGAGGTCAGTCACTTACATAATACAAGGAAAAAGTAAATGAACATTTCTTACTCTCAACTCATATATAGGTGTTATACAGGGACCAATATTTTAGAACATATTGAATACTTATCATTACGATTGGTAAAATTGACTTGGTTACATCTTGAAATGAATCTCAGGTGTTTTATCCTAAATCCCATTTTCACTGAGGGGGCCTCGGTGGTTGAGTGGTCTACAGCGCTTACAGATCACAGCGCCCCTCATCACCTAGGTTTGAATCCCACTCGGGACAGATCCTAGTGTGAGAAAGTTTGTCAGTTCGCTTGCCGAAAGTCTGTGGTTTTCACTGGGTACTCCAGTTTCCTCCACCACTCCAGGTTCTGACCTTCTTAAAATAAGTGAAAAAATCTTGACTGGGGTGTAAAACACCATTACTCCACTCCACTCCATTTGCACTGATCATTGATGCCAGTTCACCCTTGGTCAATTCATCCTAAATTCCATTTTTCCCAGGTTTGATTGATCATATATATCATATAATACAGGTATTTTATAGACAAACCATTTCCGAGTGAAAATAATCTAGGGCAAATTGACTGAGGTAGAACTGTGATAAGGGCAAGTTGATCTGATATCCTTGTAACTAATAAATGCCAAAGTACATAGAGTCTCAATAAGAAAATGAGTTGAGTTGAGTAATGGTGTTTTATGTCCCAGTCAAGAATATTTCACTTATATCAAGATGTTGCCAGCTATAGGCAAAGGTGCAGAAATTTTGCCTGTGCTTTGCACTGATGGCATTATACAGCAGGGTTCTTTATTTGCAATGACTACCGTGACACAGGACCTCATTTATTTTAAGTTCCCATCCGAAAGAACCACAACTTTCATTTCGTAATACCAAGTGCTTGTCGACAGAACAGTCACTACCCACTTTCAAGTCTTGGGTCAGACCCGGTCAGGGTTCTAACCTACTTATGGAGCGAACACTCTAGCAATAAGAAAATGAGATCATTATGATAAATCTGTTGGTAAGTGCTCACTCTTTATGCAGGAATCGAGTTTAAACCCTAGTCGGAAATGTCCAAGACTTTTAAATGCGTAGTGACTGTTCTTACGCCAAGCACTCTGCATTTAGAAATGAAAGTTCATGTTTCTTTAGACTAGACCTTAAAAACTGATGCCTGTGTTATGGTATGCATGGCACACTAAAGAACCAACCCTGCATATTGCAATAAGTACATTGCAAAGGTAAAGTTTTCTGCCACTTCACCTTTAAATTGTGACATCCCGATATAAGTGAAATAGTTTTCACAGAGATATAAAACTTCATTCAATAGATCAATTAGTTGGAAAATACAATGCAAATTTTTAAAACAAAAACCTCAGCAGAATTAATGTGCGTTTTAAATCCTAGTCTGCAGCAGTTTCAATAGAAGCCGACGGCCGACGAAAAGCGTCGGCTACTTTGTCAGTTTTGAGCAGTACACGGCGGCTACTTTCACTTTAGTTACGGTAGAAAGACTAAGTGTTTAACCCTCTTTACTTTACTATCCAAATCGGTTCCCATGCGTTACTTGAAATGATCATTTAGACGTTTAACTGTAATAATAAAAATGCCCTTAAATGTGCGTTTTAAAGATCGAGATGTGGTCCTTGGTAATGCATAAAAAGTGTAGTGTAAATGGAAGCTATAGTATGGGAATTGCGGGTTAGTTCCTGTTGTGACGTCTACACATTCTAGACTACACATCGTCTCATTTATGAATGATGAAACGGCGGGCAACGTTACTAGACTTTTGGGGGAAAAGAAGTAAAGACAGTGATGGTACATAATTATTACCAAACACCCCTCTAAAAATGCTTGATTACACTTAACGTTATGAACAGTCGGGATGGGTGAAGATGCGAGTGGGAGCCGGTAGAGTTGACGTTTATTGGATCCTTAAAAATTTACTGAATAAAAACATTTATCTGTTACATGAGTTTTTGTTTCTGTTGTTTTTGTTTGTTTGATTTTTTATTTTATACTACAGAATCGGCGACATCCCCCTCTATATATGGATTATTTTTTCACCAAAAAGAGTTCATTGAATTTTTGAAAAAATGATTGGTTAATTTTTCTCCTATGTTAATGCAAAAAATGCAGTGGAATGCACCATTTTCAATGTAAAATTTAAAAATTTCCGGGGGAGGACCCCCACCGCCAGAGGGGGACGCATCCCCCTCCGCACCTCCCCCTCACACAGTGCCTCGTGCTTTGCGCGAAGATGGACCCTCATGCTGGCTACTTTTTCAACACTGTCTGCTACTTCAAAATCTACTGAAAGGGCTGAGTCTGATCCCGAGGGTCATTACAACCTCTAAATGCATATTATTCAATTTTAAGATGCTTCAAACAGCATAATCTAAGAGCATCATTGAAATAACTTCACTTGTTTTTCTCGCCTTTCTCACAAATAAATAATGACCTTTAAGTAGTTGTGAAATACCGTAGTCTCAATTAATGTCAATAAAAATCGCTACAATTAAGTCTCGGGGTCAGTCTGGCATCTTTCTTAAGTGAAGGAGGCTGGATAAATTATTAACCGGAAGTAACGGCCACTTGCTAAGATTCGCAGTGAATCCCTTTTCGTGTTTTGTTTTGAATAAAATTTTATATCAATAAATATCAGTTATTAACAATTTTTCTTAATAATAGTCGATGTAAAATTTTCTTTTTACCTTAATAATGCCGATTTCTGCCGATCACTTTCGCTAGAAATAGGCAAGATGGCGGACTATGATGGTAAACAATCTTGTTGCTTATGGCACTTTTATTTATTGTTTTAATTTTTACTGTTGAATAACCCTGCTTTTCTATCTCAGCTAACATATCTTTTATTTATTCAAATACTCCTTCATTGAAAGAAAAATCAAGACTGTTATTTTGCTTTAAAAGACAAATTTCAAAACTTGGTTTTACTTGTTTGTGAAGTTGTTTGTATCCGTAGCTAAGGTTGTAGTTTGTACCTGCTGTTCTTGAAAATTTAAACTTGCTTTTTCAGCGTTTATGGTTATCAATTTATCTAACCCAACAAACACTTTTTTATTCTTTGAATTGTTTTTTTTAAAAAACTCGTTAATTTGGTTAACAGTTTTCAAGATCGACATACATGTTTACAAGAACATGTGTCTGTAATATGAAAGGAGAAATGGAGTTATTAAAGCTACATTAAGTTTCTCATTTTTCTGATTTTTATTTTGATTTTCTAAAATATATATACTGTAAATCAGGAGAATTAATGCGTCATGAAATTAATGCAAAGTGCCGATTTTGAAATAAATGTGTATTGAAATTAATGCGATTTTTTAAATTCCAATTTTTTAAAATTTTGCCAATCTTTTATTTTACAATTAAAAACATTAAATTATGAACTGAATAAATAATTATCTTATGTTTTCCTTAATCTATAAACTCGTTATTAACAAACTTTCAGTAGTCATTATTAAAATAAACAGTTAACAAAGGGTGCTGAGGGTACATTTTTATGCGCTGATGACAGGTTGTTTTAAATAAAGGATTGACATAACAAAGAAACGTCTATCTTTAAAAAAAAACATACACAAATATAACGCTTGGGAATTTTATTAAAATAATGAATTTAAAATTATGATGTCCTTGTCAGCATGTGTACAACTGATCTTCATCTTCAACTCACGAGTTTAGAATGTTAGATTATTTATCGTCACTGTACTGTCAATTTGACATCCCATTCAAAATGATGTGACAGTCTCAATTCTACTCGTAGCGAAATTCTCAGTAAGAAATAAACAGCAAAAAATAACTGCTAAATGAGAAGATGCTCCAAATAATCAGTTACGATAACAATTTCCTGTTAAGGGAGATAACCCAATTTACAATAAACATACAGAAATCGGAAAATAAATGCGACAAGAAATTAATGCGATGAAATGGTCTTCACATTTTTGGCGTTAATTTCTTGCTCGCATTAATTTCCTGATTTACAGTATATATTTTTAAATAGATCATTTCTAATCACGGTCTGTGAGATTCATTTTCTAAAATTTTGTTCCTATCAGCTGTAAATAAATTAAATCCTCTAACGGGTTGGTCATTTATTTAATGATGGAGCATGTACAGAGATTGATTCATCATATTCACCATTCTGTAAGTTGTGTTTAAATGACCTGTTTTTTTTATTACATAACCATGTTCTAAAATTAGATCTTACAGGCTACATCTCGCTGGGAAATTACAGCTATTTCAATATTTATTCAAGCTTTTATCGGTGAACCAAATGTAGCATTGTTCATCAGGAACATCATTAACTAGATTAGCACCTTTTTAATTTTTCTAGGAAAACTTAACACAGCTTTAAGTTTAGCTCAAATTCATTTTTATGGATAATAGAGACATTTCTTATTGAATGGCACCACCAACTATCATTTGTAAAACAATAATTTATAATAAAGTGTAAGTGGGAGGTTGTGGGTTCAAACTACTACCAGGGCTGACCCAAAACTTAAAAGTAGGTAACCAAGCACTCAGCATTATGAAATGGAATTCACGGTTCTTTTGGATGGGAACTTGAAACAAATTAGGTCCTGTGTTATGGTCGGCATGAAACGATAAAAAAAAAAACCCTTCACTTTCACTTATAGCTTGCGACATCTCGATATAAGTGAAATATTCTTACTGGGACTGGGATGTTAAACGCCACAACTCAACTCAACTCAACTCAACTCAGCTCTCATCTTATGTTGGAATGATTATTTAATTGATAAATAATCTTGTACAAAATAACAATTTAAAGGTAATATACAGGTACTTCTTATTTTAATTGCTTTTTTCATCACTTATTGCCCAAAATGCCCCCTCGGATAGGGAGAATATTTTAACTTATTAATGATATATATATTACAAAAAATATAAGACTAAGCCCTTGTTTAAAATTTTAATTTTTAACTTATGTGAATTGCTGTCTGAGGCAACAATTGCAGTTAACTATATACTAAATGGGTACATGTGAGGGTTAAACTGCATATGTACTGGTATCTGATGTTAATAATTTCACTTTTTTTTTTGAAATGGTGTACTGAAATGTTGTTTAAATATTTACAGTTTGCTTGTAAATAAATTTATTATTTCATGCACAAATAAATCTCTTTCAGTGGAATTTTGTAAGGTTTCTATTCCACACACAAACACACACACACACACAGACACACACACACACACACACACATTTACATTTGATAAGATCATAAGTCATTGACATTGCTGTCCAATATCTCTGACACATAAATTTTATTCTGATTACTGGTATCTTTTTTTACCCATTACTTTGCCATGTTGTATATTTGTTTTGTACAAATTGTTTATGCCACATTCAACAAACACATCAGAAAGATATACAGGAACACGGCCCACTGATTTAATTCATATCACAACTTTTTACTTTATACCTTGTTTGAAAAAAAAAAAAAGATCCATAAAAGGATAGGGTATTTCAAGAAGTAAGTTATGCCTCAAAAATATAAATTATGCCATATAACCTTTATTTATATTGAAAGGAGTTAGTAGAATTTGAAGTTGGAGTAACTCATTTATTTATTTATTTATTTATTTATTTATTTATTTATTTATTTATTTATTTATTTATTTATTTATTTTTTTCAATTCATCCATTTATTTATTTATTTATTTATTTATTTTCATTTATTTTTTTTCCCCATTCATTCATCCATTTATTTATTCATTTATTTATTTATTTATTTATTGATGGATGGAATAAAAGAATTGTTTTTTAGTCTATCTTTATAGCAATGTCAATGTTTTTGTTTTTTTTTTTCACATACAGCAAGTTTTATGATTTGTAGTGCATTGTTGATTTTATTAAACAGAATAAGATTGGCATAAATAGAATAATTAACATCATTGGTTTTTTTAATTTCTTAATCAAATCCATTAATACTTTTCTAAAACTATAATATTATCAATGTGAACTTTTTTAATAGTTAATTCCTTTAATTTCTGTATGACATATTTCACTGAGTCAATATTTTTAGCAAACAAAATCATTGCAATCCATTGCAAGATTACCTCTCCCTCATCCCCCTTACCACTCTCAAGTTTTTAATGATGCTCACTGAGCTGTATGGACTTAAGCAGCATGAAATGATACAAATTAAATGAATATCTTTGTCAAGGATATGCTGCACAGCTCAACTGTGACTCTTACCTACGACTTTTTAATCGTGAGCCTGCGATTTGAACCACTTGGACACATCAGAGCGTCCCACCTTGAGAGCAAGGGGTTGTGGGTCATGGGTTCAAATCATGCTAGTACAAGGCAGAGCATAATAGATACTCACTCATCTCACATGTACACAAGCTTTATCCTTAGAGATGGATAAACTTCCTCTCATCCATAGTTGTTACAGTTTCCATAGCAACTTTTACTAACTGGTTACAGTTACCATAGCAACTACATTCAAACTCATCACATGGTTCTATGTTGGACAACAGTTGCCATCACAAATTACTGTACCTATACAAAAGTACAAAAATGATAACAACTAAGGTTTTAAATCACTCTTATCTCATTGTGTTAAGTATATATTATATGTATGTATATAGTAGTACAAGTACTTTACTTATTCTAATGTATGTAAATTGATACTTAATCAAAGTACATGTATATACTAACTGTATTTGGGTACAACTTGAACCAAGGAGGACTAAGCCCAGAAAAAAACTTTTTTGTTTACATATTGTCTAACCTATCAATAAATCTTTCAGAGAGAGTAAGATTAGCAAGTAAGATAAGGAGAAATCAAAATTGAAATGTAAAATGTTCATTTTGTGATACATGTATATGGAAGAATAATTAACTCGGAGTTTTTTTTTTTACCATTTTGGGGGAATGGGACCAGGGCCTGTGCGATTGGGAATAATGAGACAAATTAAGAAATTTTTATGTTGCAAATATCCCCCTCCCCCCCCCCTCCCCCACACCTCACCCCCCACCCTCAAAAAAAAAAAATCACAATTACAATAATGTATACGAATAATAAATTGTACTGAAATACAAATCACATTTAAAATCATAGTGTATTTATTTTCTCTTTCAGGACAATAAATTTGATTAATTACAGCAAGATTTTTTGGCATCATATTTTAAATCTATAAATGATATTTTTTAGTCACCGATCCAGATACCGAAAAAAAAAAAAATAATAATAATAATAAAAAAATAAAATAAAATTTTCAATATGATTGAGAATTTATGGCCCAAATTTGGTAAATTTATAGTCTTTTTGCAATTGGGAATGGGGCCCTATTTCGGCCCAAAATTAAGCCAAAAAATCACTATAACTGTATTTCTTTAATCATGAAAATAAAAATATGCCTGTTTCATTTGAATGATATCTTAACTATAAGTGAACTTTGGTAATATTTTATGTAAAAAAAAAAAAATACATGCCTTTCCCATCCAAGGTATTATAAATTTGTGTAGTGCATTCGGTGTTAAAAAAAAACCTAAAGTACATTTTTATTTCTTCATTTTCGTGACTTATTTTGATTAAATAAAATTTCTACACTGTGCATTGAAATAGAGAGCTATAGAGATGTCATAGTAGCTAAAAACATGTATTACATTTAGTTAAAAAAAAAAACTGTTATAAGTTTTTTTTTTATAGAATTATTTATTTGTGATTTTACTTGACTGTGTCTAAATTCAGACAAAATTGTGAGATATAAAGAAAATCCATCTTTTTAATTTAAAAACTTTAGAAAATATTATTTAAATTACCCGGTACCTAATGTTTTATTCATTAAATTTTGATACACACCTTAAAGCTCTATTATCAGATTTGTATCATGAAATATATATATATATATAAAGACATTTCAGTTTTGATGTGCAATGTTATTCATTAGAAAAAAAGTTGGAACTGGTCATTTAAACTCTACCCTAAGTAATAAATATGTTTTATTAAAGGTGAATTCATTAATAAATTTATGAGAGAATTTTCATAGATTGAACAAAACAAAAATACTTCATTTTGTACCCTTCACTAAAGTTTAAATTTTGACTGAAATGGCCTAAAAATGACAAATTCAACTCATTTTGATCATTTCTGTGTATTTTTTTTTATCCAAAGTTAACATAGTATTTAATTAGTGAAGGATTAAAAAGTTTTACTACTAAAACTTGCTCATTTTAGTTGATTAATCAGCAAGACCTGTTTTAACCTCATCTTGATTGAGGTCAAATTACCAGGTTAAATTTGTGTTTTATTGGAAGAATAGTTTGATCTGGACTGGTAAGTCTATCTCAGCTTTTATTCTTTTCGTCATGAAAATGTCAATTTTTTTTTTTTTTCATTTTGCCTACCATTATATGAATTTTTAAAAGTGTAAACAAATATAATTATTGGTAAAAAGTTATTCCAGAAATAACTTTTTAAAATAAAAATGTTTTAAAATGTTTTGTTTAAATTTTCTAAAGATTCTGAACTAAGAAATTTTTATAGATTTTAATTCTGCCACCCATATTGGTCATGTAGGTAACATTGTAATATATACATACAAATGTATATTTATCTATATTATTTGAAGTGTAAATATTTGGAATAATGCTATGTATAAGTTTACATTTCTTAAGTTAACTTGTATAAGAAATAAAATAAAGTTTTCATTTATAACTTTTAAATGACTAATCTGCTAAGCCAATGTGATTATTAAGATATAGTTACACCTAATATAAGTGACACGTTCCATTCCATTCCGTTTCGTTCAAATCAAATAAAACATTTTATATGTAAACATGTCCAGGTATATATGACAAAATATGATACAGAATTAAATTAATACATGTATAAAAAGGCCACTGGTTTTAAAAAAAAATTCTTATCAACTTTCAAGATTACATATATTTTAAGTTAAAAAATACATATGTGGGTGTGTTGGCATTTATGATTGTATTTGTGTGTTTAAAATGTTTTTCTACATATTTGTTAAAAGTTAAAAACATTTACATGTACTTGGTAATAAGTGAATGGTGAAAAAGACCAGTGAAGCTGAAAAGTATAAAAAAAAATTAAACCATGTGTTAACCATTTGTTTTGTAAAGAGCAGTGAAACTTAACCATAAAATTGTGTTTCCCTTTTTTTGTTTAAGAGAAATGAGTTAAACTTATCTGTAAACTAAGTGGTTACCTTTTGTAGAGAAGGTAGTTAAAATTAACCATATACCATATACTAACCTTTTGTTAGGCCATGTAAAAAAAAATTCTCTGGTTCTCAGATACTTTTTTTCAAAAAGTGGCAAGGTAGGTGGGTATTTTATTTTATTATTTTATTTCACAAACTTATGCACAAGGTAGGCATTTTATTTTATGCAAACTTTTTAATACATTTTATACATATAACCATACTTCTGAATAAAAAGATATTAACCTAAGTTAGAGTGTAAACCATCTTTTGATATTTTCAGTAATGCATCATTATGTAAATGTTTATGAAAAAGATCGATACAGTTTTGAATTCTTAGAATTTTATTTTCATATATGAAAAGTGATTTAAATAAACATTCAAACAGTAAACAGTGATGTTGTGTTTTAGAATAATACCCAGGAAATGGGCTGGCATTGCTAAATGGTATACAAAAACAAGTAATTACATGTTCTTTATGACAAAAAACTTGAACATTCACACATACAGTGACATAGTGAGAAGTAGTGTCTTTTAATAGTTCTAAGTATTTATAAAGCTGTATATAACTGATATTCTTTTTCACATTAATTTTGGTCAATATTAAAAGATTCACAACCATATATCGGTTACCTTCCAATATTTTGAAACAAAAGTGTAAAATGTAAATACTGCATGCATACTTGGTGTAATGCACAATAGATACATCGAATGTAAGTGTTGTATTTATGGCAGGGTTATTTTCGGTAGGGATTTCATTTCCTAACATATCGTTCCAAAGTCCATCACAAATTTTTTGTACGGTTAATTTGGACTTCACTGGCACAATTGTCAATGGTACTAATGTTTTCTTGTCAAAACTGAAAGTAAAGCTTCCTAAAGTCCTCGCTTCATCAGCTTTGCCGGCTAATTCTCCAGAGCAGGTGCCATGTTTTTTTGTTTTTTTTTTTTCACTAACACAGTTCGGAAACGTAACTTGAAGTAATTTACCTTTCCTGAAGAGGAACACATAAGAGGTGTCCCGAGAACAACCATTGCCCTTTACAATCTAGATCAATAAAGCGTTTTGAAAAATTCTACTTTCACTTTTGAAAATCTTAGTCATTGACGTGTTTGATCTTTATAGTTTATTTTCTGCTCAAAACAGCCGATCGGTGGATATTTTTTTTTACACCACATTAAAATGGAGCAATCGGCGGTGAATTTAAGCGCACGGCGGTGTCTGAGAACCAGAAATTTTTTTTTACCCGGCCTTATAGAGAAATGATTTTATCTTACCTGTAAACCATATACTTACCTTTTGTTTTAGAGAAATAATTTTATCTTACCTGTAAACCATGTACTTACCTTTTGTTTTAAAGAAATGATTTTATCTTACCTGTAAACCATGTACAGTGCTCCCTCGCCCTATCGCCCCCCCGATTTATCGCCAACCTCGATTATCGCCAAGATTTACGTTTGTCCCGTTTTCCTGCTATATAATTCCCCCGTTAAAATGCCAAATTCAGCTATCGCCATCCGCCACATGTTTTCAGGTACAAAAGTCCATAAATTCGTTAAATTTCATTCGATAGTACCGCCATGTTTTTTCTTGTGTCAAAGTGAGATTCTTCCATTTCCCAAGACAACCTGTTATACTTTCATGTTCACTTCATCATGCATCAACGCATTAGTTGATAATCGCTGACAGTGATCGATATTCTTTAGGTAATGATTGTGCAAACAGATTAAGAGTTAATTACTGGCCGGTGTACTTTATTTACTAATAAATTTATATCCTGGTGTTTTATGACTGGATTAATACTCACACAGGTAAGTGTTGATTAAATACGACTTACTATCAGGGAATTCGTTAACATCGACAATGAAATTCAAACCAATGAGGATGTATCGGATGAAAGTATCTTAGAGTCCGTCCAGGACATGTCAGAATCTAATGACGATACTGATGACGACGATGATGATATCAAGGAAACGCAGCCATCGTTTACTGACGTTACAAAATGTTTGACAACTGTTATTAATGTTTTTGAGATGGAGGACAGCACTACAGAATTGGACATATCCAAATTATTTTATTACAAGGATCAAGTCAATAGAATTTAAATAAAACGTGCGAAGCAGGTAACCCTTGACCAGTTTTTCAAGAAACAGTAGTAGACTTTAAGTATTTCTAGTGTGTATTTCCTTGGATAGAAAGTAATTAATGTTGGAATTATGTGTTAAAAAAAGTTACTTTTTGGTATATATTAGTTTTAAATAACAGTTTTTAACAGTAACAGTATGATTTTATTTGGGAATTAACTACGTATATAAGGTAAGCATTTACTTCTTTATATTTTATTATAGCAGAACCAACTTGCTGGGCAACTTCCGGTTTCCGGTAACCCCACTTTATCGCCAAACTCGATATACCGCCAAATTTCATTGTGTGCAAAAGGCGGCGGTATAACGAGGGAGCACTGTACTTACCTTTTGTTTTAGAGAAATGATTTTATCTTACCTGTAAACCATGTACTTACCTTTTGTTTTAGAGAAATGATTTTATCTTACCTGTAAACCATATACTTAACTTTTGTTTAAGAGAAATGATTTTATCTTACCTGTAAACCATCTACTTAACTTTTGTTTTAGAGAAATGATTTTATCTTACCTGTAAACCATGTGCTTACCTTTTGTTTTAGAGAAATGATTTTATCTTACCTGTAAACCATGTGCTTACCTTTTGTTTTAGAGAAATGATTTTATCTTACCTGTAAACCATGTGCTTACCTTTTGTTTTAGAGAAATGATTTTATCTTACCTGTAAACCATGTGCTTACCTTTTGTTTTAGAGAAATAATTTTATCTTACTTGTAAACCATATACTTAACTTTTGTTTTAGAGAAATGATTTTATCTTACCTGTAAACCATGTGCTTACCTTTTGTTTTAGAGAAATGATTTTATCTTACCTTTAAACCATATACTTAACTTTTGTTTTAGAGAAATGATTTTATCTTACCTGTAAACCATGTGCTTACCTTTTGTTTTAGAGAAATGATTTTATCTTACCTGTAAACCATGTGCTTACCTTTTGTTTTAGAGAAATGATTTTATCTTACCTGTAAACCATGTGCTTACCTTTTGTTTTAGAGAAATGATTTTATCTTACCTTTAAACCATTTACTTACCTTTTGTTTTAGAGAAATGATTTTATCTTACCTGTAAACCATGTGCTTACCTTTTGTTTTAGAGAAATGATTTTATCTTACCTTTAAACCATTTACTTACCTTTTGTTTTAGAGAAATGATTTTATCTTACCTTTAAACCATTTACTTACCTTTTGTTTTAGAGAAATGATTTTATCTTACCTGTAAACCATGTGCTTACCTTTTTAGGGAATAAATGTAACACAAATTAAATTTTGATGAGCCACATGTGTACATTTCAGAAAATCATTCCTTATCAGTGACACTAGGGGCCAAAAAGTTTGATAGATAAAAACATAAGCCAAACAGTTGAAAATTAATGAATCTAGAGTTCCAAAATTATAGGAATCCAAATACAGCCAAGGAATGATTTGCCTGAGGGAACAAACCTTAGTTTCAAATAAATTTTGAAAATTATAACGGTTGAAAATTTTGCAAAATAGTATATTTTCTGACAGCACAAAGTACTGCCTTTGGAAATGAGTTAAACTTACCTGTAAACCGTGTGCTTACCTTTTGTAGAGGACCAGTTAAACTTAACCCTAGTGATGTCCAATCAGACAAAAAATCATAATCGATAATCGGAGAGGCATAATTGATCAATTAATCGATAATAATCAGAATTACTTAGTAACTGTACATCAGTATTCAGAAACAAATAAAGCTAAATATAAATACAGTATTCAGAAACAAATAAGGCTGAATATAAATTCTTTAATTGTAAAAGCCAAGTGTTCTTGCTTTGTGATTGTAAATTAAAGGCCAGATAGCTCCTTGCCCTGATAGACTGATAGTGGCCAAAGCATTGCAGTGTGTAAAAAGTGTCTGGATACAATATATTATCCGATTCTTGTCCGCCATTGTTGTTTTTAGTAGCAAGAATGGGAAAGGAAATGGACTTACTACACGCTGACGTCAGCGATGATCGATTATTTATCTTGTGATCAATTATCAGGATCGCTGCGCTGACAATGACTGACAATCGATCATCGGCGAATATCTCAACATCACTACTTAACCCTAAACCATTTACTTAATTTTTGTAGAGAAAAGAGTTAAATTCAATCTTAAACAGTGTGTTAAACATTTGAGTTGTAGAAAGCATTAAAACTTAAACAGGAAGTTTGTATGATAGAGAAATCAGTTAAATTTAACAATAAACCACATGTGAACCATTTGTTTTTTTCAGAGAACAGTGAAAATTTACCATAAACAACATGTTAACCATCTGTTTTGTAGAATGCAATGAAACGTGGCTACAAATTTGTGTTTTTTGTTTCATAAAAAGCAGTTAATTTTAACCATAAACCACACAAAAACCTTTTGTTTTATAGAGAAAGCACTGAAGCTTAACCATAAAATTGTGTTTACCTTTTGTTTTGTAGAAAGAGGAGTTGCACTTAACCGTAAACCGTGTCGATTTTGTCAAAGACAGTTTGTACCAGAATCTCTTGTAAGTAAACATGCACAAACAAAGCACATTCACATACAGAGAGAGAGAGAGAGAGAGAGAGAGAGAGAGAGAGAGAGAGAGAGAACATATCATTGCCTTAGTTTGACCTATGTTTTTCTTGCTGTTGGCTTCTACTGGTAGGGTCAGTGTCATAGCATTCTAAAATTGTAAAGGTTTTCACATTACTGTAGAGAAAAATCAGACACTAACAGATTTGCACACTTTAAGCCTGTAAATAGAGTAATCTTTAAAAGTAATAATGAAAAAGTCATCTCTTTACAAATAGCTGATGCATTGCTGAAGAATATGCAGTCAGCAGGCACAGTACAAAATAATTTTGTTTTTGTTTTTACTTAAAATTCCACATTCAACTTCATTTTGCCAATTGGGTTTTACACTTAATGATACAACCAGTGTTAGCATCAATTAGAAAACCAGTATTAAGAAAATACTATTTGACCATTGTACATTTCACTTGTATAAACATACCACTTCTTGCAAGGTTGTACATTTCACTTGGTCCTATACAGCCAGTATAAACATACCATTTCTTGTCAGGCTGTACATTTCACTTGGTCTTATACAGCCAGATGGCAAGTGGCAACATACTGTTTCCTGTGAAGTTGTAAATTTCACTTGTATAAACATACCACTACTTGTAAGGTTGTACATTTCACTTGGTCTTATACAGCCAATATAAACATACCACTTCTTGTCAGACTGTACATTTCACTTGTATAAACATACCACTTCTTGTCAGGCTGTACATTTCACTTGGTCTTATACAGCCAATATAAACATACCACTTCTTGTCAGGCTGTACATTTCACTTGGTCTTATACAGCCAATATAAACATACCACTTCCTGTCAGGCTGTACATTTCACTTGGTCTTATACAGCCAATATAAACATACTACTTCATGTCAGGCTGTACATTTCACTTGTATAAACATACCACTTCTTGTCAGGTTGTACATTTCACTTGTATAAACATACCACATCTTGTCAGGCTGTACATTTCACTTGTATAAACATACCACTTCTTGTCAGGCTGTACATTTCACTTGTATAAACATACCACTTCTTGTCAGGCTGTACATTTCACTTGTATAAACATACCACTTCATGTCAGACTGTACATTTCACTTGTATAAACATACCACTTCTTGTCAGGTTGTACATTTCACTTGGTCTTTTACAGCCAATATAAACATACCACTTCTTGTCAGGTTGTACATTTCACTTGGTCTTATACAGCCAATATTAACATACCACTTCTTGTCAGACTGTACATTTCACTTGTATAAACATACCACTTCTTGTAAGGTTGTACATTTCACTTGGTCTTATACAGCCAATATAAACATACCACTTCTTGTCAGGCTGTACATTTCACTTGTATAAACATACCACTTCTTGTCAGGTTGTACATTTCACTTGGTCTTATACAGCCAATATAAACATACCACTTCTTGTCAGGTTGTACATTTCACTTGTATAAACATACCACTTCTTGTCAGGTTGTACATTTCACTTGGTCTTATACAGCCAATATAAACATACCACTTCTTGTCAGGTTGTACATTTCACTTGGTGTTATACAGTCAGTATAAACATGCCACTTCTTGTCCTATACAGCCAGATGGCCAGTGGCAACATACAGTTTCCTGTGAAGTTGTAAATTTCACTTGTATAAACATACCACTTCTTTTCAGGTTTTACATTTCACTTTGTCTTATACATCTATTGTAAGCATACTACTTCTTATTGAGATTAGCTTTACATTATTAAAAAAATAATAATAATAAAAAGGGGGAAAAAAAGAAGAAAAAAAAAGTCTTGTCTTTTTTTGGTTGTTGTTGTTGTTAGCATAAGTTCTTTTCAACTTGTAGGACTAGGGGTCATTTAGATGATAGATAGATGATTGTTATTTTACAAACAAGAGATACTTTAAACATTTTATAGTGACAGGCTAGATGAATATCTCCACTCAAAATGAAGATTTGCAAACTATTTCTTTTACATTTTATGTATTAATTATGGTTCTGCTTCATTTACTTTTATAGCATTTTTTGTGTAAATCATTTGTAGGCTAAACATGAACCGACATGCCAGAGATCTCAGCTTAATGCTAAGAAGAGAAAAGTTTTTGATTCTTCTAAGCAGAGAGCCACTGAGGACTTGTCTGTTACCAAAATTAAACAGGCACAGAAAAAAGTAAGTAACAAATTCCATTCCCCAGTCAATATTTTTAGCTCACCTGAGCACAAAGTGCTCAGGTGAGCTATTGGTATCAATAGAGGCAGCCCTCCACCGTCCGTCCGTCTGTCCAGCCGTCCGTCAACAATTGCTTCAAACGACTTCTTCTCAGAAACTTCTGGTCACATTTTGTTTAAACTTGGTCAAAAGCATCTATTGAACATTGCCTTTCAGATTTGTGTTTTTGGTTGCCATAGCTACCAAATGTGGGTCACAATGACCTACATAGTTAAAAACCTTAAAAAAATCTTCTTCTCCAAAACCACTTCACTGAGATAAAATCTGATGTGATATTTGGCATCTACGGCATCTTATATACCTAGTTTGTGAATTTCAATAATTTTCGTAAAAAATTAGGTTACACGCTTTTGTGTTTATTTTTTGTATATTGTAAATAGTACTTTTTTAAAAAAAATTACAATAATGAATAAATTTAGGTGAACTCTTTTTCCAAACATCATTTTCTTATGTCAAGAAACATATGTTTGACAATTTTCATGAAATTCTGTAAAATACAAGTTGCTTTTTTTCGGCCTTTTTCATTTTCAATTCTAGCAACCCAAGGGTCGAGGGTTCAAATCTCACTGGGGCCACTTTTTTTTTTTTTTTTTTTTTTTTTTTTTTTTATTTAATTTTCTGAATTTTTTGACTTACAATGGTGCATGAAAGAGATTTTATGAATTTTTAATTTTTAGTGTAATTTTTTTTAAAAAAAACATGTGATACTGCAACCCAAGGGTCGAGGGTTCAAATCCTAGTGGAGCCACTTTTTTTTTTTTTTTAATTTTCTGAATTTTTATGACTTACAATGATGCATGGAAGAAATTTTATGATTTTTTACTTTTTAGGTTGCCATAGCTACATTGACCATACTGATATGTAGATTTAGCTAAAACTTTGAATTTTTTTTTTTTTTTGTTTTGTTTTACAAAATCCTTGTTATGTGACATTATTTAAATAAATTGAACAATTTTTTAAACATAATTTGCAGTTGATTTTACAATTTTTTGAAAAATATTTTAATTAATGTGTCAAGTCTATAAAGTCTTAAATCCAGATCTGAAAATTGCTTCTGTGAGCTTTTGTTATGGATAGGAACTCTGCCATCCATCCATACATCCATCAAAAGACTTCTTCTCAGACACTACTGGTCACATTTCATTCATATTAGCCAATAGCACCTTCTCATTTGTGTTTTTTGGTCACTTTGGCTACCAAAAGTAGGTCACAGTGACCTATATAGCTAAAAACCAAAACAATGAAAATAATGTTATCTGAAACCACTTCTATTGAGGCAACATGTTATGACTTAACCAGGTATTATCAAGACATACCAGTTACATTTAAACTCAGGTGAGCAAATTAGGGCCATCTTGGGCCTCTTGTTACTTGTTTCAAGATGGAAATGTAAGAGGAACCCATGGTTTCCATCACAACAGTTCTATGAAAAAGTAAATTTGAATAAAGTATAGGTAATGTTAGTAGCTAGTCAATATTTTTCACTTATATTAAGGTAGGATGGTGGAGGAAATCAGAGTGCCCAAGGCAACAAATCTATTTTGAGTAGTAAATTGATTTGGAGTAATAATAATTTTACACCTTTGTTGAGATTTTTTCACTTATACCAAGGCAATTAGTCTTGGTATGGTGAAAAAAAAAACCCTAGTGTAAAAGATACTTTCTTAGATTAAAATTTGCTTAATTGAGATTCAGATGGAGCCTAAATGGTAAGAGGGCACCTGACAGACAAGGAAGAGAACACCTAGCAATAAAATTTCATGAAATTATTTATCTTTTAAATTCATGAACTTTTTTTTAAAATTTCTTTGCAGCAAGTGGCTCCACCCAGATCTAATTGGCGTGCAAAACATCAGGATTTTATAAACACTGTCAGAGCGGCCAGGGGAGTGTCCTTAGCCATGGAAAGAGGGGATCCATTACCCCCTCCCCCACCCCCATCTATAAATCCAGGTATGTACAGGTACCATGTAACTAAAGAGTGGAAATCATAATCAAGAAAATCTTTGTTTCAAAACAATCAATCAGTATAAGTAGACACTTCCAGAAATTCTTTAGAATAGACCACCAAGTTGGAGGGTGGTTCCAGAGGGGGGAAGTGGGGGTATTCATAGTCACTTTAGATTACTAAAACTGAAATTTGAGGATCCCAGTCCAATGAGCCAAAATAATTTTTTTCAATAAAAATGTAAATTTACATAGTTGTAATACGTGAAAAGAAGAATTTATCAAGTGAGAAAGAGAAATATTTCCTTACTGTAGTATTTTTGATTTTAGTACTAGCTTCAGTGAAACAAAAAGAAAAAAAAAAAAAAAAAAATAGCAGTGATTCGCTTTCACTAGGATAAATCCTCGTTTTTCCCTTTTTTTTTTTTTTTTAATTTCTCCCACATTGGCAATGTACATATTTTATTAAAAATTTTTCTCTAATGCACGTTTGAACTCAACTATTCAAAAGAAAAGTGTCATTTTCATTGCTGAATATAAATCATAATGTCTGTCATGTTTTCAGATTATGTGCAATGTCCATACTGCTCCAGACGATTCAATGAAAAAGCAGCTGAGAGACATATTAATTTCTGTAAGGAACAGTCTCAGCGTCTAGGACGAAAACCAGCTCCTGATGTGAACGCCAAAGCTAAACAGGCTGCTAGACTTCAGGTTTGTATGGTGAACTTAACACATGCTTATAATGGGTTTTGCCAGCATAAAAGAGGATGTTCCATAAGACTTGACTTACTTGCTTTGGCTTTTGACTCCCAGTGGAGCTTAGGCTATTGACAAAATCCCTCCATCTGGCTCTGTTCTGCATGAGTTTTTCAATTTTGTCAATTTTTCCAGTTGTAACCCCTTCAAGTCCATTTCTGTATCATGTCTCCAGGTGTTTCATGGAAGTCCGTTTTTCCTTTTTCCCTGTGGAGTCCATATCAGAGCTTGTCTTGTTATGTTGTTCACAGGTTTCCTGATAGTTTGACCTATCCATCCCCATTTACACTTTAGGATCTGCATCTCTTTAGGATCTTGAGACTTGAGCTGAACTCATATGCTGATTGGCTGTAGAAATTGTGTCATTCTGGGAATTTGTGGCATAGGCTTCTCAAAACTGTTCTGCACAAATGTTTTGTATTCATCATCTGTATGCTTGCAAACCCCATTAGAATTGGTCTTAGTGTTGTCTAGGACATAATACAGCAATAATAAAGCAAAACAAACAGCTAGAGTTTAGATTTGTATGGTGACCTTATTAAAGCATATACATTTATTGGGTTTCACCAGAATAAAACTGGATGTCACATTGCACTTGTGCAGAACTAATAAATCCTTTTGCCCTTACAAATTTGTGACACTGTTTTTTCTGTACCAATTTAGGGTATTCATGACCTGGTATTCTGACAAACCTTGTTAGACTTAGAAGAAAAACAAATTTGGTGAAGTTTAAAGACTGTGGTAGAAAAAACAAGCTAAAAAGAAAAGTTTCAAAAGACATTGGTTCATAAGAATTAGGTTCAGAAGATTAAGGTTCAAAATTTAAAAAAAAAATTATTTAAAGATGGCAGTGTTTTACATAGATTTAAAAACTTGTATACCATTTTTTTTGTTTCAGTATCAGCCTCCGAAACCCAAAAACAGGACCACACCAGGATCAACACCAGGTGGATATAGTCCAGTAACTAGTTCTTCATCCACTTCTCGTGGAGCTAGATCGACACCTTCTTCCAGTAACATATCTCCTGCCAACAAGCAAGGTATGTGTAAGTTAAAATCTGTCTAAAGCCCATAGGCTTATCAAATTTGAGTGATTCCAGTGACACAAATGGATTAAGATTAAGAGATATTCTTTTGAAAAACACACAAGCTCATAATTTCTAAAGGCATCCATTTATTAACTTGCTGAATGGATGGACTGGAACCATGTGAAATGAAATTATAAATGCTAACTGAACTACTATGTAACCAGGCTGAAACTTGGTCTCATTACCATTCTGAGGCCAATCAACCACACTTTTTCACATATGACATATATTTATAAAAAAAAACATTTTTCTTTTACTATTTATTTAAATGGTTAAACGTTTTTTAAAAATGAACATATCATTTATACACTGTATTATAGAAGCATTCTTATCAATTAACAATTGAACTGTTATAAAATGTAAAATGATGTTCATTGTCAATATGAATGCAAAAACTTTTCAAGCAAACTGAATTATATACAATAATTGCCCTCTAGGTATGTGGACATCCAGAATTGTCACCCTTCAGAAGTATTGTCATCCGAGGGCATTCTGAAGGGTGACAATTCTGGATGTCCACATACCTAGAGAGCAATTATTATTTTATTATACCGAAACAAAGCTTATCATGTGAAATAACACAATTTCCACATACCGTTTTGTGTTTTCTGCATCTTTACCATGCATAGTAATTACTTGCAAGTCCGCCTCTGACGAACTGCCAAAACGACTAGTCGCCATTTTTGTTGTTTACCAAACGACAACAGTCAAGTTTTGCGAGTTATCTCCCTTATGTCGGGTTGTCAATGGGTGACAATAGTATTATCACATGGCTGTGTCAAGAAGGGAGAGGTTGTCACATGCTGACGGTAATTTTGTGGGAAATATCTCATTTGTTGCATGTCATGTGATTGGAATCCATCCAATAAAATGTGTTTTAATATATATGAGGTATAATAATGTGTGTTAGCACATTTTGATTGGTTTGCCTTGCAAACTTTTTGCATTCATATTTACAATGAACATCATTTTATAACAGTTCAATTGTTATATTTTTGTTAAATATTTTTAAAAAAATAGCTTTCAAGACTGAAAAATTCCTTTCTATAACACATGCACATCAGGAGGAGAAGCAACAGCAATGAAGAATGTGCACATGCATTTTGGAAATATAGTCCACAAATAGCACACATTTATTTTGCTGATATTCAAATTATTACTACATGTATTATTTTATATATGTAATATTCTCAAAATAACATCATGTTAATGAACCATTCTTGTAAAAACCTGTAAATGTGCTTTTCAGCCATGTTAGCTATGTTTGTTTACTGTTTACTTATGATATTGTAGTTCCAAATTTTGTCTTGCATTTTATATATGTATTCATACACAGAATCACATGGTTTTTGTGATTTATAGTCAATATGAATGCAAAAGCTCTCAAGCTTGGAGAAATGGGAATATCACAGGCAAATGAAAATGCTGTCTATTTTTTTTTTTTTTTTTTTTTTTTTTTTTTTTTTTTTTTTTTTTTTTTTGTTATTGCAAGAGAAAGGAGTTGGTTACTTTTTGATATCCTGAAAATATTTTGCAGTTTTTGGCAATATCCTCATACACTCATACTCTAAAATGTGCAAAAGTGTCATTTTTGAATAAACATTAAAGGAAAAAAAAAACTTTTGCAATTTGAATTTCAGATATTTGTTCACTGTTGAAATGAAGATAAGTTGTTACAGATTTCAGTTAGATAAATCTTTTGTATGTTTAAATCTTCTTTCTAATTAGATGAAGCCTTTCGTGTTTTAACCCTCTCCGTCCCCTCTCATTTCTAAAGAATTAATATTTTTTGGCTGCAGAGATTTTGTCCCCACGGTTTGTGTTGCTGCAGTCCATTGTTAATTTGTTTGACTTAATTTTTACTAATAAGCAAATATTAAGTTTATTTATTAATTTATTCATAAATAATTATATTTATTTATATATATATATATATACATATATATATATATAAAATATCATTATTTATAAATAAGTAAATACAGAAATACATAAATAAATAAACTTATATTTGTTCAGTGTTCAGATGAGCTACACTGTTCTTTTTTCGAACAGCCCTCTATTATTGATCAGCAGTGTCCAGTTGTTAGACACTTTGTTAGCTTTACCAGTCGGTCAGTGAAAATTTCAATCTTGTGTATTAGTCGATATTTTTATAACTTTACATTCACAAGCTAATTGACCTACTGCTGTAGCTCAGTTTGAAGAGTACTTGACTTAAGTAGGGTGGTTATGTGGTTGAATCAAGACCGGGTCTAACCCAACACTTGAAAGTGGGTAATGACTGTTCTTTCGCCAAGCACTCAGCATTACGAAATGAAAGTAGCATTTCTTTTGGATTGGAACTTAAATAAAGGAGGTGTCATGTCACTGGCAGTCATAGCACAATAAAGAATCCCTGCTGTATAATACCTTCAGTGCAATTTCTGCCCTTTCACCTTTACTATAGCTGGCGACATCTCGATATAAGTGAAATATTCTTGATTGGGACGTTAAACAGCATTACTCAACTCAACTCAACTCACAAGCTTATTGATAAAATTACCAAGTAGAAGCAATTGATTAGTTTAAACTATCTGTCCATTATAAATTCACTGTAGAATCATTGATATTCATTGGGTAAAATTCAGTAGTTTTCCAATTTATAAATATTTTGTAGAACATTTTGTGGAATTTAGTTTTATAAAAACAAATCCCATATAGGCCCTTGTTAATTAAAAATTTTTCATTGACAATACATTTTGTGGTTTTCATAGTAAAATTTAATCCCCTACAAACATAAGTGATTTTTGTAGTATATTATATGTTTAACAAAAATACCTGCTTAATTTTGCTGTACCATATGTGAAATTCATCCTTTATCAGTGACACTAGGGGCCAAAAAAGTTGATAGATAAAAAAGTTAATAATCCAAACATAAGAAAATTAATAAATCTAAAGTTCCAAAATTATATGAATCAAAATTCAGCAAAGGAATGCTTTGCATGAAGAACAAACTTTAGTTTTAAATAAATTTCATAAATTGATACGACTGAAAAATTTGATACAAGGTACATTTTCTGACAGCACAAAGTACTGCCTACTATTTTATTTTATTTCATAACATTTAAATTTTCACTAACCATTTGATTAAACTACCAAAGTTTTGAACAACTGAGTTCTAAAATTTTTTTTAACAACAAATATTTAAAGGCTTTTGATAAACAAGATACGTGTAGGTGAGCTACACTGGTCACCTAGGAAATATCATTTATTAACTTTTAAACTAAAAATAAACTTTCCTAATTAGATCGGAAATAATTTGTTGTTAGTGTAGATTTTGATTAGATGAAACTTCTTTTTTTAAATATAATAATTGTAACATTGATAGAATACTCAAATAATTTTTTTTTTTCATTTTTACCCCTAAACCATGAATGTTTGTAGACACTTTTAAAAACCTATATATGTATATTAGTGCTTTATTGTAATTTTTTCTTAGGTTGCAAAAAAATAGCCAATAGTGATACCTCTCCACCGCCATCAAAATCGTGCTCAATTTTATGACAACAAGGTATTTGGGATAATAGCTGTGTTTTTTCTTCCTTCTAACATGTCATTGATTCAGTGTATAACAGTTCTATAGAGTTATATGGACTTATTTGTCAGTGAGCTACATTTCGTGTATAAAAAGACACTTTTTTTCCCTTTATTTTTAAGACTAGATTTGAGGAAGAGCTAGACTAAATCTTCCGACCTCTCTTTGTCATGAGCTCAAATGTCATTATTACCGGTATTTATAACACAACAAACAATATTAAAGTAGAATGGAGTGATGAATTTTTACACCCAATTCCAGATTCTTTCACGTAAACCATGGTGGTCAGTTTTTGGATGGTGGAGGAAACTTGTGCGGTCAGAAAAAAAAACAACACCAGCCTTTGGCAAGCAAAATGTAAATTGTTTTGCAGAAAGAAAAAAAAAAACAATCACCATTATTTTGATTTTTATATATCATTATTTCTGAAACTTGTGTGGTCAGAAAAGAAAAACCAAAAAAACAGCCTTTGGCAAGCAAAATGTAAATTGTTTTGCAGAAAGAAAAGAACAGCAATCACCATTATTTTGATTTTCATATATCATTATTTCTCTATACAACTATAAAACTGAATCTAAATAGATTTAACATTTAGAAGTGCTATTTGTGTGAGGTTTTAATTCTTTTACTACTTTAGTAGCTGATAGTTGCTAGCCAATGGTTTTTCAGAAATAATTTTTCATTTAAAAAAAAAAAAAAAAAAAAAAAAAATTTACCTACAATACCATGACTTTTATTTGGGAAAATTTGTATACATGAGGTGGACCAGGTTTGATATGTGGCTAGGTAAATCAGTAGATAAATCATCCTGCTAGTATTGGGAAGGTCCTGGGTTTTGAGTCCTGGTTTGACTTCTGCATTTTTTTTATCTTTTCTGTTTCATTTGGGGCTGGTACAACTCTGAAGTGGCCAACCGATAGGGTCAAACCTGGTGATTTAGATTAAAAGTAGTTGAATGGGGAAAAAAGGGACAAATAGGGCAGATGGGGCTTGATAGATGGCCTGGTAACTCAGTCAGTAAAGCATCAAACCAGTATTGAGAAGGTCTCGGGATCAATTCCTAGTTTGGACACTGTGTTGTTTCTCTCTACATACAAAAGATAAGATTCAATATATTTGATCACTTTACCTCTGTTGGAGTGGGTTGCTATGGAGACCTTGTTTCAATTTGGCTTGAACCAAACATACATATGGTGTAAGCATCAATTTGAAGTAGAATATGACAATTGGCAAATACAGTAAAGGTTGGGGTAATAGTTTTTAAATAAACTCATAATTGTACATGTCAGGTATACTCTAAGCTCTTGAAAATGATTTTGACAATAAACAATATAAAAATACATTTTATTTAATAACTTTTTATATTAACTTTTTGTCACATTTTCTGCCTTCAGTGTTTTGTAGAAATTATGAGATATTTAATTTGAACTTCCATCCTTTTCCTGTTTCCCTGTGTTTAAATTTCCTTTTGACTCATATTGCTATCAACTGTTATTGCTGTCAATGGTGAGAGACTTTCATCAACTATGGTGGTTTATATTAATATTTCTTACTAGTCTCTAACAATGTTGTCTGACTTATCCAGTCATGTATACACTGATTTAGGGCATATTGGATCCAGCTCATGTCTAATCATATTTTGTGGGAGTTACTTCCCTTGGTCAACATCAATACAATATCGGAAGTTTCTTCCTTTGATCAACATCAATACAATTTTTGGAGTTACTTCCCTTGATCAACATCAATGCAATATTGGGAGTTATTTTCCTTGATCAGCAGTGTATGATGTTTTCCTTCATGAAGGTATAACAGTTCTGCTTATTAAAAATTCTCTTTAGGGGTTATTAGTAGAATTTAATCATATAAACAGTATTTTGATGCGCTAATATGGTTTTACATAGGGTCTCTTCTTTGGAGTGAAGTAGAGTAAGTGTTGTATGTCCCAGTCAATTTTTTTTTTTCTATTTATATTGAGGCAGTCATTTCTGAAAGTGGAAGAAACCAAAGTGTTGACTGGGATGCAAAACTTACTTCTACTCCATTACTTATTTATCTTATTTATTCTTACATTCTTAATACATGTATTTACAATTCATTCAGTGTTTCAGATTGTTTGGGAGCTATAGGGGCCACACTGGCCCATACAACAGGAAAGTAGGGGGTCATTTCTGATATAAGTGGGCCAATATTCGTTCGTCAGAAAACAAAACACACGACGCAACTATGTTCAAAATCTACAACTATGTTCAAAATCTAGTCCTTACAAAATAAAATATGCCAGTATACATGTAACAAATGTTCGTCAGGCCTATATATACACAACAGACATACAAGTTCGGAATCTATAGTACATAATAATTTTTTGTGAACACTGCAATCAACATGCATGCACTTTATTTATTTTTAAGGATTCATATAAATATATACACCTGCGTCAACTGTTTTACTTTGCTTTCTAACGAAATCGAAGCTCCACAAATCTGTCTGTTTTCTCTTCGACATGATTCGATAGTATTACACTGATTATCCCCCCTGACCCGTTACCGTTAAACGTATATGGGACTTTTGGGTATTTCGGGTTAAGCAATAACACGAATAACATAGTCGTACAATATGAATTAGCTGTACATAGACGATTGGAAGCGGGATGAAATAAAGTAAACAACATGATAGATGTGTCAAAAATACTGTGCGCCTGTAGGACCCATTGAGATTAAATCTATAGCGCCATTTTCAGATATAATGCGGTAATGGCGCGGGCGCACCAACAATCTGAAACACTGTTCATTGTCAATAACATTTATTTTTTTTATCTCTTTAAGATTTTTTAAACACTTTTAATTTTAGTCAGTGATTTAAAACTGTTTTTACAGCTTATCTCAGATACCTTGTTTTGGGTGAATTCTTCAAATTGTATATGACTTCTGTGTGTCAATTGGCTAATTAGACTGTTAAATTAAACTAATTGCATTTGCATTGGTTGTTTAGATTCTGTTTGGTGATTGGCTGTTAAATCTATACTGCATAGCCATTTGGTGCAGAAGTTATATTTTATATTTTATGCTTGATTAATTATTCAGTAGAAACAGAGATATATTGTATCAAAAACGTGTAAATTGATTAATTTTTATTACAGAAGGGTCTTATTTTCAGCTCTATTAATTAATTTTATCATTCTTTCTTTTTATTTTGCAGGTGTAGGTAGGACTCCACCTGGTGCTAGTAATGGATACAGTCGTCAGCAAGGAGGACCAAGCACCAGGGGGCGCTCTACTGGACCTACCAGTCAGTATTCGGTAAGATTTTGTTAATTAAGCTGATAACTTTCCATGCTTCAACTTTCATAGATATGACCTTTGAACTCTGATCTTCACTGCGACCAATTACATCTCCAACAGTATATCTGTCTGGCTTGAGATATATTATATTCATATATCTATGACAGGTCTGCCATTCACTTTGGTCCCACTTGTGAAATTTTCCCCCATTTTTTTTATAACAGTTCTGTCTGTCTTCAGGCAATCCATCAAAGTTTCCAGCTTTGCTATTTGTCATGCCATCCTTTTCTTTCGCTGTCTGATATTTGTTTTAATGGTAAACATGGTTAAGGCTTTGGGATGTTTGCTTCAAAGATTTAAGCTTAGCGCTTATCATGAGAGCATAGATTTCATCATGAGAGCATATATGTCACCGTAAGAGCATAGCTTTCACTTTCTTAAATGACAGCTTAGCTTTTACCCTCTATGATGACAGCTTAGCTTTTACCCTCTATGATGGCAGCTTAGCTTTTACCCTCTATGATACTTAGCTTTTACCCTCTATGATGGCAGCTTAGCTTTTACCTTCTATGATGACAGCTTAGCTTTTACCCTCTATGATGGCAGCTTAGCTTTTACCCTTTATGATGACAGCTTAGCTTTTTCCTTCTATGATGGCAGCTTAGCTTTTACCCTCTATGATGACAGCTTAGCTTTTACCCTCTATGATGACAGCTTAGCTTTTACCCTCTATGATGACAGCTTAGCTTTTTCCCTCTATGATGACAGCTTAGCTTTTACCCTCTATGATGACAGCTTAGCTTTCACTTTCTATCTCTAGCATTTCTATAAAGATCATTGCTTTGCTTTCATCATCATAGCAATAGAAACCTGTGTTCTTCTTGTAATATGACAGATCTTCAAATTATCCCACACTTAAAATCATCCTTTTATGAAGATTAAAAGCTTAACTTTATTAATCTAAAAAGTCTGATCTTCATTTTCTGTTCCAGTTTTAAAAAATGCATTTGGAATTAAAATAATGTTTCATTCTTTGAAAACATGTGGAAATTTGATGTTTCAAAACATGTAATTTTACAGATGGAAGATTTTGGGATACTTGCTAATCATCCAGGTGTAAAACATATCGATTCGCCATACCCGAGGATCAAAGTACCTTGTCATTTAAGATTTACGCCACAGGATCTACAACCAGCTCATTATTCACCCCAGTATTCACCCCAGTATTCACCCCAGTATTCTCCCCAGTATTCACCTCGGTCAACACCGGTAACCTGTGCTTCCCCTACATTACACAATTGAATGGTCAGGATTGTTGTTTAGATCATTCCATTTTCCAAATGTAGGGGAGGATTTATTTGGATGTTTAGTTTATTTCAAGTTAGTTTGCATATGTTATTCAAGTTATCACAATTGTTTACTGATACAGGGAAACAAACAGAAGATGTTATCATTGTCAGGAGAAAATTTTCGTAAAATTGAGTTTTGTGAAATTAATCCCATAAGGGACCTTGGTAATTAAAATTGTTCATTGACTTTTAAATTTTTTAGTGTTTACTTTTTAATGAAAATGATCCAATTTTATGCCTCACAAACATTCCTGATTTTAAAGATTTACAGTTTTAATGATAAGTTTGTTTTTTTCTAATAAATTTGTACAGGTATTCTTAAGAACAAAATTAATGTAAAGAAATTTATCTTGGAAAGATTTTTTTTAGAAACCAATTCTAAATCCTGTATTATTGTTTATTTCTGTTTGTATTTATTTATTTATTAGTCTATTTATTTTTAAGTTATTGTTATAATTTTATAGTTCATTTTAGTTGTTTAGCATTCATTTGGTTTTGATTTACCTGGCAACACTGCAGCACATGACATAGATGTCATACATTCAGTTGACCCTTGGTGGCCAAGTGGTCTAAAACATGTGCTTATAGATCACATTACCTCTCATCACCTAGGTGTTAATCCTAATCAAGCAGATCCTAGTGTGAGAAAGTTTGTCAGTTTGCTTGCTGAAGATTGATGGTTTTCTTTCTTGCACTCTGGTTTGCTCCACCATATCAGAACTGACTGTCTCAATATATAAGTGAAAGGATTTTGACTGGCGTTAAAAACACCATGACTCAACTTAACTTATTTTAAATATGGAGGCCCGTTTATGATAGTGTATGTACGCTTGCGCATTGACTTCAAGTCGTTCAGGAATGTATGTTAGCGCGAGTGCAAGCGAACGACCACTATCAATATTTTAAGGTTGTTTGCCTTAGATTCAAGATGGCGTCTTTCTGAAAAAGTTTGTAAGAAATGGCTTAAATAAATTCTGAAACCAATATGGATTTCATTTTATATTTCAATCCAAGGGTATGGTTTCTTTCTAGAAGGGATTTGAATGATAGGATTAGTTAAAACTTATGTACAGTTGTCCGATTAAATTTATATTTTGACATTTTCTCTCCAGTCAAGTGTCGGTGTCCAAATCTAAGGAAGGATATTTTTAAAACATCTAGATGATTATGATGACTTACTTTCAACGCAAGTACTCGCGTCCGTTCAATAGACATAAAAATTGTATTCAAAAGCGCAGTGGAAAGCAACCAGTAACTTGAACATGTCTCAGTTGTTTGTATTTTTCATTGTCAGCTTTGTTGAATTTTGCTTAAAGTTGAATTAAGTACATGTACACATGAATTAAGCATTTAGTGTACCTGTATACACATGAATATAGTAAATGTTGTGTTTTTGGGCGATATGTAGGGCTCTACATTTCCACATTCATATGTATATATATATTTTAAGATGCACATAAAATTTTCAAAAAGATATTAACCGTAGGTTTTGCATCATTAATGCACGGAGGTTTGTCTTTTTTTATATACATATAAATATATTCTGCTTATTGCTTTACCATAGAGTGGAGATTATTTAGACCCATCACCCAATGATTATCAAGATAATCTGATGGGCTTAGGAAAGGCACTACGTACAGGGAGGGATCCCACTGCTTATAATGAAGCTAGGCGAAATGTTAAACCATCAGCGGGAAGCGCCCATCTTAAACAAACACCTAATTCTAGTAATAGCAGGTATACCCACGTGGCTTTGTGTTTAGTTGGTTTTTGTTGGTTTGTGATTTAGTTGTTGATGCATGTGTGTTATTTGATTCATTGTTGCATCATTGTATGTGTACACATGTGTACATGTGTGTGTGCATTTACACTAACAGCAATAAACATTGTTAAGAATTGAAATACATGTTTGTTTTAAAATTTTCTCATTTGTTTTTAAATTTTCTTGTTTGTTTTAAATTTGGTGGGTATTTATTTATTTATTTATTTATTTATTTATTTATTTATTTATTTATTCATTTATTTATTTGTGTTTTGTTTGGAGAGGGTTGCTTTGCATTTTTCCTTAATTCTGTGATTTGTTTGTTTTGTTCTATTTTACCATTATTTTTTTTAATTTACAATAAAAATAAAATACCGGTAAATAAATAAATAAATGATAATTATTTATTTATTATATATATAATTTTTTGTTTTGTTTAAGGTGGAAGATTGCCTAGCATTTTTTCTAAATTCAGTGATTTGTTTGCACAATTTTTTTAATCTGTTGCAACACACATGTTTTTCATTTTTTGTCTAATCACTTTAGTTGTAAATTTGATTTTTAAAAGTCATAATTTAGATTTTGCTAGTTGCTCCTGAGCGTTTAGTTTAATTAGAT
Source organism: Tegillarca granosa (assembly GCA_029721355.1). Classification (NCBI taxonomy): domain Eukaryota; kingdom Metazoa; phylum Mollusca; class Bivalvia; order Arcoida; family Arcidae; genus Tegillarca; species Tegillarca granosa. The sequence goes on along the minus strand of CM056610.1, from coordinate 10,803,270 downwards.
ATAATAATATCTAATATCGTTATTAATTAAAGGGGGGGGGGGAACAGGAATTGAGTTTATATTTACTAAAATCCACTTCAGTATACTAGAGTTATTGCCCATTTTTGGTTTTGGTATGAAAAATGTTACAACATAAATATCCATTATACTCATCCATTAAATCTTTAAAGACTAGACAAATGTGGTTCATTTCTTTTAGCATGTACAATTTCCTGGAGAAAAGGTCAAGGTTGATGTTCACTAGAATCCACTTACTTTTACTAGAGTTATTGCCCTTTTTGGACTTACCATAGTTTTCGAGAAACCAGGTTTTCATTCAATAACTCTTCAAAGGCCATTGGATTTTTATATATGGTTCTCTTAATAGAAGGGAGTTCAACTTCCACATTACTAGTAGTTAAAAAAAACTGTTTAGTAATACTAAAAAATTTGCTTTACATTTAGTGGATTTAATAACTTCTTATTTAGATTTAGTTTAGATTATTTATTCCCTGATAATTTTTTCCCTGCTACCAGTAAATAAGTTCAAGAAAAAAATAAAACGGGAAAGGGCCAGGGTTGTGTTGTAAGTTCATATTGGCATCTGACCCATTTTCTGCCAGTGTCTGTTCACTCCATCTTGAATTTTTCATGCTGTTACAGTTTTACAGGTTTTAAAAAAAAACATTTAGTTCAAGCATGAAAAGGTGATTTGGAGACAAATAGGGAAATTTTTATCTATTTCTGTAAGTAAAGCATAGATATGAGTTTAGCAATAATAGGTACTCAGAAAAGACATCCCGGAAAATTCTGCATCTGCAAAACATTTGCAATCTTGTAAATCATTTTGAGTTGTGCAAGATTCTTTGTTAATAAGATGCTTTTCTTGATTTCTGAGGATTTTTTTTTTCAGACTGATTTTAGATTTACAAGAAACAAACCTTGGACTTTACAAAAATACATAAATATGTCTTTGAACAAAAATTACATTTTACATGGGCTTAAAGAATGTTCCTTACTCTTCCAGGATACATGGTCTCATATTTTGGTATGCTTTAATAATTTACACTATCTTTTACACTAAAAATGCCTGGTTAATTTGTTCTGACTATTGTGTAGATTGAGAATTTTTGTGTTACAAAGATAAAACACCATGAAATTTCGATTAACTTAAAAGTGTATGCCAGGGATGCTCTGATTTTGATGTTGCTCTGGTCCCAATATAGGAGTTAGATGATTTTTCCGAAGATAAAGTTTCAATCAAAAACAAAAATTCAAGTCATTGGAACACGAAATTCCTTTCTTTTTTTTTTTTTTATTTTATTTTATTTTATTTTTTATTTTTTTTGTTTTGTTTTTCTTTTCTGACTTATCATTGGCATTCATGAAAACGATAATACAGTTACTAAAGTTGCATATTTTAATTCTAGGTCATAATAGGGTCTGTAAGTGATCAGAGTGAATTTGCCTTTTTAGGTTACAGCGGCAGTCATTAGCCTTAGTTATTTCAAATAATTTTTTGTTCTTTGACAATTTTTGAGATGGTTTCTTACCTCGAGGCATTGGTGGCCCAGTGGTCTAAATCATGTACTTATTGATCACAGTCCCGACTTACTGCCTAGGTTAGAATCATGCTCCGGCAGATGCTAGCATGAAAAAGTATGTCATTTTGCTTGTCAAAGGATGATGGTTTTTTTCAGGTACTCAGATTTTCTTCACCATTCCAAAATTACCACCAAATATAAGTGAATGAATCTTGACTGATGTGTTAAATATCAGTACTCTCTGTAATCAGGTTACTATTGATTAATGTAACTAATGGCAACACCTGTCCTTGTCAAAAAGTTACAGGTAACAAACGTCATATTCAGAAACTAAAACTAAAGATTTCAAAATGGACTTACTTGCCTTATTTCGTCTATAATGATATTTCCAGAATTATTAAAAATACATGTCTTGATTTTATTAAAGTACCAAAAAGAATAGATGTAAATTTCACATAAAGAAAAAAAAATCCCTTGATTTTTTCTCATGAAGGTTCATAAAGTCCTTTGTTTGCAGCAGCAGCAACAGGTAACTAAAAATTACTGTAGAACAATTTTTTTTTAATTTAGAAAAAAATTGTAGAGAAAATTATGTGGAATTGAGTTTTGTGAGAACTAAATATTTTGAACCTTAGTATTGAAAAAAATTCATTGACATAAAATTTTCAGGTTTCCATTAACCCACAAAAATAACAATTTAATCCCCCACAAATATTTGTGATTTTAAAGTAATTCCTTTAATTAAAAAAAAAAGCGTTAATTTAGTAAGATTAAAATTTAATTTTTTTTCACACTAACTAAATAACAAACAAAAAGTTTTTTTCATAATTAGACTTATCTTTTGATGTTGTTGTTATTAATTTTTAATTTTTTTTTTGTATGTATTTTTTAGGGGCGGGATAAGAGGTATTGATACGAGTGCATTGTCAGGCGGGAATCCATCATACGGATATCCCAGTTACAGAGAGGAGACAGATTATTATAGTAGTTCAGAGACAGATTATTATTCACCACCCGGATATTCTAATGTCGGGTACCCATCAAAAACTGGTTATAATATGGGGGGTGGGTCGGGAGGGGGTGGGAGATTTTGTCATGAATGTGGGACCAAATATCCTGTTAGCAGTGCCAAGTTTTGTTGTGAATGTGGTGTTCGAAGAATGATGATATCGTGAAAGATGTGAAATTGTTAGACCAATGTCAAGTCACATGATTATTACAACAAGCTAGATGGACATCAGGCTAGACGAAGTGGACACAGGGTATGGAGCTCGTCAACAATATTGACCGTTTACAGCATCAAAGTACTGGACTGACTTATCCCTAGTCTATGAAGTCTTATATTCATTTTCAGATAATTTTTTCACGATTATTAATCAAAGAACTGAAAGTACTGATAAAAAAGAGTAAAAGGTTATTTTTTATTTTTCAGAGGTAGAAATTGTGCTCATAAGATAAAATGCATTATTATTGTTTTAATTAACGTGTTCACTGAATGATAAAACATTTAAATATCCATAATATTCAATATTACTAAAAATTTATTGAGAAACTTCAGTGAATTTGTTGCCCTAAAATAAATACCTTTAAAAGGTAGTTATGAAATTTAAATGAGATATTGAATATTCAGTATAGTGTAAAAAGAAGAAATTAAACTGTAATTAGGTACTGAATATTCTTTATAGTATAAAAATAGGAAAATTAAAATACTAAAAATAATACTAATTATCTAGTAAGATAGTACAAAAGAAAATGTGGAGTAACAGTTTCTGTAGAATGAGTTTAGTTCTCTGGAGAATGAGTTAAGTCCATGGTTCTTGAGAACTTAATTTTTTGTCATTTAGCAAATGTTGTGTCGAGATATTTCTTAGTTTCTTTCATGTATTAGCTGACAAATTGCAGCAAAAATAACATGACTTATAATAGGATTTCAATACTAAATCTAAAAAGCAAAAATTGCCAAAACATCAAGCTTAACCTTGACCTTGTTATACATTTACTAAGAAAGATTATATATATATATACCTTGAAGAAATGAAAGTATTTAAATGTATGTAGAAAAATAAAATGAATGGTCTCATGTTCATGCAAAACTTGCCATCCTTATTAAGTTTTCAGGTGTATAAATTTCAGTCATCTTGACCTTGTTTTGAAGAAGAAAAAAAAGCAAAATCTATTGTTGAATAACAAATAATTGTAAACCAACACACTGGTTGTCCAAAGTCGTACCTTGTTGGATCTGATAGGATTCAGAAGAGTCTTTCTCAATAAATAATAAATCATAAATAGGAGAAACGAACTCAACTATAAGCAGACTGCTTGTGGAGATTTATTAGATCAACTAGTTTAGCTGGTAAGACCTGGCATCATCGGGATGAACATGATGGACTTAATGGTCAAGTTGGCTGGACTTTTGACATCTGGATACACTAATTTATTTATTTTGTTCAAGAGTTTTACATAGCATTATGTTTTACATAAGGTCAATTATTTTGTGATAGTTTCCGTCATAGATATTAAATAAGGACATATCAGAGATATGAAACATATATTTAATCAAGAAGTAGTCTTCTGGTTGACAGTCATTTTTCTCATCTTATTTAAGGTGTTCTCCTTTTAAAGGTTTGCTAGCTAATTCATATCCATTCTTTTACATAATTTGTTCACCTATTTATTTTAAAAAAATATAGTATAGTTAGAAAAAAGTTTTTTTTTCTGTGTATAGATCTACATCAGTCCTTCACTTGCCTTGAAATAGATATTTACTAGGATTAAAAAGTTGTGAAAAGAAAGTTTTTGTGATGTGTTGAATTATGTCCCTTACAGGAAGTTACTAAAGGGAAATAATAAATTTTCTCCCGTTGGCCCTAGTTACAAATAGAATATACCTCTAGTTGTTTATTTAAAGATATATAATCTTTCTTGTGAAAAGAAGAAAAATGACTGAAAATTTAACATTGGTTCATTGTAGATAGTTGGGAATATTGTTCTTTGTGTTATAATTTTGATGTTAATAAATCATATTTTATCTAAGGAGTACTACATATATATGACAGAAAAATGAAGATAATGCATTGATCTAGTTAAGTATTTGTTTAAATTTTATGTATGTGTTCAGCTTACCTTTACTAGATCTGTTATAAAAATTAAGTAAATGCTAATTTTTTTTTTTTTTTTTTTTTTAACCTAATGTGTTACCATATACATATATGTTATGAAGGTTGAAAGTAATGTTAAAATGTTTATTAGTAAAATGTTTTTAATGAACCAGATGTTATGTTACGAGATCTTTTATTTCTTGGGTTTTTGTCGAGCCTGGCATTGCCATAAGGCGATGGTGGCGTGTCAAAATGTGGAAGTTTATGTTAATGAAATGTATTTTCTATTTGATGAAAAACTAACCAGGCAAGACATTTAAATCTGTGGAATTCCTGTTTCCTAATGTTCTTTCCTTGCATATTTTAGATAGAGAAATGTGTATAATAAAACTGTTCATTCATGTTAGATATTCAGTAATGTTCGATTGTTGTGTTACCTGTATAGACTTCTATAGTAATGCTCAATTTTGTTAAGTTGTATCCCTTTATATACAACTATTTGAATATTTTATACCTACCTATGGTAGCAATCCTGAAAACATGATAATAAGTACCCTGCCATGCATCTTTAATTGGTTGATGTTCCCATGGTCCTTGTTTGATTTGTTATCTACTGTATATGGAATATAGATAAAGCTGTTGTGAAAGTACAGGTCAAGTTCGTATTTAATAATTTTTTTTTTTATTTATTTATTTTTTTTTTATTTAATCACTTAAAAAAAACTTCAAGCAGGATATTTTGAATGATCTGTGATGCTCATATAGTAGGTTGTCAATCATGCTTTGTATAATATTTTTATAAATAACTATCCTTGTGTTTTGTAGCAATGTCCCTTCTAGTCATATTATCTCCCTTTAAATACTGGAAACCATAATGGTTATGTCCCTTGCTAGGTTGTCTCCCTTTGTATATTGGTATCTGAAGTACTTATGTCCCTTGTTTCCTTTTACATACATGTATACCAGTTACCATATTTTTGTAAACAGGTAAGGTTTAAATCTTGTATTTTGTGGGTATAAATTGTTTTAATTATTAAGTGGGGTTTGCCATGAACATAGTCAGTTTGTTTTCTTTTTTTTTTTTTTTTTTTTTTTTTTTTTTTTTTAATGAAAATATTTTAAATGTTTTTGCTCTAGGTTTTGCATCAGATATTGAATTTTTAATTTTACAGATTTAATAGTGATATTTTTAAAATAAAGTTTTTAAATCTATTCATTTAAGTATTTGCTTCCGTCCATGTTTTATGCATTCCAAATGATAGTATTTTAGAGTTTAAATGAACAAAAAAATTTAAGTGCTTTCAAGAAGAGTGAGTGACCTGATTTTTAAAGGTACATCAGCATGTTTGCAGCTTTTTGCAAAGGAGAGGTAATATGGATTTTTAGCCAGCACATATACATGTATACCGTACTATATAGTGTAATAAGTAGAAACATTATTGAGAAAAATGTTTATGTTATTTTTTTTTTTTTTTTTGAGTCCATAAATTTTTATGCATTTAGAACCTTGATTTTTCACTTTAGATAATTATAGAGATGTGTATTTAATGCAAAGTTCACAAGAATTTATAATTGTTTTCAATGACAAAACTAGATTTAAATTTTAGAAATGTAAATATTTTTACTTACTGGTAAATCTAGTGATTTTGGTAAGAGTAAATAAAAGTTTTCAATTTTTTTAACATATGAATATAATATTTATATTTACTATAAAAATACATTTGTTGTGAAGATATTAAATTTGTTTCATTATACTGTAAATCTGAAAAATTTTTTGAGTTCACGAGTAAAGCTAGGCCTGAAAATAAAACTATCCCAAATATAAAAAGTCAATATTATTTGTGCTGATGATCACCAGATAATGTGAAATTAAAAGTATGTGAATAAATGTCAATCCATGTTGTCATTTCAAGGAAATTATGGTAACTGATGCAAAAATTTCCCAATTTACAGTATGCAGATTTTCATAGAAAACCAGTCAGTTTTTATATTTAGATTTTATCAGGTAGAATTTAATTTTTGGACTTACAGCAACTGAAGTTGCCTGATGAAACTTACAGTCATACCTTTCTGGTATCAGTGTTGATATTAGTACATTTCACAATGTTAAAAGTTGTACTTTTATTTGAGTGTGGAATCTTAACTTGACACTTTTGATGACTAATGTACTTAAATGACTAATCTTATTCTGTAGGGGTTTTTTTTTTTTAAAAAAAAAAAAAAAAAAAAGGGGAATGATTTTTCTCCACATAATTTTTTTTTTTTTTTTTAATTATGAAAAATTGCTCATTTTTACTTCATATATACATGTATAAATAAATAAAAAAAATAAAAAAATAAAAAGAATAAATAATGAAATAAATAAATTATAAAATGAATAATTTTTTTTTTTCATAAGAATTAAGTCTCACTGCTGATAGAATTTTTTTTTTTTTTTTTTTAAATGGTAGCAATATTACATCGCATGCTTTTTTAAATTTTGTGACCATTATTGACATGTGGGAATTATATGATGACATTTCTGAAATTAATATTTGCTGCTGGTGGAAATAATATTCAGGGAAAAACGATAGTAATAATATACAGTGTTTCTTTATTAATTTTAAATTTGATGTTTCTAATAAGTGCTCCGTATTAGCATGTGGCAATTATATCGGAAAATGGCGGCAAATTAACATGCTGAAAATCATATGGAACTAGAATTTTATTTTTATTATTACATGATCATTACAGTAAATTAACTGGAAATTTTAGACAAATATATTTGCTTGAATATACATGGAAAGGAAAATGTTTTGATAAATGATCATTACAGTGAACTATCCGGAAAATTTAGACAAATAAATATGCTTAACTTACCTGGAAAATGGAATTTTTTTTCATTACTTGATTATAACAGTGAATTATTCTTGAAATTTTAGTGGGAAAAAACATGCTGGAAAACATATGGAAATGGAAAAAAAAAATTATTACATGATCATTACAGCCATTTATATTGGGAATTTTAATCAAATATATATGCTTAAACCTACTTGAAAAATGGAAATTTTTCGTAGTATATGATCATTACAATGAATTATAAGGGAAAACATACATGCTAGAAATAATATGGAAATGGAAAAAAATATTACATTTTCATTGCAGTGAATTTTCAGGAAATTTTTGGCAAATGATCATTACAGTGAAAAATATAGAGAAAATCTAGGAAAACATACAAGTTCAAACTCATATGGAAATGGAAAAGTTCAATATTACATGATCATTATATTAAATATTTTTATCTTCATGACTCATTATCAGTAAGTCTGTTAGTCATGATCACCATTGATTGTTCATTACTTCAAATTTGATAATTTTGGTAGAAATTTTAAGTCCCAAATATTGTGAGTTATCGAAGTTTTAGATTATTACAGCAACCATTATATATTTCTGTAGGAATCAATATTATATTTATTTTTTTATGTTAGAGAAATACAACATAATTATCAATGTCACATTTTATATCAAATTACAGTAGGTAATCACCTTTTTTTTTGAGTACATGTAGTCCATTTCTGTGATATTGTGAATAGCTTTTATCAAGGCCTTTGAGTCTGGTGAGGATATATACCAAACATTCCATGTCTCAGAATAGTATTTTGGTGGAGAACAAGAACAATGAAATTGGTGATTTACAAAATAACTAAAATATTTGAATACATGTATACATGCTCACTAAGGCAACACTTTTCATTGTGAATCAACATTTTGTGCAGCAAGAAAGAAAGAAAAAATTGAAGTTGCATGGAGACAGGAAGATTTTCACTGTAGTCACATGCTCCATCATGTTACAGTATAAGATAATCATCTGTTTTTATTTAAACCAATCAAATCTTGTTTTTGTACCAGGATATTAGGTTCTTGCAGTCACATGACCAGACTTGCAGGTCACATGACCAGACAAATAAACCCGGTACTGTAACTAACATATTCCAAACTTACATCTCCAGCTGGTCGGTCATTTTTAAGAGTAAAACAAGAAAATTATATTGTTTGCATTGAAAATTGTCATTTTGCTAAAATAATGTCAAGGTTGTTTTTAATCCTGCAGTATATGGAGTTGTCAACATCATATGTTTAAGCTAGATATTATATAATCAGCTTGTTGCCTTGTATTTATTTATTTATTTTCATAATAATTATTAAAGCACTCAAAGAGATTTGATTTGTTTTTTTTTTTTCTTTCTTTTAATTTGATTTATGTGGATTGCACAATAAACCACACTTACTTCATTGGTCAGCACTGAATGGTCAAGGCCTTGAAAATGGAAAACCTTACAGTCAAACCACACTTACTTCATTAATGCTACATGGAAGATCCTGTTATCAATGAGACTATCATTTGTTAACAACATTGAATGGTTAAGGTCTTGAAAATGTCAAACTACCCTAATTTTATTGATGAAATAAAGAAGTACCTGTTTCATGTGTTGCCATTGCTAGTGGTCAACACTGAATGGTCAAAGTCTTGAAAAATGAAAATCTTACAATGAAACCAATGTAAGTTACAATGGAAGTTCCTGCTTTCAATGTTACTATCATCTGTGGTCAACATGAATGGGCCACTGCGGTAGCTCAGTTGGTAGAGTGCTCTCTCCGTAAGTGGAAGGTCGTGGGTTCGAGCCCTGGCCGGGTCTGACCCAAGACTTGAAAGTGGGTAGTGACTGTTCTTTCGCCAAGCACTCGGCATTACAAAATGAAAGTCACAGTTCTTTCAGATGGGAACTTAAAATAAATGAGGCTCCGTGTCATGGCAGGAAAGGCATGATAAAGAACCCTGCTGTATAATGCCATCAGCGCAATGCACAGGCAAAATTTCTGCACTTTCGTCTATAGCTCGCGACGTCTCGATATAAGGGAAATATTCTTGATTGGGATGTTAAACACCATTACTCAAGTCAACTCAACATGAATGGTCAAGACCTTTTAAATGGAGTCTAACACTGAAACCACCCTTACTTCATTAATGAAACATATAAGTACATTATATATGTGTTACAATCACCTTTGGTAAGCACTGAATGGTCAAGGTCTTGAATTGTCAAACTTCCCTTACTTTATTGGTGAAAAAAATAAAGAAGTACCAATTTCCTGTGTTACCATTGGTAGTGGTCAACATTGAATGGTCAAGCTGTGTCGACTTCTTTGTCAAAAGTCAGAGGTTATTGAATATGTTGTTGGTATCTGGCCTCAGGAGCAGGATGTCAGAATTAAACCCTGTCCGAGTCATATATAAGACTTAAAAATTGGAAAGCAATAGCTCATCTGAGCTTTCAGCTCAGGTGAGCTAAAAATTGAGATACCGCTTCTTATCCAAGTGCATGACATTACATAAGACAGGAGTATCCACTGAGTTTACCCGTTGTCAAGATAATGTGACTGGGGGAGTGGTATAATTGTCTACAACATAGTAAATCAGTAAGCTAGCTCCTAAAAAAGCAAGTGTGTACTGGTACCAGATAGACCATATAAGACACTTGGACATCACACAAGCATGCATGAACTTGTTCTTAGTTAACCTATAGAGATTTAAAAATCAGCAATCACAAATAGCTGAAAAAAAAACCGCTGATGCAATGTCAAACAACATCACTGACTTAATGAGCTGATGTGATGTTACAAAACAATAAAACATTTCACTTTAGTTATCTCAAGATATTTGAGTTCCCTCCATCATTTCAGCATTTAACTTCTATCGTAAGTGAAAAAATGGATTGGAGTAATGGAGTTTTACGCCCCAGTCAAGATTCTTTCATTTATTTCAAGGCGGTCAGTTCTGAGATGGTGGAGGAAACCTGAATGCCTGGCGAAAACCACCAACTTTCGACAAATTTACTGACAAACTTTCTCGCACAAGGATCTGTTCCAAATGGGATTTGAACCTAGGTGGTACAGGGTGCTGTGATCTGTAAGTGTGTACTTTAGACCACCGAAGCCCCTAGTGAAATAATGGGGGGGGGGAATAAAACATTCAAACAAACTTACAACCAGCTAACCTTCTCAGTTGTAAAATAAACACTAAAATACAAGTATAATGTATAAATATATATATCAGTGTGTATTATATTTGGCACTCCCAAAGGTCTCAAAACATTTAGCATTTATCAATATTGGCCCTCTTATTGTTTCCCTTTTAAGGGAGCTGAAAATAATGTTGAAGTGTATCAATATTGGCTAAAATTAATACAGTAGATTCCGCTTAATTGCATAGTCTGTTTGTCAGAAAATTTTATGCAATGAAGCGGAATATGCAAATAACCAAAAATGTATAAAGCAAAAAGCACCAATATTAATACGCAGTCAAAATAAATACTCGTACAGTACTTCAAAAGTAGCCCCATATAGTGTATATATATCAACAGAAAGAATGAACAACAATGCAAGTACATACACATATATTTATTATAGGAGAGTTATTAATAATAAATTGTTCATTGCACATCAATACTTGGCCTAAAGAAAGAAAGAAAGAAAGTAAGAAAAAATAAATCAATCAAATAAAATTCCATAGGGGCTAAACAATGAATTTTAAACATTATAGCATTTTTTTTAAAATGAAAAGAAAAGCTGCTAAATAATTATTTAAAATGTAAAAGAATTTTAAGGAGAAAAAATCAAGTTATCAAAATTCTCATATATCATTTTTACGAAAGAATTTTACCTCCGCAGTCACTTTTACAATACATAATTAACTATAGCACTTGAATTGTATGAACTTATAATATTTCCTGTGGTTTTCTTTGAATAAATAAAAAAAAAATTATGTCTTTTAAGTCCAACCTTCCTTAAAAACATGCCATCAGCTTGTATGAAGCCAATAAATAAATCCTTCTTTAAAATATTATTTGTTTCAATTTAGAAAGGTTTCTTGATGATCGGCTCAAGTTGAAGTCTGTCCTACAGTTCACAAGATCAGTAGGCATGCCTCATAATAAAAAAGGTAACTTTTTCTGTCTCAGTTTTTGCCTGACTGATATAAAAAACTTCACTCTGAAATTTTTTGGTTTTTGTACACTATTTCTTTCTTTTTTTAGAGAGCTACTTCTTCATCATTAACTTGTTGCAATTTCAGTAAATATTCCTTCAGGTTTTGGCATTAACTTCTCTTCACCCCCCATTGTGTCCTGTACCATCTGCAAATAATAAAAAAAAATAAGTGAATAAATAAATAAATAAATAAATAAATAAATAAAAAACACTCCTACAATGGAATTTATCAATATAAATGTACTAGCTAATACTAGTTAAAATGAAACTGAAAAGTCATGTATAATGACTGAATGTTTTGAAAAAAGAACCATTATGTACTGAAAACCGTGAAAATTTAGCAGCAGCTAAAATAATACTGTCGGTAAAATTTTACAACACAAACAGGCAAGTACTAACGGTCCCCGGAAACGGTCATGATGATGTTTAACTGTTATTATTGTAGAATATTATAACTCTACCCCATCATATAATTATAACATATTAATGATCAAAGAACAAATCTGTTTTATAAATCACTTTTAATCAATGAGAAGCTATATCAAATTTCACATGCATAAAAATCAACAATAAGTTTTATCAATCAGTCTAAAGAGTCCATTTCCATTTTGGCTGAAAGAGAATGATATGCGCACACACATAAATATTAAAAATAAAAATTCTTATCAATGAAGAATTAATGAACTTGTATTTCCTAAATTGCTAACTGCATTGTCTGCGCTTTTGGACTTGGATACAACATGGACTCTGGAGTTTCTCTCTCGACAAACTGCCACATTTTCCGCAATACATGTATGTCTTCTACATGGATAGAAACAGGGTTATCACCAGTGCTACAATAAAACTGCGCTAATACAACTGTCATTTTGAAATTGCTAAAATTTCTATGTGCTAATATTAAGCGATTTACAGTAATACCCCATTTACGTTACATCAGATGAATAAACAAATCCATACTTTCACTTTTTAAAGTGAGTACTTAACTATACCATAAAACTGTATCCTAGCAACCCTGTAATAATTATTTCATACCTGTCTGGCTTCAGATCTGCTCATATCACCACGACATAACAATAAATTAATCAGCTGTTCCATACGTATGTCTGGGTGATTCTTTATCAAACCCTGTAAACAGAAAAATAAATATAAAACAACCCTGTGTAAAGTTGGTTTACAGTCCACTTGATTATATAAAAATTATTCCTTTGATATCATAGAAAATTGGGTCAATATCCCTTCAATATCATTGTTAATTGGGTCAAAATCCCTTCAATATCATTGTTAATTGGGTCAAAATCCCTTCAATATCATTGATAAATGGGTCAATATCCCTTCAATATCATTGATAATTGGGTTGGTATCCTTTCAATATCATTGATAATTGGATCAATATCCCTTCAATATCATTGATAATTGGGTTGGTATCCTTTCAATATCATTGATAATTGGGCCAGTATTTCTTCAAAATCATTGATAATTGGGTTAGTATCCCTTCAAAATCATTGATAATTGGGCTAGTATTCTTCCAATATCATTGATAATTGGGTTGGTATTCCTTTCAAAATCATTGATAATTGGGCCAGTATTTCTTCAAAATCATTGATAATTGGGTTAGTATCCCTTCAAAATCATTGATAATTGGGCTAGTATTCTTCCAATATCATTGATAATTGGGTTGATATTCCTTCAAAAGCATTGATAATTGGGTTTGTATTCCTTCAAAATCATTGACAATTGGGTCAGTATCCCCTAAAATCGTTGATAATTGGGCTAGTATTCTTCCAATATCAATGATAATTGGGTTGGTATTCCTTCAAAATCATTGATAATTGGGTCCAGTATTCCTTCAAAATTACTGTTATTGGGTCAATATTCCTTCAATATAATCGATAATTGGGTCAATATTCCTTTGAAATCAATGAAAATCGGTTGGTATTTCTTTAAAATCATTGATAATTGGGTCAGTGTTTCTTCAAAATCATTGATAATTTGGTCAGCATACTATCAATACCATTGATTACTTGGTTAATATTTTATCAATATCTTTGAAACTAAGATAAGTATTCCTTTAACATCACAGATAATTGGCTAAGTCTGGCTCAAAGATGTCAGCCTGATATAAATGATCCCTGCTGTCTAATTATGTATGTATCACAAATTTAAACTAAGGTCTTATCGTTTTTACCCACAAAAATGAACCTACCATAATTTCTAATGACATCATTGATGTGTCTCGTAACTTAAAAACTTCAGCCAAACTTTGTAACACTGTAAAATCGTTTTCATCCTAAAAAGACCAAAAAAAAAATAAAAAATTTTATTTGAAGTTAATTTTGAATCATTCTTAAGACGATATGAATACCTATACTTACAAAAATATACAAACATCATTAACGGGCAAGTGAATTTTTATAAATTTACATCTTACAAGCTGTTCAATTGGTTGTAATAATGTTGTTTAACACAGCATCGGTAATTTTTCAGCTTTTTTTGGAACAAGTGCAAGTTAATTAATCTCTAAGGAGTGGAGTGGAGTAATGGTATTTTACGCCCCGGTCAAGAATCTTTCACTTGTTTTTGAGGTGGTCAGTTCTTGGATGATGGAGGAAACCGGAGTGCCCAGAGAAAACCAACGACCTTAGGCAAACTGACAAACTTTCTCACACTAGGTTCTGTCCTGAGTGGGATTCGAACCCAGGCGGTGAGAGGCACTGTGATCCGTAAGCGCTTTAGACCACTCTGCCACCAAGGCCCCCTAAATCTCTAAGGAATACATGGCTTAATCCATGTAAACTAATTGTGTGGTGTTGATTACGTTTTGTCATTGCAGTATCGATGGTGTCATATTCATTTTATGTTCATTTTTTGAAGAGTAGTGGTACATAGTTGTTGTTATTTTCAATTTTTTCCACAGATTAATCTAAGAACAAATTCATGCACATGCATGCCTGAGATGTGTAAGTTTGTAATATGGGTTGCCTTGTAAGAGTGAATACTCAGTGGAACATTTTTTAGGTGCTAGCTCACTGAGTCAGTATGCTGCAGACAAGTATACCATTTCTCATGTCACACTATTCTGGCATCAAATGAACCAGACAACATTCTGTCTTGTCAAAGCTCAGCACAAGGAGAAGTCTCTAAAATCTTAATGTCTTATGTATGACCTGGCTGAGGTTTGAGCCCAACACCTTCCACAAGTGAGTGAGTGAGTGAGTGAGTGAGTGAGTAATGGTGTTCAAAGTCCCAGTCAAGAATATTTCACTTATATCGAGACATCACCAGCTATAGGTGAAAGTGAAGAAAGTTTGCCTGTGCATTGCGCTGATGGCATTATGCAGCAGGATTTTTTATCATGCCATACCTACCGTGACACAGGACCTTGTTTATTTAAGTTCCCATCCGAAAGAACTCAAACTTTCATTTCCTAATGCCAAGTGTTTGGCAAGAGAACAGTCACTACCTAATTTCAAGACTCATGTCAGACCCTGTCAGGGTTCAAACCCATGACCTCCCACTTATGGAGCAAGCACTCTACCAACTGAGCTACCTTCCACAAGACAGATGCTCTACAAAATCACAGAGGGGTATACACTTTTGGAGATGAGAGCATTATATAAAGTTAGGGCTTTTTTTATGCCGCACTCAGAATTGTAGAATTGATTTGCCAGCTAACCTTGTAAACAATAACCTTTAACCTTTGTGCGTCAATTTCCCAGAATAACATCTATTATTTTTTTTCAAAATTGAAAATAACAATAGAGCATAATGTGCTATGCTGGTACAGTAAACCCTGAGGTAGTGGTCACATGTGTAGCACAGTCATCTGTTGGTAATGGTCAGTCTGAAATAGTTTCTAATGTTTTTACCATAAAATGAACCTCTGTAGAGCAGTCACCAGTCTAATGTGTCAGCAGTCACCCTACCAACCACCTTGAGTGGCCTTTGTAGACAGGTTTTACTTTATACCCTTTACTTACAGGTGCTTTTCCTGGGACTCCATATTTAAGGAATAAATCTTTAAGCTGCTCAGCCTCTCTACAAATCTTTTCCGCAGCATTTTTTCTGTCATCATATACTTTGAAAGATAATTTTCTGTAAAAATAATGATTAAACTATTATTGTAATTAAAAATCCTTTTACTCAGCAATCAGAATTCAAATGTAATAAATTCTTCAAACTTTGGTTTCTGTAATTAAAAATCCTTTTATTCACAAAATTAAATAAAAAATTAAATAACTTCATGCCAACTAAAATCTTGGTGCAACCAGAATTCAATATTGTATTAAATTCTTTAAAATTCGGATTCTATACATCTTTACTTAAACAAAATAATTTAAAATTTTCTAATTCTAAGATTTAACATTGTTGCCACACTATAGGAGTTGAGTTGAGTAATAGTATTTTACTCCCCAGTCAAGATTCTTTCACTAATTTTGAGGTGGTATTCTGGGATGGTGGAGGAAACCGGAGTGCCCGGAGAAAACCACTGAACTTTGGCAAGCGAACTGACAAACTTTCTCACACTTGGATCTGTCCTGACTGGTATTTGAACCCAGGCAGTGAGAGGTGCTGCGAACCGTAATTGCACTGGGATGTTTGAGTACTATACCTAATACAGTTCTGTTGCTATGCATTGATAAGGGCAGATGATTTTTACACAAAAGAGTATTCATGTAGTTATCCAATGATTAATTAACAAATAAACAGGTGACATACTAAAACAATTTGTTCTGAGACTACTGTGGTAGCTCAGTTGATAGAGTGCTTGCTCCCAAGACTTGAAAGTGGTAAGTGACTGTTCTTTTTGCCAAGCACTTGGCATAACAAAATGAAAATCATGGTTCTTTCGGATGGGAACTAAAAATAAACAAGATCCTGTGTCACAGTATATGTGGCACAATAAAGAACCATGCTGTATAATGTCATCAGAGCAACACACAGGCAAAATTTTTGCACTTTTGCCTATAGCTGGCAACGTCTCAATATTAGTGAAAAATTCTTGACTGGAACGTTAACACTATTACTCAAATCAACTCAACTCAATTTTGTTCTTACTTTGATAACAAAGCTCTTAGATATTCCTTCAGGATCAGTTTCTTGCCATTTTCAACAAGTCCACCATAAAATGTTGGTTTTAAATGTACAAAATCTCCACTGTAGTCAGCCCAGGTACAACAGATTATTTCTACAGAATGTCCACTCTGCATCCTGAAAAGACAGTCAAGATTATACACTTTTGATTACATATTCATTAAGAAATAAAGACATTTAATCCAAAGGTATAAGTCCTGAGCCTCTAGGCTAGGTTCACACTTATTTTTTCATTAGTAGCCAAAAGGCGGCGACCAAAAATTTGCCAATGCCAAAAAAATTTCTCACTTTTTTTTCAGGTTTTTTTTTTATTATCTTGTTGTTCTGGTTTCTTTCTACTTGTGATATTTTCCATATCAGGCTTTGATCTTTCAGCAGAACTTGAATGAAGTGTGAAATGTTGTTTCATCATTTCATTTACTCTTAAATGCATTATAACATCTTAAAAATATGCCTTTGATTGTTTAAAATGTTTAATGAATATAAAACTGCAAACAGTATTTTTAAATAAAAGTTTTATTTTTATCACTCTGTGTAAACCATTTTAGAATTTAATTCAAAGAAATATTTTATGGTAAAGCTCATTGTGGTTAAAAAGAAAATTGATGGGACTCATCAAGATCTTGTTTTGTTGAACCTATAGTGCAGAAATGCCAGTCCTTTCCTTAACTCTGTCTTAGTGGCATAATGAAGCAACTGAGTGAACTAGACTACCCCTTGTAGACACTAGTCCATACCAAGGTTAAGGTTTCATATTTCTGCTGATATCCATTATTTACAAGCTGAAAGAGTAGAGTTTAATGCTTTAAAATATTTCACTAGTAACAACTTGATCCATTCTTGATGGTGAAGGAAAGTTGAGTGCCCAAATAGACCCACATACCTTCAGCAAATAAATTGACAAACTTTCTTACACTAGGATCTACCCAAGCAGGATTCAAACCTAGATAGTGAGGGGGACTGTGATCTATAACCACATAATTAAGACCACTTGACCTCCTCCCTATCAGCTGGAGGAACTGAAGCAATGTTAACTTCATGCCTTGCGAAAAGACATACACTGGAATTCTCCAGAGCACCACGTGATACCTCATAGCATTTGTGCAGGACAATTATTTCTACCGACAAAGGAAACGCATATAATGACATTTTCCCGTAATAACCTCATTTTTTACGGAATATTTGACGTAGATGTTTTTTTTTATTTCATTCTGCACAAACGTTAAGAGGTATTGATCACATGGTACGCTGGCGAGTTCTATTTGTTTGGCTCAGCTGGAGTTCAAACTTATCATCATCGATGATGTAAATGATTTTTTTTTTTCAAAACTACATGGGCCTCTGAAACCCGTGACTGCTATAGGGGCATACCATGTTACTTGACTCAGCTGAAACTCAAACAAAACACCAATGGTTGATTTAAAAAAAAATACCTGTGTTAAAAAGTTTAACTTATGATAGAATTATCACTAAAGATATTTTTAGTCATTGCCACAGAAGATGCAGAATCTCACAAGTTTAACTTATGATAGAATTATCACAAAAGATATTTTAGGCATTGCCACAGAAGATGCAGAATCTCATAATAAACCTGTATTTAATGGTGCCAGATCACGGGATATGATAATGGACACTTCATTATCAATTTTTTTGTTAGTTTTTATTGATGAAGGAAGTTGGAAAGTTTAACTTATAATAGAATTATCACAGGAGATACTTTAGTCATCGTCGCAGAAGATGCAGAATGGTAAACCTTGACCTTAGGTTAAAAAATACTGTATATCACTTAATTTTCACGAGCACTTTATTTCCACAATATTCATGACACTGTAACAACTCATGAGAATTAAGTGTCGTGAGTTTGATTATAAACTGACTGTGACATAATATATACAAATATAAACATATTAAATCAGGGGTAACCTTTGGGGAAATTGCAAAAATTTCATGTCCAAAATTCGGTTTTGGTATGGCTTCGCAAAAAAAAAAAGTGGTGCGGAATTATAGTGATTTACAGTATGCTTTTATTCCAACAATTTACAGACTAGACTTTCAATCCTGTGAGTCTGTTATTTCATAAGATTGATCATTTGATCGAATGTGGTTTTATATCCCATTCAAGAATATCTAACTTATATCAGGGCATCACCAGCTATAGGAGAAGTGGCAGAAACTTTGTCCTTTGCAGAGTGCTATGCCTACTATGATATGGAGCATTACTCAAATTTTTAAGGAGTCTTCCAACAGGTCCATGACTTTCATTTCCAAATGCTGAGATCTTGGCGAAGGGTCAGTCACTACCTTTTTTTCAAGTCTTGGTCCAATCTCCAAAATACAGGATTCCACAAACTGATGTCATTGTATAAGACAATATACTGTATCTATGTATATACATTACTAACCATTGTTTTGTCATTAGATCCTCCAGACACTTGCTATCTCGTAAATCTATGAAAACTTCATCAAGAATGATCCTCGTCCTGAAATTACAAAATATCATGTAATTATCCAACCCTGAAGCAATAACATGAAATAATTTTTCTGTTTTTAGTTTAACAATGAAGATAACAAGTTAGTGTAATGAACAGCAAGGTGACTCCTAAGGCCCGTTCAAGATAGACTATGTAAGCTTTCACATTGACTTCAAGCCATTCAGGAACGATTGTTTTCATGCAAATGCATGCGAGTGACTGCTATCAATATCGTAAGTGTTTTGCCTTAGATTCAAGATAACGTCCCTCGGGAAATGTTTATAAGAAATGGTTCAAATAAATTCTGAAACCAACATGCATTTCAATTTATATTTCAGTGCAAGTATATGGTATCTTTCCAGAAGGGATTTGAATGATAGGATTAGTTAAAACATGTGTAGAGTTGCCCAATTTGATTCATATTTTGACATTTTCTCTGTAGTCAAGTGTCTGTGTCCAAAACTAAGAAAGATTATTTTTTAGCATCGAGATGATTACGATGACTTACATTTAATGCGAGTACTTGTGTACGTTCAATAGACATAAAAATTGTATTTGCGAGTGCAGTAGAAAGCCACCATTAAATTCTATTACTCAGCTCTTCTCTATTCAGTAAGGATAGAGATTATCTCTTCAAGATAATCACACCATCATAATTTATAAGGAAAGTTAATCATCGTAAGTCATCAAGAGTCAATACTCTTTCAGTCGTAATAAGGCAATCAGATCAAAAATTGGTGGAGGAACTGGAGTATCTGGAGAAAATCGTCAACTTTTGGCAAGAGTACTGAAAAACTTTCTTACACTGGGATATGCAGGATTTGGATTAGGATTTGGATTTGAACTTAGGCAATGAGAGGCTCTACTGTCTGTAATCATTCACTTTAGAACACTTGGCAACTGAGGCCCTAATCTATATTTCAAAACCTAGGCCATGAGAGGAAATGTGATTTATTGGCCCATTCTTTAGCCCATCCCAGCCAATAAGAGCCCTCTATCATTATTGACTATGGTCTGTGTCATGAATTAGAGACCAAGTCAGAGATAATTATAAACTTACCAAGCATGTCCCATTTTGATAAAGTCGTCTGTTAACTGTTGGAAACGATCTTTACGTATGTTATTGTCTTCTTCTTCATCCTGGTCATAGTCCTCCTTCAGATAACGCTTACGTAATTGTTTCAGATATTCCCCGAATACTAGACAATTGTTTGTGTTAGCAATCTGCAAAAATATCAAAATTTAATATACGATATCTCATGATTATTAATTGTTTAAGAAATTCCCCGCATACTAAAAAATTGTTCATATTTGTGATCTGCAAAAATATTAAAAAAAAAAAACAACAAAACAAAAAAAAAAAAAAAAAAAAAAAAAAAAAAAACATACACGACTTCAAAATTGTTTTAGACATTCCCTGAATACTAAACAGTTGTTTGTATTAGCCATCTATAAAATAATGCAAAACATTATCTGCCACATATAAGACTTCATTTTTTTTATTAGTCCCACCCCTGAGACTGACAGATTTTTTTTGTATGTACCATCAAACTGTTAATTGTAAATATGTAATAGTCTATTGGTCAGTAAAACGCTGACTACAAATTACTAAATTTATCAAAAATATAAAGGTCTTTAAGAGATTCACTGAAAAAATTTAAATCGTACAAATGCTTAAAAAATCGTACAAACGATTTTCAAAATTGATAGTACAATTTAGAAAATGGTTTGTAAAATTTAGAAAATGGTTTTAACGATTTAGAAAATGGTTTTAACAATTTAGCAAATGGTTTTCACAATTAAGAAAATCATTTATACAATTTTTAAAGTCCTGAGTAAAATTTAAAAATAGTTTGTACGATTTAATTTTTTTCCTTTTCTTTTAAAAAGTGGCACTAACAAGCTTTTGTAGAAATTGGTCCAAAACTACATGTAGAAAAAATATGATTTTGAGTCCCAAAAATAATTATACAAGAAATTCTTCATTATTATGAACATGTGCAATAACAAATTTGTTGTCTGGAATATGAACTCACTTTCTATGCTGGCTGTATATTATAGAAGCTACATCTTACCATGTAATGAAGAAAGAATTTAGGTTCTCCTCGGTCTAACATGTGTTCTTCTTTGTATGTACGTATTTCACCTAGGGTTAACAGAAATGTAGAAATACATGTATTATAAGACAGACAGACAGACAGACAGACAGACAGGCAGACACAGACAGACAGACAGACAGACAGACAAAAAGACACAGACAGACAAACAGACAGACAGAGACAGACACAGACAGACAGAGACAGACAAACAGACACAGACAG
The DNA here is from genome assembly GCA_029721355.1 of Tegillarca granosa. NCBI lineage: Eukaryota > Metazoa > Mollusca > Bivalvia > Arcoida > Arcidae > Tegillarca > Tegillarca granosa. The sequence continues at coordinate 10,781,740 of CM056610.1, read as the reverse complement.
ACAGAGACAGACAGACAGAGAGACAGGCAGACACAGACAGACAGACAGAAAGAAATGCAGATGCTTTACTGATGAATAAATTTCTATTATGTTGAATTTTTAATACAACCAGATATAAAACTACAGAAATAAATTTTAATTTCATGGGAATGATGGCTGTAAGATATGGATTAAGGTTCTATAACTCACCACGTTTAAACTATCAAGGGACCCAGCTTTAAGAGATGTTGATAAAAAATAAATTTTTAGTGGTTGAGGTTGATACCAAATCCTTATCTCCAACTTTTCAAATCAGAACCTCCACATTTGAAGGTAGAAAGTCTCTCTTTCTCTCTCTCTCTCTCTCTGGAATAAAACCACTTTTAAAATCTGCACCTCAACTTTTGAAGGTAGAAATCTCTCTCTCTCTCTGTATGTCTGTCTGTCTGTCTCTCTCCCTCTGCATGTCTGTCTGTCTGTCTGTCTGTCTCTCTCTCTCTCTCTCTCTCTCTCTCTCTTCTCTCTCTCTCTCTCTTGAATTAAACAAAAACTTCATATACAAAAAGCAATACTTAGCGGTAGGTTCTATTGTTTTAATTTTAAATCATTTATTTTAAAAATGTTCATTTAATTAACATCAATATTTTTTTTTTGATGCCATTCTATTTATAATTATAGCTCAAAGCAAACTTCACTTACCTTGATAATCTGTAGAAAAAGATTTTAGTTCTATGGCAAACAATTCTACAACTTTTTTGACCAAATCTTCCCCCATCATCTGTGCTACTTGAAGCTGTTAATACAAGTAGAAATATATACATACATACATGTATATATATATATATATATATATATATATATATATATATATATATATATATATATATATATATATATATATATATTTGTTTCTATTTTAAAACAGGCAGGTGTTCTACATAATCAGTTTCAAATGAAAAAAAACTTTTCTAGTTTATTTTCCTGTATTAAAAAAACTTATTCTTTTAGTAAACACGATGGGGAAAATTTAAAAAAAAAAAAAAAAAAAAAAAAAGGAAAAGTTGTGAATCCTGACAAGAACTAAATTTATCAATACTATTTAATTTAAACTACTTTTACAAGTTAAGGGCTAATGAATTTTTTAAAATTATTATTCTATTTATTTATCTATTTATTCATTCAATTATTATTTTTATTTATTTATTTAATTAATTAACTATTTATTTATTTATTATTTTTTGTGACTTTAATAAATATTACCAATAAAGGTAAGGGAGATAACTCACATTTTGTTCCATCATTTGAAATATAATAACAGGAAGTGAAGTAGAGTAGTACCCATCTCCATCAGCGTCCGGATGTTCTGCTCTATACCAATCCTGTAAATTAATCAGAAAATTATATAAGAGTATTTAATGTCATCTGATACCAGTCTGCCAAAAATAAACCTGATACAGTGTATAAGCAAATATGCAAGACAGTATATAAATGTACATGATGTATAAGAGTGGATTTTTTTTCTTGGCGTTAAAGAGTTCCGGACAGCATGAGGTCTACCGTGATAAGATCAGATTAGATGAATGGTGTTTCACTTACACTGAGGTGACCTCAGTTCTGGAATGATGGAGGAAACCTGAGTGATTGGAGAAAACCCCAGCCTACCTTCGACAAGCAAATGACAAACTATCTCATACTAAAATCGACCTGGGTGGGAGTAGAATGTAGAAGGAGAGAGTCCTGGTTCATGCATAATATATCATAACTAATCCTACCTTTTTATCTTGTACAAGTGAATTCCTCATCCACTCCATCACATTCAACTTCATATTTTTCAAATATCTAAAAATAATAATAAAAAAATATCATGGAAACTTCAAACTAATTTTTTTATAAATTTTTTTATTGATCTGAAATTTAAATTTTTAAAATCTGAACTCCTTGATAAAAAATATACAATGTTTTTGCATCAATTACAATAAACTTATCAATGAGCACAGGAAATAAATGGTTGATCTGTCATTTCCCCAACACAAGTCGTAGATATGACAGACCTTATCAATAAGCACAAGTAGTAAATGTTTGATCTGTCATTTTGTCAACACAAGTCATAGATATGACAGACCTTATCAATAAGCACAGGTAGTAAATGTTTGACCTATCATTTTGTCAACACAAGTCGTGGACATGACAGACCTTATCAATAAGCACAAGTAGTGAATGTTTGATCTGTCATTTTGTCAACACAAGTCATAGATATGACAGACCTTATCAATAAGCACAAGGTAGTGAATGTTTGATCAGTCATTTTGTCAACACAAGTCATAGGACATGACAGACCTTATCAATAAGCACAAGTAGTGAATGTTTGATCTGTCATTTTGTCAACACAAGTCATAGATATGACAGACCTTATCAATAAGCACAAGTAGTGAATGTTTGATCAGTCATTTTGTCAACACAAGTTGTAGACATGACAGACCTTATCAATAAGCACAGGTAGTAAATGTTTGATCAGTCATTTTGTCAACACAAGTCATAGACATGACAGACCTTATCAATAAGCACAAGTAGTGAATGTTTGATCTGTCATTTTGTCAACACAAGTCATAGATATGACAGACCTTATCAATAAGCACAAGTAGTGAATGTTTGATCAGTCATTTTGTCAACACAAGTCGTAGACATGACAGACCTTATCAATAAGCACAGGTAGTGAAAGTTTGATCAGTCATTTTGTCAACACAAGTCGTGGTCATGACAGACCTTATCAATAAGCACAGGTAGTGAATGTTTGATCTGTCATTTTGTCAACACAAGTCATAGATATGACAGACCTTTTCAATAAGCACAGGTAGTAAATGTTTGATCAGTCATTTTGTCAACACAAGTCATAGACATGACAGACCTTATCAATAAGCACAAGTAGTGAATGTTTGATCTGTCATTTTGTCAACACAAGTCATAGATATGACAGACCTTATCAATAAGCACAAGTAGTGAATGTTTGATCAGTCATTTTGTCAACACAAGTCGTAGACATGACAGACCTTATCAATAAGCACAGGTAGTGAATGTTTGATCAGTCATTTTGTCAACACAAGTCGTGGTCATGACAGACCTTATCAATAAGCACAGGTAGTGAATGTTTGATCTGTCATTTTGTCAACACAAGTCATAGATATGACAGACCTTATCAATAAGCACAAGTAGTGAATGTTTGATCAGTCATTTTGTCAACACAAGTCGTGGTCATGACAGACCTTATCAATAAGCACAAGTAGTGAATGTTTGATCAGTCATTTTGTCAACACAAGTCGTGGTCATGACAGACCTTATCAATAAGAACAGGTAGTGAATGTTTGATCAGTCATTTTGTCAACACAAGTCGTAGACATGACAGACCTTATCAATGAGCACAAGTAGTAAATGTTTGATCTTTCATGTCATCAACACAAGTTGTACATATGACAGACCTTATCAATAAGCACAAGTAGTAAATGTTTGACCTATCATTTTGTCAACACAAGTCGTAGATATGACAGACCTTATCAATAAGCACAAGTAGTGAATGTTTGATCAGTCATTTTGTCAACACAAGTCATAGACATGACAGACCTTTTCAATAAGCACAGGTAGTGAATGTTTGATCTGTCATTTTGTCAACACAAGTCATAGATATGACAGACCTTATCAATAAGCACAAGTAGTGAATGTTTGATCAGTCATTTTGTCAACACAAGTCGTGGTCATGACAGACCTTATCAATAAGCACAGGTAGTGAATGTTTGATCAGTCATTTTGTCAACACAAGTCGTAGATATGACAGACCTTATCAATGAGCACAAGTAGTAAATGTTTGATCTTTCATGTCATCAACACAAGTTGTACATATGACAGACCTTATCAATAAGCACAAGTAGTAAATGTTTGATCTGTCATTTTGTCAACACAAGTTGTAGATATGACAGACCTTATCAATGAGCACAGGTAGTAAATGTTTGATCTGTCATTTCGTCAACACAAGTCGTAGATATGACAAACCTTATCAATAAGCACAAGTAGTAAATGTTTGATCTGTCATTTTGTCAAAACATGTAGTAAATTTTTAATCTGTCATTTTGTCAACACAAGTCGTAGACATGACAGACCTTATCAATTAGCACAAGTAGTAAATGTTTGATCTGTCATTTTGTCAAAACATGTAGTAAATTTTTAATCTGTCATTTTGTCAACACAAGTCGTAGACATGACAGACCTTATCAATGAGCACAAGTAGTAAATGTTTGATCTGTCATTTTGTCAACACAAGTCGTAGATATGACAGACCTTATCAATGAGCACAGGTAGTAAATGTTTGATCTGTCATTTTGTCAACACAAGTCGTAGATATGACAGACCTTATCAATAAGCACAAGTAGTAAATGTTTGATCTGTCATTTTTCTAACACAATCATGTTATGACAGAACTTATCAATGAGCACAGGTAGTGAATGATTTTTTTTTAAACTTTTTTACTAATTGTATATCTCTACTCACTGGTTCTGTAGTTCATCTATAACATTATTCTCTAACAATGGTCCCAGTTTACTTGTATCAATATTTAACTCAGGATGTCTCATCAGTTCTGGTGAGCTAAAAATAAAGAACAACAAGAATTCCATGAAATTAGAAGTCTCGCCTAGATTGTACATTTGCATTAAGGCTCAACATACAGTAGGACTTTAAACAAGAGGCCCTATAAGAGCATGTATTACTCAACTGACAGACAATTGCATCTCATTTTATAGCAAGGGCAGCCATCTTGAATGCCACAAGAAGCTGATTTGTAACTACAGTTGAATCTCGTTATCTTGATTTCTACAGGGGAATGCAAAAAATTTGACTTATTCGGAGTTCCAGATAAACAATGTTAAAAAACGGCAAAGAAAGAGAAATAACTCTATTTCTCTATAACTCTGTACTCTATCTAGGGACCTTCTGGTGAGCTAAAAAAAAAAGACCAACAAGAATTCCATGAAATTACAAAGTCCATTTACATGTAAATCCTACAATTACATTTAGGTTCAACCTATAGTAGGACTTAATCAATTGACTGTAATGCATGTGTACATCGTAAAACCGCAATGCAATATCTTTTTTTTTTTTTTTTTTTTTTTTTTGACATTAAGTGTTTTTGGAGTGAAAATCGAGGAATGCCTGCATTGACCAAGCTCTAAAAAAAAATAATCTCACTGGTTTACAGTAAAAATTAAATAAAAAATATCTTTATGGAAAAATGATTTTTTAAAATTTCAAATATATAGACATGAAAATGTGAGGTTCTATATGCCTTGTATGGCACTTGGTTTTTGTATGCAGACAAGTTCTGTAATTTAATAGCAAATAACATAGGTACAGTCATTGTATAAATTTATGTGTAATTCAATTTTTTTTTTTTTTTTTGCTGTAAATTTTCTAACTAAAAATAAATGAAAATTAGTACACTGCGAATAAAACTATAAGTACATTTACATTTACAGTAATGCAAAAACTGATTTTCTATGTGTTGTGACTTGATATAATGTGACATGATCTGATGTTATCTGTTGTACAGCTCTGACTTTTGTTAAGTATATGATAACTGAAGTGGAATTCTGGGTATCCAGTACTTACTAATATGTGTTAACCCAAGTTAATAATGTAACAAACTCATTTCCCTCCAGCTCCTGGGCAATCATTTCCTGAAGCTATCCAAAATAAACAATAACAAAAATAAACACATATTATAATGCAAAAAAAACAAAAAAAAAACAAAAAAAAGCAAAAAAAAAAACGCTTGATAAAAATTCTGAAAAAATTTACTTAAAAACAGTTGATAATTTATGCATGTTGATTCAATGAAGTAGAACAATGGCTTCAAAAAAAGCAAACATTATTATGGTCTCACTCTGTAAAACTACCCTTATACCCCCCCCACCCCACCCCCCAACCCCAGATATCTTGGTCTATATTACCATTCAATGGGAAGAATTCTTCAAATTGAAGCCTTTCATCTCACTCACTATCCCAAAATTTGTACTTGGTCACTGATGAGGGGAAAATTTTTATCTGAAGATAAAAGCTTCAGACAAAAGAATAAAATTAATAAAGTACATGTACTTACATGGCCAGACAGAGATCTATGGTACATCTCAACATATTTGTTAACAATATCATAATCTGGTGGGAAAATAGGAGGCAGAAGTGTCTGAAAGTAAAAGAAGAATATAAAATTTAGATCTCTGATGCATGCAGGAAAGTTCTGGATTTCAATATCAAATCATAATAACTGCATTCTTAAAATATTTTTCATTTAAATATATATTCACTTTAACACATAGTTAATAATTTTTCACATAACAGAGATCTATGGTAATCTCAACATATTTGTTAACAATATCATAATTTGGTGGGAATTAAGAGGCAGAAGTGTCTGAAAGTAAAAGAAGAATATGAATTTAGATCTAAGGAAAGTTTTGGATTTCAAAATTGAATCATGATAACTGCATTCTATGATGGCTTATTTCTGACATTGACATAATTTTAGTCAACATAAAATTATCTCGACATGTCAACTTAATGTCTTGACAACTTGAGATAGCATCATGAAAAGTTGTGATATCAAAATAAAAAATCGAGATAGATAACATGCCATGTTGCGATACTCATGTTCACAAGTCAGGATAATTATCTTGATATCGCAACTTATTTTTTTAATAATAAGCCACCATAGCATTCTTAATTTTTTTTTTCATTTAAATACATATTCACTTTAACACATAGGTCATCTTTTTTTTTCTTTTTTTTTACATGACAGAAAATTATGAATAACATTTTCAAGAAATATGCAACATACATGTAAATGTAAATGTTTGCCCAAGACAGATAAAATAAAGGTACATAATACCATATCCTTCCATTTTATCAAAACAGATTTTAATTAACTTGAAAGTGGTTTTGTAAATGAACTCATACAGTAAACTTGTCAGAAGTAATATATATATAAATATTTAACCTAACTTTATAAAAAATACAAAACATATTCTAATTAATCTTCAGAATTAAATTATATTACCTTTACAACTTTGAGATCATCAATCATTAATTGTCGTATAAGTTCCAAGTGTCTTACGAGCCACATTTTATTTATACTTCTATCTTCTATTTGATTCCCTTCAATTCTAAAAACAAAGTAAAATCACAACAAAAGTGATATTTAAAAAATATGTACTGTAAACCCAAAATTGTTCAGAGTTTAATATCTCTATTTTGGTGGGTAGTTAATACCAAATGTTAACCAATTTTGTTTTACTTATCAAGCAAACAATGAAATCATCTTCTAATGAACTTATTGACTTATTGGGTATGGAGGATTGTCTCTACAAGGGAACATTGCCTCCTGAGAATAACAGCTGGGGAGATAACGTTCTTGTTTATTAGGCCTAAAAAATTGTTTGGTTCTGGTAACATGTCAAAAAAATTAGGTAGGGTAGTTTTGTGGTGCCACCTTCACAGTTCTTTTGGAGTCTGTATTAATAAAACTTTTCATATCAAAATTAGTGAAAAGGAACATACATGAAGTGAAATATATAATATTCATGCCCCAGACATAACACATGTATCCAAGACAATGTTTTTTTTTATTATTAATTTTTTTTCATTAGATTTTTGATACTATAGCAGTCCAGAGCATTTTCAAAGCCTTTTAGTTTTATTAACAGAAAACTAGGGATACAATACAGATCAATTGTTTCTCAGTCAAGGAAAATGACGTACCGGTAGTCTGGCCAAAAACATTAGGGTCGGGTGAAATTTATAGGTAGGGTCGGGTTACCCTAACCACACAATTTTTGTTTAGGCCCTACATGTGTTTGTTACATAGAATGTCAAGGTCAGGGGATTTAGTAAAGAAGTGTAAACAGACAGCCACCTTAGTATATAACCACACCAATAAACTTATATCAAAATAAAGTTTTGTGTTGTTATAGGGTATTTAAAATATCATATTCAAAATTATACATTTTTTTGAAAAAAAAAAGTTACCGTAAATCTAAAAGTTTTTTTTTTTTTTTTTTTTTTTTTTTTTTACACATTTCCATGGATTTTGAACCGGGGAATGGCATACCTGTGCTACTGGTCACATAGCTAAAAATCCCTAATGTGTTTTACCTGTGGCATATAGAATCTTGTAAAATTTTAAAACATTTATCTCGCCATTTTTTGGGTCTGCTTGGTGGTAAAAATCCAGTTTCTTCTTGTCTTTTAATAATCACAGCATCCACTCTAAAATGTCATATCAAAATAAAAATTTTTAAGAATTGTTTTTTAACATAATTGTTAGATTGTTGTTGTTGTAACGTTGTTTAATGTCGCATCAGCAATTTTTCAGCTATTTGCGATGACAGCAAGGTTATTAATCTTTTCCAATTAATCTAAGAACAAGTTCATATATATGTGTTGTATGCTAGTGTTTAGTATGACCTGTCATTTACTATTGCACATTCGTGGTAACTTTTTTGTAAGGTGCTAGCTCACCAAGACAGTATACCACAGACAAGCACACCAGTCTTCCAGTCCATCATCCGTTTACCAGGTGAACAAGTCAATACTCTATCCTGCTAATGCTGAGTCCCAGGCATAGCAACAATATCTCAAATTTTAAAGTATGACAAGCCAGGGGTTCAAATCCACAACCCCCCACTCTTGACATACTTGTAAGAGTTGAGTTGAGTTGAGTAATAGTGTTTAACGTCCCAGTCAAGAATAGTTCACTTAAATCGAGACAACGCCAGCTATAGGCAAAAGTGCAGAAATTTTGCCTGTGCGTTGCGCTGATGGCATTATACAGCAGGGTTCTTTATCGTGCCATGCCTGTCATGACATGGGACCTCGTTTATTTTAAGTTCCCATCCGAAAGAACTGTGACTTTCATTTCGTAATGCCAAGTGCTTGGCGAAAAAACAGTCACTACCCACTTTCAAGTCTTTGGTTAGACACGGCCTGGGTTCGAACCCACGACCTCCGACTTACGGAGTGAACACTCTACCAACTGAGCTACCGCAGTGGTACATACTTGTAAGAGAAAAATGTGTAATTTTATTTTACTTTGTACTGTCTATAAACTGAAATCAAGAGATGTTAAAACAAAACGAGTGTAGTTTAGTAAAGGAATTCTGTGTCCTAGACAAGATTTTCACTTATACCCAGGTGGTCAGTTCAAGAATGCTGGAGGAAACCCGAGTGCCCAAACAAGATTTTTACTCATTCGGTTAATTGCGAAATTTTTCTCAGCACCGATCCATTTCATATTTAAATGATGTTGTTTTTGTAATTTTGTTTATTTGCATACACAATTTCTAAAATCTGCATAATTACAAAAAAAAATTCAGAAAATTATGAGATCTTGGTTTGAGTTTTGCAATTATGAAATATATTTGCCAACAATGCAAGGTAAACTGAAGAAGTACATGTAATTATATTATTTAAACATACAGCTAAATCCAAGTGAGATCTAAATCCGATTAACTCATGTTTAATTTGTAGAGTTGTTATCATATTGGTCTGTCAATGCGCTTTTGTCAGGAAACAAAATAATGTTAAACCAATAAAAAGGGCTGTAACAGGTGAAGAATTTGTACCCGGGTAACATTAGTTTTATATTGATCTTTTCAACTGAAATATATTTTTATATTGATCTTTTCAACTGATGTATATTTTTATATTGATCTTTTCAACTGAAGTATATTTTTATATTGATCTTTTCAACTGAAGTATATTTTTATATTGATCTTTTCAACTGAAGTATATTTTTATATTGATCTTTTCAACTGATGTATATTTTTATATTGATCTTTTCAACTGAAGTATATTTTTATATTGATCTTTTCAACTGAAGTATATTTTTATATTGATCTTTTCAACTGAAATATATATCTTTTGTATTACCTTTCCTCTCTCTCTATAATCCTGAGTGCTGTGACAATGAGAGTTGGCTCTCTTCTCACCGACATTAACACTCTCTGTATAATTATCCATAACTGTTTCCCTAAAGATTCCGATAATGATTCTACCTCGGCAAAATACTTCTTAATTGTCTAAAATACAACAGAAATATGTCAAAGTGTGAACAAGAGGTTCACGGATTTAAATGTCTCCCCTGATTAGTTTTTGATCGAGTAGAATATACATTGCTTTAACATAAACTTTCACATGTTGGCATGCCGCCTACAACAACAAAGGAAAAGTAACACCTAAGTCTCACCTTAAGGCAATGCCAAGCTCAACAAAAACTAAAGAAGATTAATTTGTTGACTTTAAAATCTATAACATCTGGATTGATTGATTGATTTAATAGGGTTTTACAGTCAATAAATATTTCACTTATATCGAGATGTCACCAGCTATAGGTGAAGTGGCAGAAGTTTTGACCTTAAAATGGTGGAGGAAATGAGGAAACCAAGGAAAAACCATGAGTATAAATCACTATTATGGTACTCCGTCCATCTATTCACTCAATGGACCTATATAATATTGACTTGAGAGGGCCTTAAAACAGTACAAGTGGTCTTCATATAGAGAGGAAGATTGCTATAGCAGGTAGTTCTGTAGTAACGACAGGTCAGTCATCAATGAAATTTCTACAAAAGACTTCATATTTTTAATAAAAATACAGACCAATCAGAATTTTGAAATCACATAAACCGTGCCCATTCTGAAATTATGAGATATAAATAAATAATCCTGTGAAAGGCAAACTATCTTTGACCCTGCAGCTTTTATTGGTGGTTAAAATTACCTGGTTATCTGTCGGACTCTGCTGTGGTTGTTTGTGTAATTCAAACATTAAATCATCTCTTGCTGTTTCAAGATCTGTTAAACTGAAAAATTAATAAAAACCATCATTCTTTTTAAGTTTCTCAATATAATGCGTGTAAATTGTTTCACTTGTACTAAAATGTCACCAGACCCCAGTTTCACAACCATTCACTCAGTTGAGTGAACACTCAACTCAAATTCGGTAATATTTTAATATCAATTTTTAAGACATCACAGGCTTAAAATTGAATTACTAATGTTATATTTAAATTGTTTGGTGTAGATTTGTTAAACAAAACAAAACATTGAATCATAAAACTTAATTTTTTCAATGATGAGAGTAAAATGGGAATATTTGAGTTGAGTGTACACTCAGTTGAGTGAATGATTTTGAAAATGAGGCCAGCTATATATGGGTTTAGAAAAATGTATACCAATTAAACAAGTCTAGTGTCCCTGGACCTGGTTTCACAACCATAAATTCTACGGTAAGGTCAGTCTGGGTTCAAACACAGCTCAAACTTGTCACAGATAACTATCCAGATGGGATTAACATAGATTATGATGATGCCGTACCACAGACAATGACTTAGCAAAAACTCAGACTGACACAGTTAGTCACAGAAACCTACAACTTGCCTCTTAATGGCTTAAGGTGAGCTATGAAATATTGTCAAAGCACATCAGGCCCCAGTTTTATAATCATTACTTCAGTAAGATTTTGCTTAACAAAAATCCAGCAAATTTGAAATCCTAATAATTTAGTCAATTGTTAAAATATGAAGAAAATTAAGGTGCTATTTTGTAAATCACTTCAAGTTAATATTACCTGTATTTAGGTTTGACAAAAAAAAGTTTATTTGTAATTCCAGGAGAGATTGTCAAAAATTGCCACATTGAAGTTAAGAAAAATCTTAGTTAAGGAATGATTGTGAAATAGTAGCCAGCACATTAGGCTTGTTTAATTGGTCAATTGTTTAATCCGGGCCTGATGTGATATGACAATATTTCATAGCTCACCTTAAGCCACTAAGAGACAAGTTATAGGTTTCTGTGACTAACTTTGTCAGTCCAAGTTTTAGCTAAGTCATTGTCTGTGGTATGGCATCTTTATAATCTATGTTTATCCCACCTGGATAGTTATCTGTGACAAGTTTGAGCTGTTTGAACCCAAACTGACCTTTCTGTAGCATTTATGTCACTAAGCAATAAGCATGCTTGTTTATCTAGGTCATGACATCATTCATGTATTTAAACATATATATCCTGTATAATTCAAAGGATTCAGCAGCTTTCATTTCTCCTCCAAATTTCAATTTTAAATGCAAACTGTTTTTAAAAGAATGCCCGAACAGTCATTTCCAATATTCTAATAAAAGGCCTGAAATGAAACCATCTATCGAGTGGGTTGGGCAGCCTACCAACTATGCTATTTCTGTAAAAATACTTGCAATGACAGAAAACTGGTCATGAAATTTACTAAAAATGATATATATGTATACAGAGAGAGAGTGAGAGAGAGAGAGAGAGAGAGAGAGAGAGAGAGAGAGAGAGAGAGAGAGAGAGAGAGAGAGAGAGAGAGAAATTGAGATAGAGAGAGAGGGGGGAGACAAACAGAGAGAGAGTGAGAGAAGAGACAGACAACAGTAAGAGAAGAGAGACAGAGAGAGAATTAAATTGAGAGAGAGAGAGAGAGAGAGAGAGAGAGAGAGAGAGAGAGATCCAGATCAATTTAAATAAATATATATAAATTGATTTTAAACTTGTTTTAGTGACTTACTATTTATGAGCCTGTAATAATTTCCCCTCATTTATAAGGTCTTTAGTTTTAATGACAATTTCTGGTACTGTAAATATATGCTTTAAATTCTCCATGGCAGTTGCCAACTGAAAAAATAACAAGAGGCCCATGGGCCTTAACGCTCACCTGAAGATATGTCCAATATTGTTTGCAAAGTGCAATAGACAATATATTACGTACAGAAACTTTAAAAGTTTTCTCAAGGTAAGAACTCCCACAAAACTTAAGCAGAAATATATCCAATCACATTTCATTCATAAGTAGCTTATATAATATGCATGAAGTAACTGTGGTGCTATAAATAATTTCCAAATCATTTATCAATTTAAGTATATTTATGCAGCTATGTCCTTGACCTTTAAACATAAATGATCTTGAACCATATATGATTGTCATGTCAATACCTATAATATTCAAATATACATGCCTATGCATGAAATTGATAGCTTTCAAGATAATTAATAATCTTAGTATTCCTATGTTGATATGACCTTGACCTTTGAACATATAACCTTGAACCATATATCAAAATGACCGTTGTCATAATACCTACAATATTCTAATATACATGCCTATACAAAAAGTTATTAGTTTTCAAGATAATTAGTAATTTAAGTCTTCTTTTGCAGCTGTGACCTTGACCTTTCAACAAATGACCTTAAACCATATATCAAAATGATCATTGTCGCAATACCTACAATATTCTAATATACATGCCTATACAAAAAGTTAATAGTTTTCAAGATAATAAGCAATTTCAATCTTTTTTTGCAGCTGTGACCTTGATCTTTCAATATATGACCTTGAACCATATATCAAAATGATTGTTGTCGCAATATCTATAATATTGTAATATACATGCCTATACAAAAAGTTAATAGTTTTCAAGATATAGTGACAAATATATAATTTTTAGCAATTTCCCCACTCAGCGCCTTACAATTTCCCCATTTTGAGCCCCATCGCTACCATTTGTGCAAATCTGAAAAGATGTCCTAAGGATGTTATAGATGAAATTACTAAGGGATATCTCTTGTAGATTAAGAGGAGAAGATTTTCAAAGTTTTTCACTCTTCCCCCCCTTATGTGGCCCAAAGGGGACATAACTCCTTCATTTGTGCAAATCTGAAAGGGCTTCACCCAGGCATGATGGTTACCAAGTTTCATTAAATTTGGCCCAGTGGTTTTGGAGAAGAAGATTAAAATGTAAAAAGTTAACGCACGAAGCACGACAGACGACGGACAGTGAACCATCACAATAGCTCATCTGAGCTTTCAGCTCAGGTGAGCTAAAAAATATTAAACTATGAGCATGGAACATAAAAATTATTAAACTTTGAGCATGGAACATCAAATAGCCTAAAATAATTTTTTTTAAAAAGTAAATTAAAGTAAATTTGCAAATTTGAAATCCTAATAATTTGGTTAATTGTTTAGATATTCAGGAATTTAAGATGTAGATCACTTCAAGCTTAAAATATCTGTATTTAGTTTTATTACATTTTTTTGTGTGCAATTCAAAAGGAGCACCAAAATTTGTTAATTTTAAGTTAAGAAAAATCTTAATTAAGGAATGATTGTAAAAGCGGGGCCTGGTACCCTCGGGTCTGTGTGGTGCGACGTGAGATCATGAGGCCTCTCATACCTAGGTTTGAATTTTAGGTAAACAGAACCTAGTAAGAGAAAATTTGTCAGTTTGTTTCCAAAGAATGGTACTTATCTAGAAATGTTCATATTTGAACTTGACCAGTAATTCATAAACCTGTATAATAAGCAAGAAAGAATAGTAATGGTGCTTTATACATGCAAAAATCAATCATCTTTATATTACAGTGATTTTTTTTTTTTTTTTTTTTTTTTGCGGTGGCCCTAGTGTATTATGATGCTATGACCACTTGTCAAGTTGAAAATATCATTGGCAGATTCAAAAATATGATGTCAAAAAAATCTTGCTATATGATTTTAAATGTAATTTGTACACTGTATTATCATGTATTTTCTTTCATTACAAGACCAATGTGGTAGCTCAGTTCGTAGAGTGCTTGCTCAATAAGTGGGAGGCTGTGGGTCTGAACCCCAACCAGGTCTGTCTGACCCAAGACTTGAAAGTGGATAGTGATTGTTCTTTCACCAAGCACTCAGCATTACGAAATGAAAGTCACAGTTCTTTCGGATGGGAACTTAAAATAAATAAGGTCCCATGTCAAGGTAGGCATGGCATGATAAAGAACCCTGCTGTATAACGTCATCGGTGCAATGCACAGGCAAAAATTCTGCACTTCCGTCTATAGCTGGTGATGTCTCAATATAAGTGAAATATTCTTGACTGGGATGTTAAACACCATTACTCTACTCAACTCAACTCTTTCACTAAGAACTGCCCAAATGGGACTTACGTGGCACATTGATCTGTGAGCTCAAGCTTCAGGCCACCCATTCACTCAGACTGAAGAAAATACATGGCATATGACCTCTGACCTCTGTGATCATCCTTCAAGCTTTGTGTATTACTTCTACCGTATAAAACAGATAAAATGTACTAACAGGATTATTTGAAATTAAAAATTTTTATCTTAGGGGAGAAAACACATTTTGAAACTGGACTCATTTTTGGACCTACCAGTAAATTAAAAAGTTAGGTCAAGGCATTGTTTGTGTCAACACCTATCTATTCTTTAATTAAAATGCTCTACCAATGAATCAGTGGTAAAAGTTACCTGACAAAACTGACGATTCTCATCTCTGACGGGTTTCAACTTTGTACATAATGGCTGAATAGATTTATAAGTTTCTTCCACTTCATCTAAACTACAATTTCAAATGAATGAATGGATTAATAAATGAACGAATGATTGGTTGAATGAACAAATGAATGAATGAAGGAATCAATAAAGGAATGGAATTAAAACATAAATTGTCTTAATGTGTATGTACAAATAAAATGTCACCATGTGTTTTAACAAATAATAATCACAAATAATAATTTTATAAAAAATAATTTTTGTTTTATTTCTTAAACATCTTGTAACTGATTTTATAAATTATTCTAGAAAAGTTTTAACTTCACCAATTATAATTTGTTTCATTTCATAAATATCTTGCTAAAATGTTGAAATTAGATATGACATGTTCTGATCCCCTTTCAATAAATATATTAATTTTATTTTATTTCACAAGCATTATTTGAAGCTTTTCTAATTGCTTAAGACCCGATCTTCTCTCCATTCATTGTTAACCTTTGTTGTTGTAAGCATCTTGTAAAGCTCTCTGTAATTGGTTAAGATCTGATCTTCTCTCCATTCATTGTTAACCTTTGTTGTTGTAAGCATCTTGTAAAGCTCTCTGTAATTGGTTAAGATCTGATCTTCTATCCATTCAGTGTTAACCTTTGTTGTATTCCATACACATCTTGTAAAGCACTTGGTAATTGGTTAAGACCAGATTGTCTTTCCGTTCAATGCTAACTTTTGTTTCATTTCATACACATCTTGTAAAGCACTTTGTTATTGGTTAATACCTGATTTTCTGTCTATTTAATACTTACCTTTGTTTTATTTCATAAACATCCTGTAAAGCACTTTGTAATTGGTTAAGACCAGTTCTAACACCATCCAACTGTGATTGTACTGCTGTCTTTAACATTGTATCAACAGAAGCCTGTACATAAACAAATAAACAAGTACATATGTACTAAAATTGAAACAAACATTTCTTATTGCTAGTACACAAATATGGTGAGTTAGAGTACCGGTAATGGTATTTCATGCCCCACTGGGGTAGTTAGTTTTATGTCAACTTAGAAGTTTAAATATTGGTATGTAGAAGGTTCAGAAATTAATATTATCATAAAATTAACCAAATTACAGTAGATATAAAGTATACCTGATGTTTCGATAGCCAAAATTTATGGCTAAAATTTATATCTAAAATAAATAAATAAATAAATAAATAAATAAAATTATTGACCACATCCAAATATCCCGGTATGCAGTCATTAACATACAGACATATAAATGATTGAGTTGGTTATGAGGGTACATTATCTAATTATTATCAATATAACAAATTATTTGTGAGATTTATTATCTTACTTTTTTCCTGGTTACTCTTCTTTTGTACTGGTCTACTTTTTCCAGTTGATCTGGTCTCTGTAATGAAAAGAGACATATTAATGAATTTTCAATATTATTTAGTTCCATAAGTCAAAACTTGTGGGTTCAAACCTGACAAAACTCAGAAATTGTAACTATATATATCTTGTCTACTCTAAAACCATGAACCACTTAGCAATAATCTAAAAGATTAGCAATAATTTTTAACACCTATTTTTACAAAAAAAAAAATCCAAATTAATCTTAGCATTTTTGTGACAATTTTTTCAAACTCTATGGAGATATAGTGATGAAGCCCCATATATTTTTATACTTTACCTGTAATAAACTTGAGATATGCTTAGTTGCAGCAGCTTTGGCTTCAGACTCCATTCTACCCAGATCCAGGGGTGCTGGGGGACTCAAATTGGACTCCTTCATTTTAATACCTTTCTACAAATATAAAACAAGACATGCTGTTCATTACAATTCTAGATATGGTGTAAATGTAGACTTGTACCCGTTTATTCACTTACATAAACTAAGATTTTTTAAATTTTTTATTTTCCAACAAAGTACTCTCTCAACAGAGTATACTGTAATTAAAATATCTTGGACTGAATATCCATTAATATAAATAGCTAAGCTGGAATGAGGTCAACCAAAAGGCTCATAACGCAACGTGTCTTGAAAGAAACATCAGGAGTTCCAAATTAATATCAACGAAATATTAGGGGAAACAGATATAGCTAACTTATTCTACATTATTCCATTATGCTGTCAAACTTTTATTACTGGCCTCTTGCATAGCAGTTTTGTGCACATTTGAGACAGAGTCCTGTGTTTTAAAGATGACAATGTCACCTTATATGAAAATGTATTAATATAAATAAAAATCACCATCAATAAGAGTAAAACAATAAGTTCAATGACTATTGTAGATATAAAATGAGTGAAATGAACATTTGCTTGGTTTACATGTCCGTGGTTTCTTTCAAGATATTATATTCAAATTAAAAATATTGTTTTTTTCTTTGTGGTTATTAACATAAAACAGAAATTACAATTTGTGCATGACTGCGAAATGTGCTATCATCTCACGTCAGACAAGATATATCTATAAATCTGTTTAAGTATCTAATAAATTAATCTGGAAGCTCGTTCCATTGTGAAACATGCAGATAATTGTTCTTTTTTTTTTTTGTCCATTTTCATTTGCTAGCTATACTTTTTTTGCTGTTTTATTATAAATGGTATGATTATTTTTTTATCCATTTCACCGTGTTTTAATGCCGATTTCAAAGACTCAGTAAAACTCATATTTTTATTGCATTTTATTCTCATTCGACTTCTTTAAAAAAAAAAGATTTTATTTGCTTTAACTGAATCGTAAGGGAAAATAATCTCAGTGTTTTTTTTTTTTTTTCACCATTTTTGGGCATGGGGCCCAGGCCTGTGCAATTGGGAATTTTCGAGTCATTTTGAGACAAATTGGGAAATTTTTATGTTGTAAAAATGCCCCCCCCCCCTCCCCAATAAATAACAACAATGATGTGTATGAAATAATATATTTTACTGAAATACAAATCACATTTCAAATCATAATGTATTTATTTTCTCTTTTAGGACAATACATTTGATTAATTTACAGCAAGATTTTTTGGCATCATAGTTTTTGGATCTCTAAATGATATTTTCGGCTTCATTTGAGATCACAAAAGGGTAATTTTAATTGTATCTATTTGAGTAAATAATCCAGATACAGAAAAATAAAATTTTCAATATGATTCGGAATTTATGGTCCAAATTTGGGAAATTTCTAGTCCTTTTGTGATTGTGTTTCGGCCCCAACTTAACAGCTTAAGCCCAAAAAATTACTGAATCTGGTTACAAACCGTAGCAGAACTTATCACTGTGGCGATAAATTGGTCGGTGAGATCATGGTACTGAATGCAATCAAATAATATATTCGGCAGAGGATGATAAAATTAGTTAAATTACCTTGTGGCAGTTTTAAACCTTTTCAGACGTCAAAAAATTACGTTTGGACGAGCATGACCTACAATGACAACCCCACTTCCGTATTTATGTCACGTTTAGTCTCGTGACCTCTCGGTAATCACGTGATATTAGATTACGTGTTTCCCCAAGTAACGTTGGATGACGTCAGATATTGAGCGTGCCATTTCGCATACAATTAGACGTCCATCTTGAAAATACAGAAAAACGTTGATGTTTTCAAGTATTATCTGTTCCTGGCCATTGGCTGGTAAGATTATCTTGAATGCGTTACGTGTAATGCTATTTATAAAACCACGTGCTGATAGTTTCGTTTTGTTAAGGTCATGCATGAGCGTCACACTTGAATTGCATTAGAAAGTAGGACAATGACAATTTTTGTTTGCATAATGGATAATTTGAAAACTTTGTTGAAAGCCGTGGGTTAAGGTTGACACTAGGGTGTCGATTTAAATAACATCGTTGAATAGAATTCATTTAAACGGAATTTCACAATAAATTACAGGAAATGTAGTTTCCGAGAATAAATTGCCACGATTGTGTATTGAAATTGAATACACGTTTGAGGAGGCAGATCCTTGGGAGTTTTTGAAGGTAACGCTAAGCCTAGAAAATCTATAAATTGTTTTCTGTGAAGCACGAAAAACAAAAGTTAATATTATAATTTTTTCATGGATGTATAACACATTTGTCAGGCATTTGTAAAATAATACTACCTAGATGCTCTATAAAAGTTAAAAAGGTTTTAAAGTTTTTGTATATTTTCTCTCTGCTATAAATTAGATCATAGAGATTTTTTCATCATCAAACTACATTGGATCAGAGCATTGTAAACTGAAATAAATGTGTATTTGTCATATTCCCTTCAAAATAATGGAAACCTTATTAAAACAATTAAAAAAAAATATTTAAAAAATAATAAAATGAAATTTCAAAAAATGTGTTTATTTATGGAAACACAATAAGAGCATTTAACCTTTTCACAAAGTGCCATTTGATTTAAAATTTTAGGAATTTTATCACACATACAAAATACAAAATATCTGTATTTGAAATTGAAAGTTAAATAATAAATAGCATTAGCTCTGTTGAGCTTTTCAAATGGACTACAATACTGGTTGAAATCATGCAATTTTTTGCATCAGAAATTAATTGCCAATGAGGACAGGGATGATTTAGCGATTAAAAATATCTTATAAGAGATTTTTAAATGCTTTCTCAATGCTTTCTCATTGCTTATGCTTCCAAAGATCCTTAATTCTGTTGTAATATGATAAATACATGCAAGTTTGTATGTTATCCCCTCTGTTAGTGAGTACAAAGGAGATCAAAAACATTTTCATAAACTCGAGAAAAAATTCTCTCCTTATGAATAGTTGAAAAATTGCTGATTTGAACAACAGTCAACCAACCAACCATACATACATACTGAATTATATCAAAATATTTGCATTTCATAATATGTAAATTTTTTCATTGAGTCTCACTGCTAAATTTTTCACAAGTTCTTCAAACAGATGATCACCTACAGTAGCTCTTTTGGTAGAGTGCTTGCTTCATCTGTGGGAGGTCAAGGGCTCGAACCCCAGTTGACTTTGGCCAAGACTTGAAAATTGGTAGTGACTGTTCTTTCGCCAAGTACTCAGCATTTAGAAATGAAAGTCACAGGGTCCTACGGATGACCTTAAAAACCGATACCCCCTGTCATGACAGGGGTGGCACATCAAAGAAACCTCCCTATACATTGCCCTAAGCCCACTGCAAAGGTTAAAATTTCTGCCACTTCACTTATATCTGGTGACATCTTATTAGGCCTACCTTAAAAAATTCTTTGTTTGCTGTTTTCCGACCCATGCTGTCCACGTGGGTAGGTTGGTAGGAAAAAAATTTTATTTTATTTTTGAAAACTTAATCTATTAAACTTTTGAAAAAGGATAAATTGGTTGCAAATGTCTCTTTTAAAACACATTTTACAATTTTTTTTGCTAACTACAGTCTTCTTTGTTTCTCCTTGTGTCTTCTCCAATGGAGAAAGTGGAATTTCCTCACTAATGTTTAAACCTGCTCACAGGTTGCTTGCTTAGGTTATTGCCCTTTCATACTGTTTTTTACTTTGTATGAAAAGCCAAAAAAAAAAAAAAAAGGAATTGATGGCAATAAATTTTTTTTGGGTAGGGGCATTTCAAGTGGGTCGGGCGGTCAACGGCAAACAAAGTTAATTTTATTTTAGGCCTTATTAATGAAATATTCTTGACTCCATTCAATCAACCAATCATAAGATGTTTGTCAAAAATTTATCCTTTTTGTTGTTTCTTTTTTTAGGTTGATAACAGTATGTCTATGTTTATGACTGTCACTGAAAACAATCAACAAATTTTGACCAATAAGAATTTGGTAAGTACTGGTATCTAAATAGCTCTTGTTTGCATTTTTCAGTCAAGTTTGTTGAATGGAATTCCTCAGAGCTCCACGTGATACCTCATAGCATTTGTGGGGGACAATTATTTCTATAGGCAGTGGAATTGCATAAAGTGACATTTTCCAGTAATAACGATATTTTTTGGGGGAATATTTGACGTAAACGTTATCCATTTCATTCAGCACAAACATTAAGAGGTATTGATCACATGGTGATCTATTCATAATGAGAGCAAGTTTAGATATCTCTAAGAATTAAAACAAGTTTGTGTATATGTGAGATATTGAGTCTATATTATGGTCTGCCTTGTATAAGCATGTACTCATGGTGATTTTTTTTGTTAAAGTGCTAATTCACTAAGCCAGTATGTCTCTTCCCCAGTCACATTATTCTGGCACTGGTTGAACTGGTTAATACTCTGTCTTCCTAATACCATGTGCCATACAGAGAAGTAGTATCTCAAATTTTTGAAACAATCGTGTATGACCCTGCCAGGATTCAAACACACAAGCAAAGTGCCCAGAGAAACCCACCAACCTTTTGCAAGCAAACTGACAGACTTTGTCACATTAAGTCTTGCTGAAATTGGATTCGAACCTAGGGGATAAGAGGCACTGTGATACATAAACACACCCTTTAGATCACTTACCCTCTACATTTGTGATTACTACTAATACTTATTACTGTGTACTCAGGGGTCACACTGACTTCAATTTTTTTTTTCTTCAAAATTTTCGCCAGAATTTTTTTTTTTTCGCCAAATACAATTTGTATGGGCCAAAGGTATTTTCTGGTCTAATTGTAATTTCTGACGAAAATTTAATAGAAATAAATTGGCTTATAAAATGCATGTCTGATGACATGAAAAACAACAACAGTTTTCTTGTTTTATTTCTTTTATTCATAAAATAAATCACTTATAAGTAATAAGTAAACTGTAAACAAAACCGTCAAAAGCACAAATTTAATTTTTACTACTTTCAAAGATCTACCGCCGATAATTGATAATCTCAATATAATTAAGCAATTACCTGTGATTATCCATAAACGCGGCTTGGTAATCACTCGCTTACATCGGTAATTAATCTTGTTAAATGATAAATCCACCTGTAATTAACACCTTCACACGTGGAATTTTGTTTAATCAACATCATCTACATGGCTTCGGTGACCCAATTTAACACTCATTCGGAACTCTCTAGATCTATGCTTTGATAAAACACTTGGACAGAGACGGAAACCTGTTGCTTTAACGACTCTCTGCTCATGTCCGTGAAGCGTAGTGAACCTGTTAATGTAAACATTTTTTTCGCCATGACTTTTGCCGATGTTTATTTTTTATCGCCAAATTTATTTTTTTTCTCATTTTGCGAAAAAAGCGAACGGCAGCGTGAACCCTGGTACTAGTTAACTCACTTTCATTAAAATATTATTTGCTAATAAACTAGAGTGTTTGGAAAACAAATAGAATTAAATGAGTATCTAAACCTGGTTTTATACTTTCAGGAAGATGTTGAATATTATGTAACTAAGATGCAAGATTCTGGATCTAGGGTACCTGTTTTATTTTTGTTATCTGCCAAAGTTATAATAAGTGAACGAGACATCTGTGGAAGAATGGTCTAAAGAACATGCTTATGAATCACAGTGCCTTGCACAGCCTAGGTTCAGGTCTCACTTGCGCAGATCCTAGTGTCAGAAAGTTTGTTAGTTCACTCGCAGAAGGTTGGTGGTTTCGTCTGGGCACTCTGGTTTCCTCTACCATCCCCGAACTGACTGACCGAAATAACTCTAAAAAAAACTTGACTTGGGCATTAAACACCATTTATCCAATCTAATCTAATTAAAATACATGGTTGTATAAATGTAAGACTAATTTTAAAAATTAAGCACGGCTTCTTTTAAGCTGCATTAAGTTTTCCTATGCATAATTATAAACGGCACATTTTTACTTAACTATGCCTCTCATGAAAAATGTAATACTTGGTTCCATGATAAAGCTTTTACTTCCGTTTAAATTCACGGGGAAACCTACTGCAAGTTTGATCTACCAAAGATCTTATTTTAGAACATTGATCAAGTGATTCTTTATCGAAAATTGGCAACATCAACAAACGCAGCAAAAGAGCATGTATTCAAGAGCAATGTGGCAACTTTGCTGTGCATATTCAAACAAAACTGCTGTTTTATTTAATATAGCCATTTTTCCATCCAAGTCTGGCTGATTCAGATTCCTCATAGTCGGTTTGTCCCAGTTGATTCATGTTCTTTTCTTTTTCTTTTCTTGTTGTTCTCGCACGAACACGTTTTCTTTCTGCCAAAGTCATTGTTTACATACATGTAGAACTTCAACATATGCTCCAAGCTGATAACATTTTATCGAGTTGCCCCCAAGTTTTTGGAATTTCCATTTATTATGGGCTTAAAAGAGTAAACTTAGAAAATGAATCTCACAGATTGTAATTACAACCATTTTTTTTTTTTTTTTTTTTTTTTTTTTTTTTTTTTTTCACTAATGGGTGAACTTAATGCAGCTTTAAAATGCCAAAGAACAATCTAGATTGCAAACAAAAATCCCTATTTATTTACATATACTTTTAGAAATTATCTGATAATCTGCCATGAAGAAGGCAAGAGATTTTGAATTGGCATTAACATACTTATACTACTCAATGCCTATAACCTACAAAATGAAATTCAGGTATGGCTTTTTAGCAGATGAGCTACTTTGTGATTTACACAGTTGATTTATCTCTGTTTGTAGTTATTTTGTTTATTTTATGTTGATTTTTTTTAACATTTGATATTTTGTAGGTTGAAATAAAAACAACTTCTGGATATAGAAGAAATGCAGAAATGGTAAGATGTAATTATTATAATTTTTGTGGACTAATTTTGGCATTACTCATTGACTGTTTACTTGGCTTGATGGTTTTGTGTTGTTGATGGACAAGGTGGTTTCTATTAGGGCTGTCACGGTTAGTGATTTTCGTAACCAGGTACCCGACATGCATTACCCGAACCGTAACCGGTTACACTAGAAGGCAGTTTCAACGAAAATGTGGCCAAAATTACGAATATTCATAAAAATTCCGGAAATTAGCCGAAAAATCATCGAAAATGTAATTTTCACTGCTTTTTCCGAGAAAAAATGAATATTAGTGTAATTTTGGCAAAAAAAATGAATATTCGTAATGAGCTTTGCATATCCATAATGAGGTTGTAATTTTCGATAGCACGGTTACAATTTTCGGCGTACGGTTTCAATTTTCGGTAAATTATTTCCGACTGTAGGTAGGCGGCACGCTTTGAAGTTAGGACTACCGTAAAATGAATAAAATTTGTTTATATATATAAATCTAACATCTAAGGAGAAAATACGGAGTATATATAACACCTACGGTAAGATTGAGAATAATTCCATTGCTTTGGTAACTTGTTTGAACATCGACATACATGTAGCATGCCAGAAATCAATCAATCGTAACCAATGAACATGTGACCGATGATCATATTTGAATTTCATTTTATTCCTTCATATATTTACCGGTAACTGATATTTCAATGATAGATCTACATTAGAATATCTAAATAAAACATCAAATTAAAACAGTTTTGTTATTTTTGTCTGTAAAAATACAAATTCAAGAAATCAATCCAAGGCTTCTAAAACCGCATCAATTTTAATCTGCAAACTTTACGTCAGTTCCGAGTCACGTTGGCAGGTAACCAGGTGCTTAACCTGAAAATTTAGTCAAGTGATCAGACTGCAAATCTACTTTTTATAAGAGAGTAAGGGGAACTAAACCGTCCTATTAATTGACCTTTTTTTACGTTAAATAAAATAATGTAAATACATGTACTTTCAGATAAAAATGATGCAAGTGTATATAATTTTAAGGCTTGAAAAAATAAATCCCACTGAATTACAAGATCGTTATGACAGCGAGCACTAAATAGCCAAGTTTTGTCGTCCGTGTATATTCTGAATAACTAGCGTTTTAATATTTTTTCACTGAAAACTTCATTTTAATATTTAAAAAAAATTATTTATTGTATTATATTCAAACTCTTCACTGAAAATAATGAAAGATAGATTGGAAGAAAATGTTACAAACATGTGATCGCGGACTTTTTATTTTAATTTATTTATTTAGATCTATTTATTTATTTATTTATTTATTTGTTTATTTTTTTATTATTTTATTTTATTTTATTTTTTTTATTTTTTTAATTTTTTTTTCATTTCATTTCATTTCATTTCATTTCATTTCATTTCATTTCATGTTGACACCATTACTAAAATTTCATTTTTTTTTAGTTATCTGTTTGAATTAATGAATGGAAATCCAAAGTCGATTCGCAGCGATCTAAAAATAGGATTAATTTTTAATCTTCACAAAGCAAAGTACTTCTCCCATCCCAAACAAAATGTTTTATTGATCATCTGTGTATAAAGTACTACTTGTCCCGTTTTAATTTGCTACCTGGTCACGACTGCAGACGTGATTTGAAAACCTCTCAAGGTGTGATGATAAGCATATTACAAGTGATTAAGAATATGCATCCTACTAATTAGCGTTTCCGTTTACGATCTCATCAGTTAATTAGTTTGTCAGTAACGACTGACCATTCTTTATTTTGTTCCTCTGTAATCACTGTTTTTTTCTTATAATCCAAGGCAAATATTATTAAAGACAAATAAAAATAAATAAATAAATAAATAAATAAATAACAGTTAAAGAAAAAAGAAGAAAAGAAAAAGAAAGAAAGAAAAAACGGGACAGATTCTCGGGTCTCGTGGAAATGATAACCATTCTAATTATACCTGACCTAGCTGTCAAAACATTTGTAAAGGTTAACTGGTAAAGGCACGTGCAGTGCCTTGAAACTCGTGGTTGTATTTTGTTTGAAGTCAAAACTTCTTGTCAAGTTATATACAAGTAATCAGAGAAAACGCTGTTTCACTTAAAATGTTTTTGGAATTAGTAAATCTACGATACAATTTTTCTTAAAACCGGGATTTATTTATATTTATGGATTAGATTTTGATACACATCTGACTAACAATTTCAGGTAAATTATATTTTTAAAAATTATCTCCTGCTTCAACTATTTTAAAAAATTACGTGAAAAAAATCTGTTAAAAATTCGTGTTTTATTACATTTTTTTAAATTTTCACATAATGCTTTAATCTCATGAGTTTTGTAATTTAATTATGATATAATAACGGACAAAATCGATCAACAACTAAATCAATCATCCATGTAAACATTCGTCGTGTGTTCAAATTATTTATGTCTCTGAGTACCCATGAAGGATTAAATGTATTCAAATTACGTTTCAATAATCATCGCGGTAGACATTTTTTCTGCCGGTGGACGATTTTACTGTCCACCGCGACAAAAATATTCTTAATCTTTTTTCTCTTTATTTGCAATGGACCGCGGTGGAAATTTAATCCCCTCTAATCGCAACCTTGTCCACCGCGGTGAAATTCACGAATCCACCGGGCTGTACTGTATGTCGATGTTCAAACAAGTTACCAAAGCAATGGGATTATTCTCAATCTTACCGTAGGCGTTACATATACTCTGTATTTTCTCCTTAGATGTTGGATTTATATATATAAACAAATTTTATTCATTTTACGGTAATCCTAACTTCAAAGCGTGCCGCCTTCCTACAGTCGGAAATAATTTACCGAAAATTGAAACTCTGCTATCGAAAATTACAACCTCATTATGGATATGCAAAGCTCATTACGAATATTCATTTTTTTTGCCAAAATTACACTAATATTCATTTTTTCTCGGAAAAAGCAGTGAAAATTACATTTTCGGTGATTTTTCGGCTAATTTCCGGAATTTTTATGAATATTCGTAATTTTGGCCACATTTTCGTTGAAACTGCCTTCTAGTGTTAACCGATATTAGGAATAGGTGATGCGAAATACAATAATACTATTCATAAATGGATTGAACAAACGTTTATAGTTTATAAATAAACTTACTATAACATTAAATCTATATGTTTACCATTCTGTTTCAGTTTTACTTCCGTATTCCATATATGTTTGTTCGCGCGCTTTCATTTCTAAATTTCAATGTTTAAAAATAAAACCCAGTAGATCGTATTAATTTCACACTCCCCTGTATGACAGATGGTTCTGACCAGGCCTTCACAAACGCCAATTTTTAGCAAAAAACGCCGATTCAAACTTAAAAAAGCTGATTGAAAAATATCCGAATCGGCTTTTTCCCCCATAATAGTAAGACAAAATCTGATTAAAAATTCTTTAATGCAAGCTTGTTAACAATTAAAAGTATTCAGGACAGTGTCACGATTCACTGAACTTCTCTATTCACAGGTAATTACATAATACCCTACAAGTTAATTGATTTCTACTGGCTACATCTGTTCACATCGTTTCTACAAACATACACGTGCCTGATCGACCCAGTATAGTTAATAACCTCCCCTGAATTCTATATACAAGAGCTGACTAGATTGATAACGACAGTTTTTCGGGTTACCAACAACAAGATCACGGCATTACACGTGGTTTTTGTATCTGTTATATGTTGATCAGTGATGGGATTGTTATAAGATATTAATAAGCGGTTTTTATAAACATTTATCTATAAATGCGACAATGTCACACGTCGACTTTTAATTTATAATTAAAACGACAGATATCCTGATGTATCTAACAGAATCCAGTTTAACTGTTTATTGACGTTTTGTTGCTTTACCAACGACTGGACAGTTATGGAAAGATAAAAAATACATTTGAATGTAGGTCAACAGGACCAGTCACTTACAACTTTGTTTTTATTTGTTTATTTTCATTGAAAAAACTCACTGAACTTACAGACGTGTCACCGTTGATCCTAAATTTACCAAGATACATAGAATGTGCATTGATAGCAGTATATCGTCGGTTACCTGGTTAATGATTTTGTAACCGGTTACAGCATCTAACCTACCCGTATATCGGGTACCCGGGTAATCGTGACAGCCCTAGTTTCTATTCACTCCCACCCACATAATTGAAAAAAAAATTTTATATATATATATATATATATTTAAATTGCAGGGTTTACCAGATGGTAATGTAATTGAAGTGACCTGTGGTCATTTGGTGGGGTATCTACATAGGGATCGCTTTTATTGTCCAGGCATCCATAGAGAATGTATAGAGGTGGATGGCGAGTTTGTTTCACCTAAGAAATTTTCAGTGCTTGGAGATAAACATCGACTGAAGGATTGGAAAAATGCCATCAGAATTAATAACCGACAAATAAGGTAACTCTGACACATGAAGTAGACGAAAGGTCATCTGAGGGTCATTAATTTTGTTTTAACTCAGTCAGGTTCATAGAATGAGTTCTAATTTGTTTATGGCCCTGACTTGGTTATTTTATTATGAAGCAACTGAGAAAACATTGGTTTATTTATATTTTGTGACAGTTTGATTTTGTTTATGACATCATTATGATATCATTTGTAAATGGAGGTGATGAAAAGCATTTGTCTCAGTTTCTACAATTAGTGTTGGATAAAAGATTCAAAGATTCAATCATCAGTCATTGTATGAGATAAAAAGACAATTATATACATGTTTCATTGGTAAAGAGAGGTTTCTAACCTAAGAGACAGATTTTTTTATTCTATTTTATGAGATTAAAAGATTCAGTCGTATATGTGTGTTATTGAAAAAGAAAGGTTACTAACCATAGAGACATAATTTTTACCCCATTTTAGGAGATAAAAAGAGAAAATAATATACATGTTTCATTGGTAAAGAGAGGTGTCTAACTTGGATGCAGATTTTTTTTTACCTCATTTTATGAGATGAAAAGAGACAATTATATACATGTTTCATTGGTAAAGAGAGGTGTCTAGCTTGGATGCAGATTTTTTTTTACCTCATTTTATGAGATGAAAAGAGACAATTATATACATGTTCCATTGGTAAAGAGAGGTGTCTAACTTGGATGCAGATTTTTTACCTCATTTTATGAGATAAAAAAGAGACAATTATATACATGTTTCATTGGTAAAGAGAGGTGTCTAACTTGGAGGCAGATTTTTCAACCTTATTTTATAAGATTAAAGGAATTGATCATATACTTGTACATGCTTCATTGATAAAGAGAGGTTTCTTACCTTAGAGGCAGGTTTTCAATATTTTTTTCCCTGCAGACATATACTTAATCTGATTTATTTGTCTTTTCATAGAAAATACATAGAATCTGGCGAGTTAACCTTCTGGAATCATGACAGCTTATGTACCGGTAGATGTGTAGCCAGGGCACCTGCCATTAGACCAGGAACTGGGATACCAGTCCTGTCTGATAATAAAGAACCAGTTACCTATAGTTTTGAAACTCTTACTACTTCTTCCATATCTCCTGCACCGGATATGTCATCACAGGTATCGCTTATTGTCCCGGAAGATATCGGTGGTGCTAAAGGGGATGACGGAGACTGGGATACCAGTAATGACATAAAGCCTGATGTAAAAGAATTACAGGCCCAGATGTTGGCTGCCACAAAATTACAATCTGTTCTATCAAATCCACGTACTACAGTTTCCGACATGCCATCTACAATGTCCAAGTCAACAAATTATGCGTATCCTGTGTGTAGTTCGTCTGTTTCATCAGGACTAAACTCATCTGAAGAAAGCAGTGATGAAGGTATTATTGGTCAATATTTAGCTCAGCTGTCCTGTGTACAGAAAGACCAATGACATACCCTTTGACATAAGCCCCAATGTCAAATCTGAAAACTTTGAAAAAAGTTCTTGATAAAGTAGTAGTTGCTGTTAGCTGTAGACACTCTACTTTGACAACTTGTCAGTTACTCAATGATTTAATTTATATGCCTCATTCAGCATTCTTTATATTTATTCCACTGCACCTCTGACCACCTAGTTTCAAACCCCATTTGGTAGCTTTAGAAAGTTTGTCAGTTTGCTTGCTGAAGGTGAGTTGTTTTCTCCTGGCACTCTGGTTTCTTCCACCATCCCAGAACTGAGCATAAGTGAAATAATCTTGACTTGGGCATAAAACATCATAAATATAATACAATCAAATCATATCTGTATTTATAATGTACCCAGAATGAACCTCACAGACCTAAGGCTATGTGAGTTGATCTAGATATTCTAGGTGTGTCAGTTCTTATATAAAGAAAAAATAAATGCATACAGCTATATTGTTCAGCTCACAGTTCATGATGTTTCTGGTTGTTTTTTTATGATATAGTTCCAAGATTTAATTTAGCTTCTGTTTAGCTGGATTATGATGTACATGATGGTAGGGAAATTTGCAAGATTGTAAAGCAATTTGTTTGGACATCAGTCTATCTTTGCTAGGAATTGTATCGTAATGTACATGGAGGTAGGGCAGTTGGTTTGGACATCAGCATATCTTTGCTAGGAGTTGGATTGTGATGTACATGATTGTAGGGCAGTTGGTTTGGACATCAGCATACCTTTGCTAGGAATTGGATTGTGATGTACATGATGGTAGGGTATTTGGTTTGGACATCAGTCTATCTTTGCTAGGAATTGGATTGTGATGTACATGATTGTAGGGCATTTGGTTTGGACATCAGCATATCTTTGCTAGGAATTGGATTGTGATGTACATTATGGTAGTGTATTTGGTTTGGACATCAGTCTCTCTCTGCTAGGAGTTGGATTGTGGTGTACAAGATGGTAGGGGATTTGGTTTGGACATCAGTCTATCTTTGCTATGAGTTCGATTGTGGTGCAGTGCTTCAGATTGTTTGGGTTCCATAGGGGCCACATTGGCCCATACAACAGGAAATAAGGGGGTCAATTCTGAAACTAGTGCGTCAATAAAAACAATAAATTTGTTAAGTATTTAATCGGAAGGTTCGTCAGGCCTACAACACTATCGGTTTAACTTCAGAATCTACAGTGCATATCTAAATTTTTCATGAACACTGGCATGAACTTTTTTTTTTTTTTTTTGTTCAATGATTCCATATGTATATACATCTGTGTTAACTTCTTTTTTAACGCTGGTTCGCCTTGTTAAAAAACGTTCTCAAATCGAACCGTTTTCATAATGATAACTAATTATTTCCCCTTACTCGTTACCTTACTACACCCGTTAAACATATGATGGACTTGGGTTGTTCAGGTTAATACATAACACGAATAACATAGTCGTACACTGTAGAAGCAGGTTTTGTTTTGATACATGATTGTAAACAGGATAAAATAAAGTTTACTGATACTAAACTTACAGATGAATTAATAGATGTGTAAAAAATATTATGCGCCCGAATGACCCATTTGGATTAAATCTATAGCGCCATTATTCAGCTTCAATGCGGTAATGACGCGGGCGCACCAACAATCTGAAACACTGGTGGTGTACAAGATGGTAGGGGATTTGGTTTGGACATCAGCATATCTTTGCTAGGAGTTGGATTGTGATGTACATGATGGTAGGGTATTTGGTTTGGACATCAGCATATCTTTGCTAGGAATTGAATTGTGATGTACATGATTGTAGGGCAGTTGGTTTGGACATCAGCATATCTTTGCTAGGAATTGAATTGTGATGTACATGGTGGTAGGGCAGTTGGTTTGGACATCAGTCTATCTTTGCTAGGAGTTGGATTGTGGTGTACATGATGGTAGGGCAGTTGGTTTGGACATCAGCATATCTTTTAGGAATTGAATTGTGATGTACATAATGGCAGGGCAGTTGGTTTGGACATCAGTCTATCTTTGCTAGGAGTTGAATTGTGATGTACATGATGGTAGGGCAGTTGGTTTGGACATCAGCACATCTTTGCTAGGAGTAGGATTTTGATGTACGTGATGGTAGGGCAGTTGGTTTGGACATCAGTCTATCTTTGCTAGGAGTTGGATTGTGATAAACATGATTGTAGGGGATTTGGTTTGGACATCAGCATATCTTTGCTAGGAATTAAATTGTGATGTACAAGATGGTAGGGTATTTGGTTTGGACATCAGTCTATCTTTGCTAGGAGTTGGATTGTGATTTACAAGATTGTAGGTTTGGTCATCTTTCTGTCTATGTTAGTTTAGTTTATTCAGTTGCATTATTTTAAGGTTGACATCGTTGGTAATTCTTAATTATTCCCCACAAAAGCTAAGTTGCAGAGGGTATAATGTTTTTTGGCATGTCTGACCATCTCTTTGTCCTTCAATCAGTACTGTTCATCATAAGTTTTTCAATTTTTTTTTTTCCCGAAACGCTTACAGATATTGGGTCGACTTTTGAAAATGAGTTGACCGCAATGAGGTACAGATCAAGTTTACATTTCATCCCACTCTTTTAATTTTTTATGGAAATTCATCTCTTTGTGTTTTATAATTTTTCTTTGAAATAAAAGTATTTCACACTTTTTTTCTAAACACTTGCAGCTATTGAACTGATTTTTAATATGTGAATCTACCACAATTAGTTTCAGATCAAGTTGAATTTTTGTTGTGCTCTGTTGGTTTTTGCAGTTTTTAAACAAATCTTCCATAGAACAGAAATCTATTTTTCTTGGAGTTAAGGTTCTTTTAACTCGGAACATTTATTCTATTAGGATCCAATATGTGGGGTATGTGTGCTCGCTCACTAAGATTCTTTCATTTATTATGTTGCCTATTTTTGTTTAATTGAAAAGTAATATTAAATTTTGAATAAAATATTTTGATGGACTTAAAGTGAAGGCAAGCTTATTTATTCTGAGAGTTGTCGGTTCTTCTGATGTTTTTTATGCATTTATCATCTTTCGTTGTGTTTGATGGTAGAATAAAAATAAAGATATTGTGACGCAGTAAATTAGTTTTTTCTTTATAAATATATTTATACAAGCTTTTATAAATTACTCTTTGTAGATGATAGAATGTTATGGAAAGGCATTGTAGAACTAGGGCTTGGTAGATGAATTCTTCCGAGAGATCAAAGCAGCTTTAGATGTATTTAAAAACGACATGATAAGAAGATATGTCCCTCTAGATGGTATGTATAATGTATAAATCTACAGACCATAAAATACCAGTTATGTTAATGTAAAGAATGCTTTAAGTTAACAATTGTTTTAGTATAGTTAAACTTAAGATGGATTGGAATCAGTCTCACTTGGAAATATCATTTAGTGGCATGAAGGTCTGTCTACCCACATTTATGTATGACAAGACTTCACTGACATGAAAATTCAATAAATGGTTTTTGTCAAGCCTGGCATTGCCATAAGGCGATACTTAGGTGTTACTTTTTCGGTGTCATAGGCAGCAGCAAGTCAAAATGTGAAAGTACATGTTAAAGTAATCTATTTTCTACTCAATCAAAAACTAACTAGGTGAGACATCTAAATCTGTGGAATTCTTGTTAAGTTTCTTTTACGCTTTGAATATTTTTTTTTTCAGCATCAAAGAAAATCTCTGTAATAGTAAAGGAGCTCGGCTTGATGACCAAACTGAGATATAAATTAGGAGCGCATAAATCCGATATGGACAAACAGCGACAAAAACTGGATCGGGAAATGGAGGGTAGGTACATGTAGTAGACAATCTGTTACAAAAGATAAGGGTAAAAACGGTAAAATCCTTATGTTAACAATATGTCACAGGGTCCTTTGGAGGAGACGTCAATAACCAATGCCCTATGTCACAGTAGGCATGGCACGCTAAAGAACCCTCTCTGCACATTGTGCACTGTCTCGATATAAGTAAAATATTCTTGACTGAGACATAAAACTGTTAATAGTTACTTCTTGAAAATTGAGCTGAGCAGCTAGTCAGCATTGATGAAAGCTTCAATATGACAAAAAGTGTCGTTTACAAAAAGTAACTACTAGATACCCCCGTAGCTCTACAGTTTAAACTGATAATATATAATTGCTGGCAAGGCAAGAACTATAAATCAAAAAGAATCATTGTGCAACAATGGGTTGTTTAAACCTACAACTGACTATAAATAGCTGCTGGATAAATTGTAAAAAGTACTGTGAAAGTAGGGCAATAAAAGAATTAAAACGAGAGACTGTAATTGAAACTTAAAATCATGATGTGCCGTAATTTAATACTTTTGAGCATAAGAGCTCATAAGTAGCATTTTCAGCAGCATAAATAATGGCTTGTTGGATATTTGATTTGTGATTTGCTGTGAAACTTTTAATAAATTTTGGGATTTTAACATAAAAGTTATTTTACTGTTAAACAGATTTACAGAGAAGGGTGAAGGAGTATGAAATGAAGAAAGCCATGTTGAAGAGAAAGTCTGAATGTTTTGATCAGCTGATAGAAATTTCAGCCTTGAAGAAAGAACAAGGAGTTGATGAGCAAACAATGACACCACTTCGAGATAATGAAAACTAATGAAGATGGGCCAAGGCCAGTGATATTATTCCCGAGTCAGATAATGATGTCATCGTCCAACTCTGTCGCAATAAATGTTGCCGACTCGAATTCCACTTCAGAAAATGTCAATAAACAGAAAATTGTGTATGTGAAGCCGGCTGAACATTCGGATGATCAAAATGAAGTCACTGATTGTGAATCTTCTGAGCAAATTTCAAATATTGATAGTGAAAGTAATCAGGAAAGTGCCTGTGAAAAGGGAGATAACTGTGCTGAAGAGCAGGACGATAAAGAAGGAAATGTTAGTAATGTTGACAGAGTTGACAGTACAACTAGCGAGTCGACAGGAAATCTCGACGTCCACAGAAAATAATTCCTCTTCCCTAGCAGAATCTGATCACCAAATCATACATGTACTTCACATGGATGATAACACTACGACAGAAAATAACAAGAACGAAGAGTTTACAGTTTTACGCACATCAAAAAGAAGGAGGGTTCAGAAAAGTTTTGAGTGATTTCTTTGTATATTTTATTTTCTACCACAGTCTTAGCGCTTGATCTGTATATTTAACAGCTGGTCTGATGTTAAACTACATGTAAAGAACTTAAAGAAAACTTTGTTACATTATTATTAACTAATATTTTAAATGATTTAAATAGAATATGTAATCCGCTTTGAAGCATTATTTTTTGAGAGTTGCTCAATCAATTTTGAAATAACTGTGTTTCTGTGAATAGGAGCATCTACACTTCAGTGTTGTCATAGATAACAATCGATAGTTGAATTTTATTTCCACGATATTCAGAGATGGTTGAAAATTTCTGATGTAATTAATAGCGCACACTTTTGAGATTATTTGCAAATTTGCTACAGCAACATTTTGTTTTAAAATATAGGTTTATTGCTATGACAATCTGCTTAAAATTCAGTGGTTTTTTTTTTGTTTTTTTTTGTTATCCCCTCACAATGAAGTCGAGGTGGGGGGAATGGGTTATACTTGAAACACCTTGTCTGTCTGTCTGTCTGTCTGTGTCTGTTTGTCCATAGACAATATTTGCTTGGAGTTTAATTCAGATATGTATAGCCCAATTTTTCTGAAAATATATACAGATGTTAGACAACATAAAACCTCTGCACCTCCAATTATCAGTTTGATTGGATGAATTTTGTGGATTTCACCTCCAATTATCAGTTTGATTGGATGAATTTTGTGGATTTATTGCCATTTCCAGACTTAGAATTTTTCACACATACAATTTGGCCTTACATACAATTTGTCCTGAGGTTTATTTAATTATGTATGATTCAATTTTTCTGAAACTATGCACATATGTCATAAAAAAACTGTGCACTTGCAATCATCAGTTTGATTGCATGAATTTTGTGGATTTATTGCCATTTCAGGACTTAGAATTTTTCACACTTACAATTTGGCCGGGGGTTTATTGTTATGTATGATATAATTTTTCAGAAACTATGCACAGATATTAAGAATCATAGAAAAACATCTCCCTCTATCAAATTTCTCCACCAACAATTGGGAGGGGGGATATTAATCTTTTTCAGAGACAGCTCTAGTTTTACAAAGAAAAATTCAAGACAGTGTTCAGCTGTCTTGCAGTCGTCATCTTTGAGGTAAATGGTGTACACATGGAGTCACAGGAATAAAAAAAATTATAACAGTTCACAATCTAATCTTTCTCATACACTTTTCAAAAAAAAAAAAAAAAAAAAAAAAAAAGATAATAATAATAGTCAGCTATTTAACATAAGCCAAAATACTAAAAAAAAAAAAAAAAATAAATAAAAAAAAAAAAAAAAAGCATTAACTGGGGCCTTAGTGGCCAAGTGGTCTAAAGCACACTGCATAACATTACACCACTTTACTTCACTCCACAACTGAACTATAAACATACATATACTGTACTTGTGATATAATTTATTCTGTTCTATACATATTTTACGCATATTGTCTGTTTGCATTTGTTAATGAAAAAATTTTTTGGACTAGTTTATTTCTATACACATGTTGTCATTTGATGCCGTCTCTTTTCATGCTATTTACCCAGAAATTTCAGATCTAAGCTTGGTACTTGATGAGGCTGAATAAAATGTGTTTTCAACAAGAAATTCTATATATATCTAACAATTTTACTTGCCTGTGTGTGTGGACCTTTTTTAACACTTGTATGGAATGGCATACTCTATAAGTATTTATATCAGCATGCATTACTAGAGCTTTCGAGGGTCTCAAAGATTAAGTATTTATTAATACTTGCGTTGTCATTGTTTCCCTTTGGACAGGTTAGGTAAAATTAATGTTGAAGTGTATTAATATTGGCGGAAATTAATTTAACGCCATAAGTGTCAATATTATTACCCAGCCAAATTTAACAGTACTTTTAGGTAGTTCAATTTCATAGGAAAAACGTTATCCTGTATTTATGGTTATTCTGCAATTTTGCCACATGAAAATTTTCCACAGTGTTGAAAAAATTATTTTTGGGACATTAAACACCATGTGCTGGCAAACACCATCATTAATTATTTTACTACTGAAATCACTTTTAAGTGAAGACTTAGTTTGCATATTTTTTTTTTAAATTAATTGATCCATGGGTTTTACATCAGACATTTTTTTTTTGTTTTTCTTCAATCATTCCAGAATTGACCATCTGGATATCAGTTTTTAAAATCTTAACTTGGGCATATAAAAACACATTTCTCAACTCCGCTCATAACTCCATTAAATATTGTTTGTATGCATACAAGTTTTACTTGCCTATATAATAAACCTGCGAAAAATAAACTGGAAACAAGGGACAACCCTGGATTTAGTAATTTTTCCTTTCAATTGCTTTAAGCTTGTTTTTATTGTGGAGCCTGGCATTGCCATAAGGCAAAACTTAGGTGTTACTTTTCCGGTGTTGTTGTAGGTGGCGGTTCCAGTGGTGGCATGTCAAAATGTGAAAGTTTATGTTAAAGTAATGTATTTTCTACTCGATCAAAAACTAACCAGGCGAGACATTTAAATCCGTTGAATTCTTGTTGTTATTAACAGTATCTACATATATTTCTATGTTAAAAATATCATCCCTGGTGAGGATGTTGTTATTTGTCATTGTTTTGTGTGTTATATCATATTTTACATGTATCATCTATTCTGTTTTTGCTAACATTTTACACTTTGTCCGAGAACAAAAGGCAAAACAGGATATGAAATGCATCTGTTAAGATATCCATATTGAAATTCTTTAAGATATCCATATTACAATTCTGTAAAATTTTCATATTGAAATTTCATATATATACATATATATATTTTCCAGTGTTATCAAAAAAATTATTTTGATGTTTTTGAAAAAAAATGAAAAATAAAAAAGTTGTATAATCAATATATTTGTACTTATTTTTACTTTTAGGTCTAAAATAAAATTAACTTTGTTTGCCATTGACCGCCCCAACCACTTGAAATGGCCCTACCCAAAATTTTTATTGCTATCTTTTCCAATTTTTTTTTTTTTTTTTTATTTATTTTTTTTTTTTTATTTATTTATTTTTTTTTTTAACTTTTCTTACAACATAGGAAACAGTATTAAAGGGAAAGGGCAATAACTCTGGCAAACAAGACAAGGTTTATATGGTAGTAAGGAAATTATGCTGTGTTTGTTTCTCCATAAGAGAAAACACAAGAAGGAACAAAGAAGACTTTAGTTAGCAAAAAATTTTAAAAATGTGTTTTAAAAGAGACATATGCAACCTATTGAAACTTTTTCAAAAGTGTAATAGATTAAGTTTTCAAAAAATAAAACATTTTACCTACCTACCTACCAACGTGGATAGCATGGGTCGGAAAACAGCAAAAAAAATTTAAAGTTAGGCCTTACTTATTTAAGAAATACAGTTTGGTAGTAAAATTGTAATAAAACTAGCCCACAACATTCATACCTATATAATAACCACCTGTTTATATAAGAACGGTGTAAAAAGTAATGAAATTAGCTCTTTTTAGTCGGTTTTGTTCATTGGTTTTTATACGCCCGTCAAAGACGGGGCGTATTATGGGATCACCCTTGGCGGGCGGGCGGGCGTCCGGGTGGGCGGATGGGCGGGCGGGCGTACTGGCGGTGGGTTTGTCCGGCCTATAACTTTGACATCTATGGTCAGAATGACTTGAAACTTGGTATGCTTACATACCACGATAATGCGAAGTGCAGTGCACAGGAACCGTAACTCTAGCTTCCTTAATTTTTGAGTTATTCCCCTTTGAATGCTGTTATCATGTTTGGCCGGATCATAACTTTGACATCTATGGTCAGAATGACTTGAAACTTGGTATGCTTACATACCACGATAATGCGAAGTGCAATGCACAGGAACCGTAACTCTAGCTTCCTTAATTTTTGAGTTATTCCCCTTTGAATGCTGTTATTCTGGTTGGGCCGGATCATAACTTTGACATCTATGGTCAGAATGACTTGAAACTTGGTATGCTTACTTACCACGATAATGCGAAGTGCAGTGCACAGGAACCGTAACTCTAGCTTCCTTAATTTTTGAGTTATTTCCCTTTGAATGCTGTTATCATGTTTGGCCGGATCATAACTTTGACATCTATGGTCAGAATGACTTGAAACTTGGTATGCTTACTTACCATGATGATGCCAAGTGCAGTGCACAGGAACCGTAACTCTAGCTTCCTTAATTATCAGAAATACAACTGAGCTTATAATGATATCACCTTTAGCAGGCATATAGTTAGCATGTTTGTCCTGATTACAATGTGGACATAGGCTTATAAGTAATATGTAAACAACAATTGTTATTGTCTCAATAATTACTATTCTTTTTATTGTACTTGTTGACTTGTGCACCGCATTTTGTATCATTGTGATGAATAATTGAATTGACTTATTGATTATGAACAGCTCATATGAACTGTATAAGTCCCTTTATAGTTCATAATAAACAAAATATCCACATAAATGACTTGCAGATTTGACGGGCGTATCATGCTCTGCCATGCGGAGCTCTTGTTTTTTTTGTTTTTTTTGTTTTTTTTTTTTTTTTTTTTTTTCATATTTCAACAAATATGAAGAGGCCAATCTATCTATCTGTTTTTCAAACATGTTAAATCATAAAAGCAACATAAAGTGTGCACTTACAGATCATGGTGCTTCTCGTCTGCTTCTCATTGTTTAAGTTAGAATCTGACTCAGACAAATATTTTTTTTTAATTTGCCGAGACTTTATTATCGGGGTAAGATGGTGCCGAGGTTGGGTGCCTGAGGGTTTACCAAATTTACAGAATTTAGACCACATTAAATTACATCAAATTTTATTTAGTATTCTAATATTAAACTTATGTTTGAGAAAGTTTTTCAGTTCGCTTCTCAAAGGTTTATGGTTTTCTCTGGGCACTCCTCCACCATCTTGGAACAGACCGTCTAGATATTAGTGAAACAATCTTGACTGCGACATAAACCACCAATTATTCAATTCAATCTCAAAGCAACAACATTTCACTCTTTACAAGTCAACACAAAATTTTATGATTCTATATCATACGTTTTATCAGATGTTACTTCTACTCAGTCATTCAGAGGTTACCATTACGGTAGCCAAGTTTGTAGAGTGCTCGCTTCATATGTGGGAGGTCGAGGGTTTGAACCACAAGCGGGTCTGACCAAGACTTGAAAATTGGTAGTGACTGTTCTTTCCCCCAGCAATCGCCATGTAGAAATGAAAGTCATGGGGTCCTTCAATAAGATCTTAAAAACTGATCCCCCATGTTATGGCAGGCATGGCACGTTAAAGAACTCCCCCAGCACATTGCCCTAAGCGCAGTGCACAAGTCAAAATTTCTTGCTCTACACCTATAAAGGTGAAATATTCTTGACTGGGACATAAAACCCAATTCAATTAATCAATCAGTAAGGGGTTTAAATTCCTACACAAGTAATAAAGGGTTTATAGAATGTTGTTTTACATCACATCAGTAATCTTTTCAGCTTTTCCAGATAAGATACTATTTACAGACGTTATGGGAATGCTATCGCATAAACATTTACAAAGAACAACAAAAGTCCATTACAAGTTTTTTTGTTTTGTTTTCATTTATCAATGAATGTGTACAGCTTAAATGTAATTTTTTTTTCTTTACATATTTATAAAAATAAATAACAATTTACATCTAAAAATGACATAACATTAACAATACAAATTTATCATTAAACAAACAAAAAAAAATAATAATAATTAAAGTTAATTTTCATAACTAAACAAAAATTAATAAATAAAATAAACAACATAAGACCAATCAGCCTAAATATTCACCTCAAACTTTTTTTGGGGGTGGTGTGTGTGTGGGGAGAGGGGTGGTGGTGGTTCCAAATATTTTGTTGTTTTGACCTTGAATGAATGTCAGGACCAACCCAACCTAATTTGGTTCATTTCATACTTTTATTCCTTTCAGATCACGGTTTTTATTTAAAGGTTTCTGTTTATGTAAAATAAAGGTCAAGGTCAATTTTTTCTCTTGTGGTCATTGAAAATCTTGACTGAAAGAGTTCTCTAAAATCATTGACCTTGAACAAAGGTCAAAGTCATTTTTGATTTCCAAGGTCCTTGAAGTATCTCACTTACTGAAAGGTTTCTCTTTCCATAAAATTACTGACCTTGATTAAAGGTCAAGGTCATTTTTTATTCCCATGGTCCTTGAAATATCCCCTTCAAGTTTTATTGTTACTGGTTATCTATTCTGCACAGTCTTTAAAGCAAGTTTATTAAGTACCATGGCAACAGTTAACCTCTGGAGTTCACTCAGCTGAGCTTAATCAACTTGTAAAAAGTTCAGCCATGTTAAAAAATAACTTTTTTACTTCAGTCAATGTTCATCTTATGATTGATTTAAATATTGTTAATTTTTAAAATGTGATAATTTAGAATTTCTTGAGTTTTTATTTTTTACAGAAAAAAAAAAAGAAAAAATCCAGAATGGTAACTATATTATTTTTCACAAAAAAGTTTGATTTTGCAAATCATAATACATGTAAAATACAGAGAAAGTAATAAGAATAATTCTATGAGAAGATGAGTATCAAAAAAGTCATGCAGTAACATAATAGTAGACATGAAATGACCAAACAATAATAATTAAAATAATAATTATAAATTACAAACAACAAAAAACAAATACAGTTGTATTATCAATCAAAAATTAGATTCAAGATTTCAAATTTAAATGATTGCAACTAAGACAAGGTAAGAAACAGATAAACGTAAAATATCAGTGAGAATATCAGCAATAACTGATTTTGAGGAACAAATATTATTTTAATCAAATACTCAGTAGTTTTTTTTTTTAATCCCATTTTAAATGATATTAAAATTATAAATATTTTGCCCTCGGCTAATGGAATTTGCCACTTATAAAGAGATCAATATCTTTTAACATTTGTGTGAAACAAAATGGAAACTGTTCATGGCAAAAAATTCCCCCAAAAAATTGTTAATAAGGAAAAACATCCCCTTAAACCATTTAATGGAACCTGCCAGGGTACCATGTGATCAGTACCTCTTAATGTTTGTGCCAAATGAATGGATAACATTTATGTCAAATATTTTACTGAAAAAAACATCATTATAACAGGAAAACGTCATTTCATGTGATTCCATCGTCAATAGAAATAACTGTCCTGCACATGCATTACGATGTACCACATGGTGCTATGGGGAATTCCACTGCCAAAAAATAGTTGTCTTGCACCTGTACCATGAGGTACCACAGAATGTTTTGGCAAATTCCATTTTCCTAGTTTTAAAAATGTACTTATAATATCATGCGATTGAGGGTAAAAATAAATTATAAAAAGTTAAAGGAAAAAATGAACTTGTAATAAGAAATTTGTGTCTATATAAATAACTATAAAGAAAATCTCAAAATAAACAAAAATAATAATATAATAATAAAAATTATGGCTTGAATAAAAATTAATTAAAATCAAATTATTGTGTCATTACTGTAATGCACTAAATTGCATCCATATATTTTTTACAAGTTTTCATGTTAGTTTCATGAGTGTAACATAGAGTCAAAACTTATAAATATTGCAAAACATACATCACTTTTAATTCACAAATACGAGTTAGGATTGCACTTGCAGTTGGTAACATGGCAACAAATTATGAAAAGAAAGAGAGAGAGAGAGCAAATACAAATATTACATTAAACCAACAACACTAAATTTCATAAATAAACAATGCAATCACATATTAAACAATCTCAACATCTTTTAAATAAAAATCTGAAAAAATTCAACATTTGGAAAACTTAAACAGAAGTTTTAAATACTATAAAAAATCACCCTTCAAATTAATTCAAAAATCAAAATAAATTGAAACTCCGGAATTCATGATACCAGTAACATACATCAATCAAAACAACTTATTAATGATAATTACAAGGATTAGTTTCACATTATTAAGACAAATTTGGCCCTAGAATTTAAAAAAAAAATCCTAGAGTCCAGATAACTAACATTTGCTTTGAATAATTATCCACAGACACTCTTGATCATTGGTTGAAGAAATGCATGACCTCATTCAAGACGAGTGGGGTACTGATCAAGATTCTGGCAATTAGTTCTGCAATGGTAGAGAAAAGTGGAATGCCAAGAATAAACCTGCAATCTTTTATTAGCAAAATGACAAACTTTTACTAGGATCTATTAATGTTGCATTTGAACCTAGGTAGTGAGAGGTTTTGTGACCCATAAGCCGGCACATAAATTAATTAAACCTGCCATAATCTAATAAGAGTTTAACTGCTGGAGAAGGGAAATTTTTAACTGGGTCATTTCTAATCGACAAAAAACAATAAATATTTCATTTCTAATAGACAAAAAACAGCAAATAAATTTGAAATATTTCTACCTGTAAAATATCTCAAATTTTATCGGGTCAAAAAAATTTGAAACCTGGTCAGAAAGTGAAGAAATGTCTTCTTGACAACCGACAAGACAGCAAGAAATGTCTTTTGACATCTGTCAAAACAGGAAATCAATGTCTTTTACACATGGTCAGAGTGAGGAAAAGTCTTTTAACACCTGGTCAGAGTGAGGAAATGTCTGTTGACATCTGGCCAGAAAGTGAAGAGATGCCTTTTTGACATCTGACATGACAGTAAGAAATGTCTTTTGACATCTGTCAAAACAGGAAATTAATGTCTTTTGACACATGGTCAGGCAGTGAGGAAAAGTCTTTTGACATCTGGTCAGAGTGAGGAAACGTCTTTTGACATCTGGTCAGAGTGAGGAAATGTCTTTTGATATCTGGCCAGAGTGAGGAAATGTTTTTTGACATCTGGTTAGATTGAGGAAATGTCTTTTGACACTTGGTCAGAGTGAGGAAATGTCTTTTGACATCTAGTCAGAGTGAGGAAATGTCTTTTGACATCTGGTCAGAGTGAGGAAATGTCTTTTGACATTTGACAAGACAGTGATGTCTTCTGACATCTGGTTAGAGTGAAGAAATGTCTTTTGACACCTGGTCAGGTAGTAAAGAAAAGTTCATCAAAGGTGTCAGAAGACAATTTTCTGGTCTAAATAATTCATATACTATGTTACCATCTGGACTACATAACGCAGAAAGCCACTGAGAAATATTAGATAGTGACCAGGTTGGTAAATAATTTTCTTTAAATGACAACAAAAATTGTCAGC
This sequence comes from Tegillarca granosa, assembly GCA_029721355.1. Classification (NCBI taxonomy): domain Eukaryota; kingdom Metazoa; phylum Mollusca; class Bivalvia; order Arcoida; family Arcidae; genus Tegillarca; species Tegillarca granosa. The sequence continues at coordinate 10,737,502 of CM056610.1, read as the reverse complement.
AAATTCCAAAATTGTTTGCATGTGCGACATTATCTTTTTTCAGAATAAGTGCAACCTGACAGGGCTAGGTAGGTCTTGGAAATTTGTTTGGTGTTGAATATTATAGGATCATTTTTAGGTACCAGAAATTTTTTTTACAGATACCAATACTAGAATAAACAAGAGGCCCATGGGCCTTAACGCTCACCTGAGGATATGTCCAAAATTGTTTGCAAAGTGCAAAAGACAATATAATTGGTACTGAAACTTTACAAGTTTTCTCAAGTTAAGAACTGCCACAAAACTTAATCAGTAATATATCCACTCACATTTCATTTATAAGTAGCTTATATAATATGCATGAAGTAACTGTAATGCAATGAATAATTTCCAAATCATTAACAAATTTCAGTATACTTAGGCAACTATGTCCTTGATCTTTGAACATATATGACCTTGAACCATATATATGATCGTTGTCACAATACCTACAATATTCTAATATACATGCCTATACAAAAATTTAAATTTTTAAGATAATAAGCAATTTATGACTTCTTTTGCAGCTGTGACCTTGACCTTTGAACACATGACCTTGAACCATAAAACAAAATGATCAATGCTGCAATACCTACAATATTCTAATATATGTGCCTAAACAAAAAGTTAACAGTTTTCAAGATAATTAGCAATTTAAGTCTTCTTTTGCATCTGTGACCCTGACCTTTGAACATATGACCTTGTACCATATTTCAAAATCGTCATGTAAATACCTACAATATTCTAATACACAAGCCTATACAAAAATTTAAATTTTTAAGATAATAAGCAATTTATGACTTCTTTTGCAGCTGTGACCTTGACCTTTGAACACATGACCTTGAACCATAAAACAAAATGATCAATGCTGCAATACCTACAATATTCTAATATACATGCCTATACAAAAAGATTAAAGTTTTCAAGCTAATGCACAAACTTAGTATTTATAAGATAAAAATAACATTTCAGGGGCAACAACTCCTACATGGATTATCATATAGTTACAAAACTTGGTACCTTTTTAAATTTTGTCATGCTGAACATTTTAACAATGTTTTGATTAAATATATCTCTTAATATTTGCAAGAAAATTGCCTAAAACTGCATAAATCACAAATTAGGTCATAACCTTGATTTGTGACCTTGACCCTTTTTAAAGATCATTTCAAATAAGAGTCAAAACTGAAAACCTCATGTCATTATCTGTTCAAATAGGCAAGTTATAGCAATTTGAAGTCATTTTACGAAATTTTTAAAATCAAACGCAAAAACGCGTAACCCATTTTTCGACCAAATTTCACGAAATGAACAAACTATGGGCTTAAGACCCTAGAGAAGCCAAATATCACATCAGATTTTTTCTCCCATCATCGGTTTCAGAGAAGAAGATTTTTTAAGATTTTAGGACCCCTAGGTCACCTCGACCTAGTTTTGGTAGCCATGGCAATGCCATGAACAGTCTGAATTGCACCACCCCATGTATGCTTCTGACCAAGTATCATTGAAATCTGTGCAGCAGTTTTGGAGGAGAAGTCGAAAATAGGTGTTAACGATGCACGCACATACACACGCCGCGCCATGCCATAAGCTCACATGAACTTTTGGTCAGGTGAGCTAAAAAAACCCAGTTATTTTTTGTTGTAGCTATAAACATTAAAACCTGTAAGAATTGCACTTGTAAACATAAAAAAATCTAGTAATATGGTCATCCAATTTTGAGGTAGTGACCAATTTTCTTCAAAATTTCAATGCTAAATCTGAAAAAATAACAAAAGTGAGTATTTTTTTTACTGAAAAAACAAATTATGCATAATCTGGAATAAATATTGCTTTTATGCTGGAAAACTACCCATTGATTAAATCAGAAAAATCTACCAATAGCTTGTAAACAGAAAAAGTACTGTAAAATCATTAATATGCATTTAGTTAATTTTTGTGGTTTTGCAATTTAAAAAAACCTGTTTGGAGAAAATTTCCTGGAATAGATTTTCGTGACAATATTCTAAGGGGCAATAACATTAAATTTCATGGTTTTATCTGACACTAAATTTCATGGTTTTCACCAACCAACAAAAATGGTGAATTTTTTCCCCCAACAATCTAATATAATTTGACAATAATATCTGATTTTTTTTCTCAAATTTTAAACAACTCCCAAGAAACAACAGAGCTATGATGGTGGCCTAAATGTTTACCAGTGAAAATTTGTTTGATTTGAAACAAAAAAGTTGTTTCTTGAATGTAAAATATTTTCTTTTTTATATGACCTTATGACCTACTAAATGACCTTATATGACCTATATACAAACAGATCCATTTTAAAATAATCTAGTTTTCATCTTGAGGTTTTTTATGATGACTAACCCAATAACCTACTTTCATGATCCAATTTAAACCATAAATCAATTTCACCTAAATGTTTCAAGTTAAGCATTCTCAGCAAGTTTGATAAAAATTGGACAAGCAGAAAAATACAGCACATAAAGGGCAACAGAGAGAGACCACTAACAACATAAACTCACCAGAAGTAATTTGTTGGATATAAAGTAACTATTTATCTGAATTTTTCAACACAGTTTTAAGGTCTAGTGCATCTTCCTTCCTTTTTTTTTTATTGTATAAGAAAAAAAATTTTTAGGAGAAAATTACAAAATCTGTAAACAGGTACTTTGTAATCTTAATATCCATACTTTGTAGAGATAAAAATAAAAAAAAATTGCAACAAACTGAAAAATCTCAAAACAAAATCTTAAATTTGCATTAACAAAAATTGTTAAATAAAATTCCTCACTTAATAACCGGTAAACACCCATGGATTTCACTATAACCAACATTTTATTGTCATGTTTCTATGGTAACAAATGATTATGAAAACATGATATTTATACAAACAGTTATAATACTTATAATAAATCATTAATAATTATTATCACAACCAGATTTTTCAAATCTGACAAACTATATATATATACATCATTATGACATCATTTTAACAACAATCCTGTTGCTATGGTGTCATGTTTCTATGGTAAACAAAATGACATTGCTTGGGATGATTAAATATAAATTAAATTGCATAATAACTATAATCATTCTCCCACATTTACTACTGCAGTTTCTTATATTCTGATATCTAATGAATGCAGTCAAACCTGTCTTCAAGGTCACCTCTATATAAAGGTCAATTGCTTCATAAAGCTAGGGAAAGATGTAAAGTACATTACAATATCTATGACACCCCTTCCAAAAAAATTTTTAAAAAAATAAATAATAATAATAATAAAAAGCTTTAGCTGTGGAAAGTTTAAGTTTAGTCTGTACCATTTATGACATCACAAAAAAAAAAAAAAAAAAATCTTTGCTGTTTAAAAGACAATAATGAAAATACCAGAATTTCAATCCCCTTCCTTTTTTTTATTTGCTAACCACTTTAAAAATATTTGTTTCTTAGATATCAATAACTTTTTTAATGAGCCAACTAAAATAACTTTATGAACACTGGTCTTTAGAATTATAGTCACACATTTAAATGGGGGGGGGGGGGGGGGTATCTATCATGATCATTTTAAAATTTTCACTATGTTATGTGAACCCCATATTAAGTTCATCTGATTACTAAAAATCTGGATATTTTTAAGTTTGTTATATTTTCTAGTAATGAGACACAATTTTTTTTTTGATTGTTTTATTTTCATATATTCCATTTGCATTTGCAATTACCGTATCATCAGGCAAGACTAAAATTAAAATGTGCAAATATCTTCAAATGTTGGTACTCACAAAAATTAACTGACAAAAAAATTTCCTGATTTTTAGTATAAAGGTCACTGATAAAAAACATCATTGTTAAGACACCCTTGTGTGATTTCTATAGACAGGTTTGACCATCGTTATTTGGATTCTGGATAAGAAACTTCACTATTACAAACAAATGTATGGTCTGTATAGACAGGTGTGACTATCATTTTTTTTTGATTCTGGATAAGAAACCTGACTGTTAGATACCCATGTGTAGTCTAACTATCATTATTTGGATGCTGGATACGAAACATCACTGTAAGAAACCCATGTGTGGTCTGTATAGACAGGTTTGACTATCATTATTTGGATGCTAGATAAGAAACATCACTGTAAGAAACCCATGTGTGGTCTGTATAGACAGGTTTGACTATCATTATTTGGATGCTAGATAAGAAACATCACTGTAAGAAACCCATGTGTGGTCTGTATAGACAGGTTTGACTATCATTATTTGGATGCTAGATAAGAAACATCACTGTAAGAAACCCATGTGTGGTCTGTATAGACAGGTTTGACTATCATTATTTGGATGCTAGATAAGAAACATCACTGTAAGAAACCCATGTGTGGTCTGTATAGACAGGTTTGACTATCATTATTTGGATGCTAGATAAGAAACATCGCTGTTAGATACCCAAGTGTGGTCTGTATAGACAGGTTTGACCATCATTATTTGGATTCTGGATAAGAAATGTCACTAAGATACCCATGTGTGGTCTTTATAGACAGGTTTGACTATCATTATTTGGATTCTGGATAAGAAACGTCACTGTTAGATACCCATGTGTGGTCTGTATAGACAGGTTTAAATATCATTATTTGGATTCTGGATAAGAAAAGTCACTGTTAGATACCCATGTGTGGTTTCTATAGACAGTTTTGAATATCATTATTTGGCATCTGGATAAGAAACATCACTGTTAGGTACCCTTGTATGGTTCCTTTAGACAGGTGTGACTATCATCATTTAGATTATGGACAAGAAATGTCACTGTTAGATACCCATGTGTGGTCTGTATAGACAGGTTTGAATATCATTATTTGAATTCTGGATAAGAAACATCACTGTTAGATACCCATGTGTGGTTCTTATAGACAGATTTAATTATCATTTTTGGATTCTGGATAAGAAACGTCACTGTTAGATACCCATGTGTGGTTCCTGCAGACAGGTTTAATTATCATTTTTGGATTCTGGATAAGAAACGTCACTGTTAAATACCCATGTGTGGTTCCTATAGACAGGTTTAATTATCATTTTTGGATTCTGGATAAGAAACGTCACTGTTAGATACCCATGTGTGGTTCCTATAGACAGGTTTAATTATCATTTTTGGATTCTGGATAAGAAACATGATTGTTACAGATTCCCATTAGTTGTCTGTCTAGATAGGCTCAACTAAAATTAGAAAATTACTTGATCCTGTAAATAACTTCAGATTTTACAATATCAAACAGATCAATGATTTAATAACGTAATCCAATATGAAGAATCTCATGGTTTTTCTGGCACAAACATTGGTTTTTATTTACCTCATTATTAATTCCAAAACCCTCAATTTATGTACTTTTACCAGTATTAACCTCATCACTAAGGAAACAGCTGGATTTCATAACCCTCGCCAACAAGGCTAAGTATTGTAATGATGAAATTTGATGGTGTAACCCCGATAAATATAATATGACAAAAATAACTCAAGCACTCTTTTCTATTCCCATCAAGTCCGTAGTTTGGTTTTTAAGTGTTGTTTAGAAATACCATTGGGAGGTTTTTGTAAAAATCCATTAGGCTTTTTATGATTTACAAACAATGTTTCTTCATCACTCGTAAAATCTGACTCGGATATCATAACACTGCTGTTTTGTATTTTTCCTGAAATAAAAAAGAAAGAAAAAATAATAACAAGAATTCCATGGATTTAAATGTCTCATCTGGTTAGTTTTTTTGATTGAGAAAAAAAAATTACTTAACATAAACTTTCACATTTTGACACGCTGCTGCCGCCGCCTACGACAACACCGGAAAAGCAACATCTAAGTCTCGCCTTATGGCAATGTCAGGCTCGACAAAAATTATGTTCCTATACACAAGATGACAAGTGTTAAATAATGTTTCTTTGGTATCAAGGCAATCAGTGTTGGGAATGTGGAGGAAATAAGAGTGCCCAGAAATTCTGGCCAACATTTGGCAAGCAAACTGACAGCCTCTGATACTGCAAAAAAATTTTAAATGGAATTCCTGCAAAACATGGCCCTAATACAAAGTTAAAACAGCAGAGATGCCAACCATAAACTTTTGTCATCAGTAATAACATTTGAAATATACCTGGTTTATTGGTAATTTCTGACATTTGTCAGTAATCATAACAATACCTCTGCATTTATAACATTAAATTCTGATTTTGATTTCTTGAAAAAAATCAAGCATTTCTTTTTTATATTCAGTTTTAATAGAGAGCTCATAGTGCTGTTTAGAATTCACAAGTTGTCTACAGTCATCTTGTCCACCATGCACAACAGAGGCTCTGAAGACATAGAACCGCAATGTATACTCATTTTTAAATCACTGTATAGCATGGGGATAATGTGAGATCACTGTGACTGGCATCCATTTTCATAAGTGAAATTACCATGGCAACAAATGACTGGTTTCCTCATTGTTTAATCTCTATATTAAAGCATCAAAGCATGCTATAAAGGGTTCTGGATATGAACAACAATATGTTATCACCAAAATGGTAATGGAAAAGAACCAATCCAGATTTACACTAGTTTAAAATGAAAACAATTTGGTCTTCTGATACTTGACTTTTTTTGCCGTAATTTCAAAAACAAAGCTGTATTACCTTATTTTTAGATTAAAATTTGCAATAATTAATGGCAAATATGTAAAGGTTTGTATCTCTGACACAGACAGAAAGACTCAGTTATTCCTACATGTATATATGCCTCTACAACCATACTGGTAATAGCTTGCTTGCACATCTAGTTCATCAGAAAGTTTTGATCACAAATTTTAATACTGGACCTCAGTGCTTACTTTCAAACTACTTTTCACAGAATGTATGACATAAGCTCATCTTTACTTGGCAAGTTGAGGAGCTAAAAGTCATATTTAAAAATCATTCTCAAATAAGTATGACAAAAGCTATGAGATAAAGGTCTCAATTTAATATGAACGAGCTAAACGATGTGTGAGATCTCAGTTAAATCTCAATCTCACATAAGTATGACATAAGCTATGAGATAAAGGTCTCAATTTAATATTCATTCCAAGTTAAGTTAAAATACTACCTTTTGGCAACAGTTCCATTTCATCTTTATAATCTACTTCTTGTAACAATGAATACCTATGCCTCTTCTTTGTCTTCCATTTGCATTTACATCTAAAACAAATCAAAGTACTGATGTTACTGAAAGCAAAATAATCAAACAATTCAAAATACTGATGTTACTGAAAGCAAAATAACAAAACAAATCAAAGAACTTATGTTACTGAGAGCAAAATAAAAAAAAATCAAAGAACTGATGTTACTGAGAGCCAAATAAAAAAAATCAAAGAACTGATGTTACTGAGAGCCAAATGATAAAAAATCAAAGTACTGATGTTACTCAAAGTAAAATATCACTTTAAATGATTATAAAAGCTAGAGAAAACTGACTGCATGTATTGTTTGTTAAATTACATGTAAGTCTGATGGTTAAAGTACTACTGAATCAATATGTTTTTTTTTTTTTTTATATATATATTTGTAACTAAATATATAGACACAAGTGGTCTTAATAAATCATCTATTGATGTAGTTTTCATAAATTTTTTGCTTTGGAAAATGAAAAACCTGGATGTAACAACCAACTGTCCGCAAGCAAAATGACAAACATAACAGGATCTTAACACTTATAACAGGATCTTAACTGAGTGGCATTTTAAAACCTAGTGCTGAAAAAGATGTACCCATAGAGTCCCTTCTCTCTAAGCTTAAAATGAAAGGCATCTCAGAAATTCTCCAGACAAGCAGGCTGAGATGGTTTGACTATGTAAAGCACAGGACAGAATGGATACCTACACTGAATGTCACTGGTCACCAGGTCTTGGGTAGACCAAAATTGACCTGGGATGACCTAGTGAAACAGGACAATAAGTCTCTAAGAAAGGGCAATTCAAACTCATTGGATTGTCAAGTATGAAGGGGAGACTTCATTCTGAACAAGACAGCCAGGCCTCACCCTTGTAAAAGGAATAATCAAAGGCCTGGATACTCTAAACAGGATAATGATGAATGATTATGACGATGATGATGTGCTTAGATGTGCTGTGATCTGTAGGATGACTACCTCAGATCACTCAGAAACTGAGGGTCTATTGAATTCAAGGGATATTATAGCAAGTTTTTACAAACCTCTTCTTCTTGCACCAACAAATAAGGCCCCAAACAATACCAGCTGTTCCAACAACAACAAGGAAACTAACAATGACAACATATAACACACTCCAATCTACAAAATAAAAATAATAATAATAATAAAGCAATGAAAATTAATCAAAGCACCGGAGGTGCCGTACGAACAGAGAGCATGGAAACGCAAGAGGCTTTGAAAGTGAGTGTAGGTAGTATTACAATCTGCCTTATCCCATTCCATTCCTATGCGAGCAAGGTTGTAAAACACCATATGGAAGGGGAGTAAGAATTCATGACTGGAAAAGTGTCCATTATATTTTTTGTATTAGTGTTGGCAAATTACCACATTCAGAAGAGTCTGTGCTGAAGCAAGGTCCTTTCACATTCCAAGCATTTCTCCAAGAAAAGACAAAAACGTTCATACGTGACATTTTTAATTAATTACACAAACAGAAAGATGTTTTTGTGGTGTCATCAATCGTTATATTTCTCAATAACGACAAAACGGTTCCGGGACATTTCGGCCCATAAAAAAATGGACCATGACAATATCGGCCTATAGCCAAATCGGCCCATGAAATAAATGCCTTTATCAAAGATTGCTACTCATTTCGTTTATTTGCATTGTTGTGCATAAATATGTGTTAGTATTATTATGCTTTGAAACATGTAAATTTCAGTAAGTTAATTCAAAGCAATACAAGAATTAATTCAAATTATCATTTCTAATCAAGTCTACCACTAATCTATTAAAACTCAAATAATGGATTATATATATGTCTCATTTTTTTTAAATGAATAATTTAAAGACAGGAAGGTGTACCTATACTTTGTTTTAATCTTTAAAATTTTTAAAAAATAGATAATCTTAATTATAATCTTAATTTAATATTTGTATTATTATGATGCTTTAATTACATGTAGTGTGTAAAGAAAAATAACCATAAGAATGAATTGAAAAGAAAGATACTTTTCTTGTAAATATAATTTGTCTTTAAAAATCCTGATACTTTTAGTGTTTTTACATAATTGTAGATTCACACAAGTTACATTCAAACTGTCTTTCTTCTACGCTATCTGCACGAACTAGTTTAGATCGATCAGAATCGACGAGTCTTACAGTCATGAGTGACTCTGACTAAAACATTTGTGAACGGAGTGTGTGCATCATTTATAGGTTGATCTAATATGAAATAATAAAATAATAATTTCTTTTAAAATTAAAATTAAAACCAAGGCATAAGTCATGACAAAGTTGTCCAAATTTAGGTGTATTAAATATTTTGAATATATTTTATTATGGGCCGATATTGTCATAGGCCGAAATGTCCCGTAGCGCGACAAAACAACTACAAATGATGGTTGCAAAAAACTGTTTATGCCGCGAATCAAGGACCATCGCGAATTTAGGACCGACAACGATATACAAAATACACGCCACCTACCATGCCTACCGAGGATTTACCCTAAAGCTTTCCATGTAAACTTCTAGAGTACATATTGCACAATCGCCAGGAACTCGTGAAATCTCTCAGCAATAGCTTTTTCCGGTCGATTTCACAATGCTGCTCTCAAAATCGTGTATATCATTTTTACGCTACGTCGACAAAATTAAAATGTAAACATGTCTACATCAGATATAGGTCACATTTTGTTTGGGCTTCGAGGAGGGGATGGGAAGGGAAACGAATGAAAACAAATACATTCCTATAAACATGACATTTGCTATCGTGCATGTAAGACATGATTTCTTTACAGCACTTTCCGTAACCTATACTTTTACTTACACACTCAAACTTCGTGTAATGTTAAAAAAATATTGCTTTATTTACTGTGGTTCACTCTTCTCGCCAAAACGAATGCTACCAAGAAATGACACGTCATATAATTCATCCAATCAAAAGAGACCGTTTAAATTATGGGATATCCGCGAAAATGTTGCGAAAATAGGTCTTTGTTTACATAAACTGTTCATGTATTCTTCCGCTGCGCCGCATTGTATCCTTTCCACCAAAAGTTTCTCCACAGAATCCATGTATAAATTTTATTTTCAATACCACATACATTCATCATTGTGCGGTAACCCTCAGCACGTTCTTATCACCCGCAAACTACCGTACTATATTCCACATATATTGCCCAAGGATTTGACATAGCGGTGACATAGCTTGTCCGATTTAAAAAAAATTGAATTTCTTCACTGACATTAGGAAAAATGTTTCGTTTAACATTTCCCTGTTTTGGGTTTACTTGCCCCCATCTATGAACATCTCTGTCACCCTGTATCCCTATCCCATTTTAAAGATATCTACGATTTCCTTGCCAAATGCTTGCGACGTACGTGACAATACATCACAGAGATTCCTCTCTGTTCGTAATAAACAATTAAAACAATACAAAAATCCATTTATATTTGAAATTATTTCAGAATTGACCAATGACCATGTTTGGCAACATAATCCTCAAACTTAAACAAGAGGGTCATGAATGCCCTGGATGCTCACCTGAAAATGATGTACTTGGCTTGATTTTGGCCAACTATAGCTTCTATTATTAAAATAGATTTTTCCAATCATTTGACCTAGTGACCTACTTATTGACCCAACATGACCCATAAACTCAGGTGGATCATTCTGAGCAAGTTTGATGAAGTTTGGACTAAAATTGGGGCCTTAGGGGTATTAACAAGGTTTTTTTTTAATAATTTGACCTACTGACCTACTTATTGACCCAACATGGCCCATATACAGTCCAATCAGTATTTCAAATTATTTAAGAAATGATTTTTTGTTTTGTAATGTACATGTATATCTGAGGGTATGAATGTTATTGAAGAAAGTTCAAATTGCAGAACCTTCAGAGCTGACAAAATATCTTATACAATTTAATACAAATAGTAGAATCAAAACTTTTTCACTGCCATCCAATTTCAATTGTCTAGAGCAGTCAAACTACATTGTACCATTATTTTTAAGCCTGTCAAGTTTTTTTTTTTTTTTTTTTTTTTTTTTTTTTTTTTTTTTTTAGAACAACTGGTTTTCAGGACAGCCAAGGATACAATGAAATGGGGAAAATTATAATTGTATTTAGCAATACATATAGTATAACTACAACTTTGTTCTGGAAAGTCTTCTGATAGAAGCATCAAGTTGCAATGGCTACAAAAATATCATTGTGCACAGTGCACTCATCATAAGTTACTGAAGTTGCCAAGCCAACTTTAAATCTCTTTCTCACAAAACCTTGTCATTATCTCCAATTTATCACAGAAACACATATTTGACTTATTTAGTTATAATTGATCTCTGGAATTCACCAGAGCGCCAAGTGGTACTTCATATCACTTGTGAGGAACAATTACTTCTTTTGGCAATGGAATCTCATAAAGTGACGTTTTCCCGTAATACCGCCTTTTTTCAGGAATATTTGACATAAACATTATACATTTCATTCCGCACAAATGTTAAGAGGTATTGATCACGTGACACACTGATGAGTTTCATTGCTATTGAAAATTTTATATTTTGCTTTGCAAATAAATAATGTAATCATTAGAAATTTTAGTTTAGAATTACAAAGTACTGTTCTTCTTAAAACTTACCACAGTTACTTTCACCGTCTGTGAAATAAGACGTAAAAATATTTTCCATCCAAAATGCTTCACATATACAACGCTTTGTTTTTATATCACAAACACCATGCCCTGAACAGTTGTTCTGGCAAACTGAAACAAAAATATATCTATAAAGATCAGATATCACTTTATTAAGGAAGATAATATTCTAAATCCAACACAAGAGGCCCATGGGCCTTGACGCTCACCTGAGGATATCTCAAAAACTGTTTGCATAGTGCAATAGACAGTATATCAAGTACAGAAACTTTACAAGTTTTCTCAAGTTAAGAACTGCCACAAATCTTAATCAGAAATATCCAGTCACATTTCATTTATAAGTAGCTAATATGCATGAAGTAACTGTAATGCAATTTCCAAACCATTAACCAATTTCAGTATACTTATGCAGCTAGTGTCCCCGACCTTTGAACATTTGACATTGAAGCATATATCAAAATGATCATCATGTCAATACCTTCAATATTCTAATATACATGCCTATGCATATTTATTAGTTTTCAAGATAATTAACAATTTTAGTCTTCCTATGCTGATATGACCTTGACCTTTGAACATATGACCTTGAACCATATCAATACCTACAATATTCTTATATACATGCCTATACAAACTGTTAATAGTTTTCAAGATATAGTGACAAATATATAATTTTTAGCAATTTCCACCCTAAGAGCCTTACAATTTCCCCATTTTGAGCCCCATGACTACCATTTGTGCAAATCCTAAAACTAGATGACCTAAGAATGTTATAAATTAAATAACTAAGGTATAATCTCTTGTAGATTCAGAGGAGATTTTTAAAGTTTTTCACTATTTCCCCTCTTATGGGCCCCAAGGGGACATAACTCCTTTATTTGTGCAAATCTGAAAGGGCTTCACCCAGGCATGATGGTTACCAAGTTTCATTAAATTTGGCCCAGTGGTTTTGGAGGAGAAGATTAAAATGTAAAAAGTTTACGCACGATGCACGGTGGACGACGGACGATGGATGAAGATGAATAGCAATAGCTCATCTGAGCTAAAAAGTTTTTCATAGAATGTGTTAAATTAGGTGTGAAGCTTGATCATGCCCCCCACCCCCATCCCACCACCATCTCCCCAAAAAATGTGTGTGTAGCATTTTTTAGTTTATGTATCACAAATAAATCTTAACCAAATTGAATTCAGTCTTTGTATCTTACAAAACTTGACAAGTTTGATCAGATTTGTTTGAATTATAATTTTACAAAAACTCTGATGTTTGTTAATGGCTAATATCACATGTATTAGTTCAAGTCAAAGCTGTAGATTTGCAACATTCTTAAAATTTTGAGAAGAGAAGTCCTAGTCACATACCTTGAGGCTGTCAGTTCTGGGATAAAAGGCAAACAGATTACCTGGGAAAAACACCAACAGTCTTCAAGGATATGACTTGAAAATTTTACTTAAGATATCTGTCACACTTACCAACTGTATCTAAGGATATCACATGATAGTTCAGTATGTGGTAACCTGAGGAATGTATTTTTTCTTTAAGTATGTTTAATGTTTCTAAACCATTTCTGATTGTTTGTGTTTCCTTCATCTGGTTCACAACATAAAATATCAACTTAACTCTGAAAAAAAAAATGAAAAAAGAAATCATTATACCGAAAGTGCTGAAATCACAACATAAAATATTAGATATACTTTGAAAATAAATCAGAAATCAAAGTAATAATACAGTCCTCTGTACAAAACTTAAAAATCCACTCATTCTGAGCATGGGTCTTATGTCATTACAATTACTTTTCACCTCCTTCAAAACTTAAAAGATACATTGGTGTTGGTCATTTGTAAAAAGATGAAAACCACAAATGTTTACATCCAATTTCAAGTCTCATTTACCTTAGATGACTATTCAACATCAATAGATATCCTATTAACTCTTTAAATGACAGCTTTAAAAAATAATTCAAGTTTGAAATCAAAGTTTAAATGACATTTCCTTATGTAAAAATTCATTTAACTGGTGATCTTTAATTGGATGACTGGACAACTCAATACTTATTTTTCTCATTAATGACATAACACTAAGATGGTGAATTTTCAGTGATTAAGTACTTATCCCTAGGACTGAATAGCTAAAATTATAATATAAAAAATCAGCTTTACTCTGAATTTTTTTTTTTTTTTTTTTGAACATGGTAACATTATTTTTGTTGTTAAAAGTTGTTATTTTATCAATGATTTGAAAATTAAGACCAATGCATGCTGAGTTACTCAAGTTTTATAATTAAACATATCTGGACTTACTTTTAATAATTTTGAAATTTTTGCATATATTTATCTAATATTTCTGTATATTACAATATAACAAAATTCTATATTTATATTACTTATTATCTATTCATTGCTTTATTTATTTATTCTTATTCATTGCTTCATTTATTAATTCATGTATTTATTTATTCATTCATTCATTCATTTATTTATTTTCATTCTTTTAATTATCTTTTCTTTGTTTTGAAAAACATAAAGACATTTAGCAAGCTGAGTCTGATTGTCTGTAATAAGTGTACTTTAAGGATTTACCACAAAGCCGAACTAGATTGCATAACTCTTCCTCCTTATATAATTCTACTATAAATAATTGACCTACCGTCCACCTGGTTCATTTGTATCAGTGTGAAGGATCTTGATAACTGTATCACCATCAGGAGACTTAGGTAGTATTAAAGACAACTGATTCTGTATATTTATCTAAAATATTATTAATTTTATATATATATATACAAGTTACAAGAGCTGTTACAAATCTGACATTTTACAATTAACTTTTTAATATATATATATATATATATATATATATATATATATATATATATATATATATATATATATTAAATAAAGCTAATTTAAAATTTCCAAATAAAAAAAAACTTACAATTTTTTTTTCAAAAAGCAATATGAAATATATATATATACATCAGGGGTCCAGAAACGGTCATATTTGCCGGACATGTCCGACAAAAAATATTTTTGTCCGATGTGAAATATAACTTGTCGGACATTTTTAGTTTAAAAAAGTTTAAAAATCGGACACGTAAATAAATATGTTTATCGTTCATTATTTTACTCGAGTATTTTATCGATCACCTGTCAGTCATTTTCAATAAATAATACAGATCTAATAATTAGGCTTTTGTTTATTAATCAGTTAAAATCCATGGTCTCAATCTGTTCCTTTTGTTTCATCGTCCGAATCACCATTACTTTTGTTGATAAGTTGTTTATTAAGTAATCACATCGCTTGACAGACGGAAGCCATAAACACCTGAGTACCTGTTAACTGAAGGTCATGGTCGTCGGACTATTTCAAAGAGGTTCCACGCGGGATGTTAAATAATAATACAATGCGCATAGTACGGTCTTGGCAACTGTTTAGTTATAAATAAATAATTTTGAAAAGTCTAAATAAAATCAAAGAGGTCTCAAAATGAGGTTCAGTAAAGTTCGTGTAACTTCGGGAAAACGAAAATGCGCGATTGTCAATAAACAAAGATGGCCGTCAAACCATGTGTCGTCAACACCGACAGTTCAAAATCAACACTAATGTGGACATAAAAGTCTGACCATAAACACCCCTTTTTAAAAACTTGTATATTGATTTGAATATTGATATTAAAAATCTTTTTAAAAAACATAGTCAGTAACAATGTTTTTTTTTTTCTTCTTTTTTTTCACTGCATCGTCGGTGGTACAGTTGCTTTGAAAAAATGTCCGACACCTCAGTCAAAGTTTTCCTGAGCCCTGATATACATGTATATATATATATATATATTAAATAAAGCTAATTTAAAATTTCCAAATAAAAAACTTACAATTTTCTTTTTTTTCAAAAAGCAATATGAAATTTTTTCAGTATAGATCTGATAACTTACAAATGAAATGATTTGAAATGATTACCTATTTTTTTAAGCATTGAATCCATAAATTTTAACGATTACTAAAAATACTTAGGCTAATGGGGTTCTGCAAATCTTGTCATGTAATCAGTGTGAATATATGTTTCTTGGTACATGAATAATTGACACTGTTAGAAAC
Source organism: Tegillarca granosa (assembly GCA_029721355.1). Lineage (NCBI taxonomy): Eukaryota > Metazoa > Mollusca > Bivalvia > Arcoida > Arcidae > Tegillarca > Tegillarca granosa. The sequence goes on along the minus strand of CM056610.1, from coordinate 10,721,578 downwards.
AATGTCAAATATTGTCAATAAGTAATTAATTATTTGACGATTATCAAACTTACCCTATCTTCTTCTTTGAACTGCCTTATATCTGTATCTAACTCCAATTCTATCTGATCATTTTTATTTGGATCTGGAAAAAAAAAAAAAAAACAAGAACATAATGATTTCTTTATACCATCTTTTAAGGCAAACTTTATCCATAATGTATTGTTCACTGGCTGGATGATTCAACTGTCCAATCAACATTTTTCTTTTTCTCAATTATTTAATTGGATGAATTGATACAATGTTGAATAAATTCAACCTATCATTACAACTTTGAAGTTATATGACTGATTGCTAAGAGTGTGATTGTATACAGAAAATATATGACAGATATTCATTTTTTTAAATTATTTCAATGGCTGAAGACTTCATATGTTTTTAAAAGCTTAAACTGTGCATACATTTGAACTAGTTCCAGTAAAAAAAAGGCGAGTAGATTACCAAACTGTGCTATTGTGACAAATTGGAATCAAACTTTGGCAGTCTGAGGTGCAGCAAATTCCACCAAACTTCACAATACACTATTCCATTTAATCATTGAAAGACTCTGTAGAAGGTACAGTAATTTGCAACATATTTCACACTAGTACATCACATGATAATTTGCTCAATAATGATTGGTCACCTCCATGTGTTCTATTTTGTATAGTTTCTGGCATTTCTTCACAATGACAATTGTGTCCTTGACAGCAAGGTCCTATTGTTTTTTCCAGATGCAAACTATACTGTGGCACGTGCCACCTTAGAAACAGTTATCTCCCCCTTGAAGAGACTGTCATTTGTAAACAACATGACATCTCGTTTTGCAGATACGAATATATGATGATGTAAGATGTATGATGTAAGACACAAATTTTGATTTCAATAGGAATAATTTGTCTTTTTTTAATTTGTCAAATATGGCTCTCTGTACTATTACCTATAGTGTCATGTGATGTACTAAAATCATTATTATGTTTTCCTTGGGTATCTGTGCTACTACTATATTATTGTCTTGGGAGTAAAGTATCTGCGCCTGCGGCTAAGGCATTGTACTACCAAACAATACTATAGTAACACAGGCTGCCGAGGGAAAACATAATAATGTATAAATATACATGTACTATACACTGTATATCATGAAGTGATCGCATAGTTACTGCCCGAAATATCAAAGCATATACATGTAAGTAAGTAAAACACACCTACATGTAGTTATTGATTACACTATTGTTATACTCTAATACATGTATGTACCTTCTTTAACAATGAGAGATGCTGAATCTGTGCTGGATAGACCTTCGCTATCAACAACCGTCAGTGAAAATATGTACTGTCCTGAAACAAGATTCACCAACTGTAAAACCGCTTGATGATCTGATCCATTTATCACTTCCTGTAAAACAAAAATAACAAAAGTTTTACAGTCTGAGAAATCCCTACTGGGTATGTTCAGTCTCATCATTTGACCACTGATTTCTGGGTTACCGGAAATGTGTTGATGGCATTATACACCAGGGTTCTTTATCATGCCATGCCTACGTAACATGGGACCTCCTTTATTTTAAGTTCTCATCCGAAAGAACCATGGCTTACATTTTGTAATGCCAAGTGCTTGGCAAAAGAACAGTCACTACCCACTATCAACTCTTGGGTCAGACAGGTCTGGGTTCGAGCCCACCATCTCCCACTTACAGAGCGAGCACTCTATCAACTGAGCTACCACAGTGGTCTCTCTGCACTAGGTGAAACAGTGTTAAATAACCCTTCAGAACAATTTATCTGTTGATGTAACCAACTGTATTATTTGTTCCCAAGTTGCAGTGAATAATTTTATTTTTTGGGTACAAAATGAAAGATTCACAAACCCTGTTAGACTGGATTGGATTAACAGCGTTTTAAGCCTCAGTCAAGATTCCTTCACTTATACTGAGACAGTTCTGGAATGGTGGAGGAAAGATGAGTACCCAGAGAAAACCTTTAAAAAAAATGAATAGACAAACTTTCTCACACTAGGATCTGCATTGGATCTTAAGCGGTGAGATGCTGACCATGATCTGTATATGCTTTTGGTAACTAAGCGATTGAGGCTTAACAATCCCTATTAACAAGTTACTGACTGCCTTTTGCTTTACATGGCATCAAATTTTTTTTAGAATATCTGCTGCAAGTGGATAACAAATAAGTGAAAAAAGATAATAATGGAATTCCCCAGAGCACCATGTGGTACCTCAAAGCACTTGTGCAGAACAAATATTTCCATTGACAATGAAATTGCATAATGTGACGTTTTTTCGCAATAATGACATTTTTGGGGGAATTTCTGGCGTAAACGTTATTCATTTCATTCCACATAAACATTAAGAGGTACTGATCATGTGGTATTCTGCCAGGTCCCATTAACCTCATAACCTACAGGTACATATAAGTTCATCTATTGCATGAGATTATTAAAATGTTTCTAATCAGACTTACACATGTACTAGCACCTTCTGACTTATGCCAGAGTACCATGACTTACTATGTTGTATATTTACTTTACATATCATTCTGTTCAAGAAACTGGTGTAAGGCAAACATGACGAGGCCAACATCAAGAGACAAAAAAATTCTCACTGGCAGTAGATATACGTCGAATCTAGAGCCTCGAGAAAGATCAGGTCATATGTTAAGCTAAGGATGCATAAGTGTCTAAAAATATCTCAATTACTAGAGATTTGATAACTTAAATGAATCATGACATAAGATCACCATAAATATCCCACACAAAAATGATTTGAAATGGTGTAAGTAAACAATTTTTTTAACAATAAAGTAGCAAATTCTGATTGCTCTTCAAAGTTCATTCAAACACTGAACCAAAACATTCAACATTGTTCAAAGATGCTGAAACAATAACAGTCTGACATTGTACAAATGATTTAAAAAATCTCTTTATACATGTACATCTACATGTATAAACATTTTCTTTCCATGAAACAAAAAAATAATTCTTTCGGTGACAAAGCTTTCTTACCCCTGCTGCTAAACTTGATGGATCTCGATTCCAACTATATCTAACAATTCCTTTATCATCTGTTGACTTTGAGCCATCCAAAGTGGCGACACCTAGTGGTAAAGTTATACTTTTATCTCCCCCTGCATTGGCCACTGGAGGCTTATTGGCTTCTAGAAAATTTAAAAAAGTATCACTATTTATATCATTGATGAAATACAAGTTAATAGGGATTCATAGCGGTTGAAAGGAATGATGAAATTTGAATGGAGGAAAATAAATAGCAAAGACAACAACTTTAAGATTAGTGTATCTCTGTAAGAAAGGAGTGGAGTGGAGTGGAGTAATGGTGTTACAAGCCCCAGTCAAGATTTTTTCACTTATTTTGAGGTGGTCAGTTATGGAATGGTGGAGGATACCAGAGTGCCCGGAGAAAACCACCGACCTTCAGCAAGTGAAATAACAAACTTAAAGGTCTCATCTGAAAGACCCTATGACTTTCATTTCTAAATGCCAAGTGCTTGACAATCATTATCAATTTTCAAGTCTTGGTCAGACATGGTTAAGGTTCAAACCCCCAACCTCCCACTTACCAATATAGCGGTCATAGTGGTTTATGACTTAGGAGATAATAATGATAATATAAATACATGCACAAAGTTTTGAAGTTTTACAGTGTACTTACTTTCTTTAACTTCAATCAGTAGCTGGGCTACAGAGTGTATCTTCTCAAGGTCATATACTGTCAGCTCAAAACGATATGTTCCTACTTTGATATCACCAGTTGCTGTAGCAACAGACTTGTCGGCATTATTAATCTGTAATTTTGGTCCCCTAAAAAATCCAACAAGAATTTCATGAAATTAAATGTCTCACCTGGTAAGTTTTTGATATGGTAAAAAATATATTTTTAAAATTCCCTTATTTTCTGTAAATGCAAATTTTTACCTCAAAATAGTTGAAACATCAGCTTAGATACTCATGTAATCATTATTAAACTGCATGATTAAACTGTGTTGCAAATTTCATTGAAATAACAGTATTAATTTGAGAGATATTGACTTTGACATAAACTTTCACATTTTGACATGCCACTACCCCTTTCGTCGCCAACAACGTTACCGGAACAGTAACACCTATTATTACACCTTATGTAAAAATCTAGCAATTTCATTGGATAAGAGCTATGTAACAATTTGTACTGTCACATAAAATTTATAATGTCACATAGCGATGCGCGTGACTATGTGACAGTATTTTTGTTCGAGTCGCCTCCCTTCACTGGATCACGTCAGCGCTTTGAATGAACCATGTTTTAATTGTAACTATGCAAGCGTCTTATTGTTATTGATATTGTTTACATTCATTAATGTTGTATAGTTGTATGTCTTCAGTATGCTATAAAAACTTACAGTAAAATATTAATCGGATGCACAACATATATATTGGTAAATTAAAACAAACATTCGGTGTAATAAAGTAAATATTACATTTCTGACAGGGTGCCAGTACATATTGTCACCTCTCGAAAAGCATTGTCAGCCTCGGCTATCGCCTCGGCAAACAATGCTTCCTCGAGGTGACAATATGTACTGGCACCCTGTCAGAAATGTAATATTTATATAATGTAAGTCTCGCCTTATGGCAATGCAAGGCATCAACAATAAAAAGTGGAGAGTAATCAAAGAAATGAAAGTACTGAGAATAAAATAAGGATAATATAAAAATTTGTATTTTTTGTGGAAATTTCCGCATTAGTTAATTTTCATGAGAATCTTAATAAGATATTTTCTTTTTTTATTTTGAGTCATTGGCTACTAGTTCAAATGTTATTGAATTTAATAATGAAAAAAATAGACATGAAATTACCATTTTCAACTTTTCACAGTTACTGCATTTAATATAAAAATAAAATGAACATTAAAATTTCCTGATTTCCAAAACTTGATTTTTCATTTTAAAATTTCCTATTTGCATTGACTCTTAAATGCTAAATACATAAAATCATAACACTAATCAATTTTTCAGACAGTCAAAAAAAAGCCCCGTTTAGTCTCCGACACTTTATTAAGACAGTCAGAAAAACTCCAATGCAGTCTTTGGCACTTTTTAGAAGGTCAGAATGACTCCAATTAAGGCTCTGACACTTTTTAAAAAGTCACAAAGAGTTTAATTTATACTCTTACACTTTTTCAGAAAGTCACAAAAAGTCCAATTTAGAATCTGACACTTTTTCAGAAAGCCAAAAAGAGTCCAATTTAGGCTCTGACACTTTTTCAGAAAGTCACAAAAAGTCCAATTTAGAATCTGAAACTTTTTCAGAAAGCCAAAAAGAGTCCAATTTAGGCTCTGACATTTTTTAATAAACTCAGAATGTCTCCTATTTAGGCTCAGACAATTTTCTAGAAAGTCACAAAAAGCCTTGTTAAGTCAATCTGCTATTGTCTTACCCAGTTTGTTCCCACTCAAACTGTGTTATTCCTTTATCATCAGTGCTGTTACGGCCATCCAATACTAGAGATTTTAATGGTAAATATTCCGTCACTTTCCCAGCAGTTACAGCATTTGGTGGATGATTAACATCTAAAATACATGTAAATAAAACATTACATGAAAATTGATTGACTTCATGAGATAACAAGAGAAGTGGAGTGGAGTGGAGTGGAGTGGAGTAATGGTGTTTTACGCCCCAGTCAAGATTCTTTCACTTATTTCGAGGAGGTCAATTATGGGATGGTGGAGGAAACATGACTTTCATTTCATCATGCCGAGTGCTTGGCAAAAGAACAATCACTACCCACTTTCAAGTCTTGGGTCAGACCCCACCAGGGTTTGAACCCACGACCTTCCACTTAAGGAGCAAGCACTCTACCAACTGAGCTACCACAGTGGTAGCTTCATAGAAGAACTTTCATAATTATAAAAGCAAAACTGTCTAGCAAGTTCTCATTTTTATGGTCCCCTATATACAGATTATTATTATTATTATTATTATTATTTTTGTATGAAGTTCTTATCAAGATTAACAAAGCGAGCAAAACTCTCTATTTAGTCCCCATTTCGGTTCCCATATACAGATTATTACTGTACAAAGTTCTTACCAGGTTTAACAAAGACATGAACATTGGCTGTAGAGACTTGGTCAGCTGTGTCTGTTACTTTCAACGTGAATGTATAGTCTCCTAACTGTAGGTTTGATAGTTTTAATACTGGCGATCTGACCCCCTGAAAAATAAAATCAAAGTACTGAAATGAAAGTAATGACAAACAAGCTATAACAAATAAAGTATTATCACATACCTGCATATCAGTATTCAATACACACTGGTTACGTGACAAGACCGACAGATACTGTTATCACAAGACTGCACATAATCGGCCAATACACACTTGTCACATGATAAGAGTGACAGATCCTGTTATCAGCATTCAATACACAATGGTTACGTGACAAGACCGACAGATACTGTTATCACAAGACTGCACATAATCGGCCAATACACACTTGTCACATGATAAGAGTGACAGATCCTGTTATCAGTATTCAATACACACTGGTTACGTGACAAGACCGACAGATCCTGTTATCACAGGACTGCATATAATCAGCCAATACACACTTGTCACATGATAAGAGTGACAGATCTTGTTATCACATGATGGCATACTATCAGTCAATAAACACTTATCACATGACAAGAATGACAGATCCTGTTATCACATGACTGTATATCATCAGTCAATACACAATGGTCACATGATAAGAGTGACAGATTCTGTTATCACATGACTGCATACTATCAGTCAATGAACACTTATCACATGACAAGAATGACAAATCCTGTTATCACATGACTGTATAACATCAGTCAATACACAATGGTCACATGACAAGACTGACAGATGATCCTATTACAAAACACCTACATTTTATAAGTCAATTCCAAAGACATGACTAGACTGAAGGATCCTATTATAACATACCTGCATATCAGCAGTCAATTTATCATCAGCAGCCTTTATCCATTCATAACTTTTAATTCCTTTATCATCTGTACTCAGATTACCATATAAGGTAACCGTTTTCTGTGGAAGGTGGATTATCACATCAGAGCCAGCATTTGCCTTGGGAGGATAATCTGTTTCTAAAAAAAATATTAAAGAAAGACAATCAGCATATAGCTAGAGCTGAGACTCACAAGAGGAAACTTCAACAATATACATGCAAAAAAATGTCACAAAAGGCGCAAGACTAATATTACCATAACAACAGAATTTGTCTAAAGGCAATGCAGTTCATCAGATTGATTATAAAGTTGTCAGTTATAGCACTTCAGGCAATGTGTATCAAAATCTTAACAGGTTTTAATACATGTATGTTGGGGATAGGGTGTGAGTGACATAGAAAAATGGTTTTTTATGCCCCAGTCATGATACTTTCACTTAAATCAAGGCAATCAGTTCTTGGTCTTGGAAGAAAACAGGAAAACTTGGATAAAATCAGTGATCTTACTTCCATACCCAAAAGTCTGATTAGAAAGTGTTATGCCATGGGTCCATTATATAGAATACCTTTTATAACAGTAACATTGCCTAATGTAGAATTGGTGGCACCATCAGAATCTGTAACTGTTAACCTGCAAAAAAAAAAATGGATGAAGAATTAAGTATTTCGTCTCCCTCTCTCTCTCCAATTCCTCTCACTGCCTGGGTTTGAATCCCACTAGGGACAGAATTTAGTGAGAAAGTTTGTCAGTTTGTTTGCCGAAGGCCAGTGGTTTTTCTCCAGGCACTCTGGTTTGCTTCACCATCCCAGAACTGACCCTCTTGAAATAAGTGAAAGAATCTCGACTGGGGTGTTTTCTATCAAAAAGGCTATTAAATTATAATTATCCAACATATATCATATGGATCAAAAGTTATCATCATGTCTTCATGTGGAATAGGTGAATATGTTGTACAGCCAAACATTGTTTTTTCTCAGAGTTTTATTTCAGGATTTATAAAATTTGACAAGATGCCAAGGAAAATCCAATGAGATCAGATACTAGTTCAAGTAAAATATATTATGGTCAAATCATTAATATCTGTTAAAATTCCAGGGTTTAATCATTTTAAACAAAAAAAAAAAAAAAAAAAAAAAATTGGGAGAAATTTTTATGGAAAGATTTTTGTGAAAATAAATTCCCCTTCAGAGATATTGGTTATTAAACATTCCCATTGACATGAAATTTCATGGTTTTCACAAAACTAGGAAAATAGCGAAGTGTAATCCCCCACAAACATTTAAGATTATCTCATTAACATTTGAGATATGATATTTCCTCTACATAATTTTGTAAATGATTCTATCCACTTACTTGAAGACATAGACACCTGGAGCGAGGTCTTTAAGCGTTAGCATTGCTGTATCCTGATCAATTTTCTGGTCCTGTAGTGGGCCGCTGACTTCCTGCCAGTGGTAGGAGACAATTTTATCATCATCTGTACTTGCTGCAAATATAAGTTTCAATTTTGTTAAATTTAATAGGAAATTCTTTTTTTCCACTGGTTTTGTAATGATAAAGAGCTATGTTGAGAACAACATCAATACGCCCACCTGCAAAGTTGTATTTGGGTATTGTAGACTTGCACAGTGGTCACTAAGATTTGAAATAAACCAACGTCTTAGGTAATAACCTGTAATGGCTTGGGTTAAAAACACATGCTCCTGTTTTGAACCTCAGCAAGGTATTATACAGTCAGGTGATTGAATGACCAGAAGATTAATACATCAGGTGTAGCTGGTTTCATCCAAGCTAATTACTTGTTATCTTTAATCACCTGGGATGACACCAAGGATTTTCCCAATCACCCTTTAGTTGGTGAAGTAAACATCTGAACTGGGATGACAGCAGTTTTAAAGTGTTAAACTAGTATATTCATAACCAAAGTTTCTGTTGCAGATTTTCAGTAAAAATTACATTAAAGCATGTCTTTAAATGCACAGAAACCAAATTTCAATTGGACAAATGGTGCACCTTTAAATGCACATAAACCCAATTTCTATTTATAGTAAGTGTTACCTTGAATTTTGACCTAATGATCTGATTTGCAATCCCGTGGGATGTCTCATCACAAAGAATAAGTTGACTGAGTTTAAGATCAATCTGACAAATGGTGGGTCTTTAAATGTATAGAAACCAAAAAAATTCTATTTATAGTAACTGTTACCTTGACATAGTGATCTGATTTACAATACCATGGGATGCCTAATCACAAGAAATAGGTTGACTGACTCTGAGATCGATCTGACAAATGGTGGGTTCTTTAAATGCACAGAAACCATTGGGGACAGGCAGACAGATGGACGGAATTGACAGAACCAATACGAACCCCCTGTTTTACAGGTGGGTGCATAATGATGGCTGACTTCCTGCTAATACTAGAAATGATTGTATCATCTGTGCTTGCTGCAAACACTATGGGGTTAAATTTTTCATGGTTTATTATCTTAAACCCCAATGAACACATGGAGATCTTTTACTTATATTGAGGCAGTCAAATTTGGGATGGTGGAGGAAACCAGAGTCCCAAGAGAAAACCACCAACTTTCAACAATCAAACTGACAAATTTTTTAACGCTAGGATCTGCCCAAGAGGGATTTGAAATTAGGGGTCGGGAGGCACTGTGTTCATTAACTTTACACTTCTCGGCCACAGAGACCCTCTAATCACTAAACGGGTTGACTGAGAAATGCCTTGCTCATGGACATACCATGCAGTCAGATGGGGCTAAAAACCAATGCCCCTTCAACCACATGCCTAAATCCTAAACCACTTGGCAATTCATCTTTTACATACCTGATCCATCAAGTATAGGGGTATTTGGTAACTTCACTTCTTGGTGGGTGGGTTTGATAACAGCTACCGGTGGCATATTTTTTCTTGCCGCTGAAACAAAGTACAAACAGATTATAAGATGCCTGTAGTCACAAGCAATATCTTAACCTCCTGCTAGTTTTTAAACCTTTCATTTAAATGCAATTTTCATATGTAAATGCTTAGACATGCTTAGACTCCACATACATTGTTCTCTGATTTATCCAGGGATTTTTCTGGCCATTTTGGGAAAGGGACCTTGGATGAAATTGGGAAAATCATTGACAAAATCGACATATTGGGAAAATTTTCATTAAACTTTAAAAATTTTCACATTGTCAGCACATCAAATATTTCGCCCTGGAATATTTACTATTTTGTTACATGCTGGTAGTCACTCATTTGTACCAAATCACTCAGACATTAACACAATATCTTCATAGACTGGCTTCAATACAAACATCTGAAAAAGTTGTTTCATGAGTTGCTCCCTTTCTACCAGATCCTCATTTAGTATAAATCAAAATGTGCATAAATACAGGTTATTATAAAGATATACAAGCTACACCAAAAATATAGTTTTTTCACTTTTTCTTAAGTTTCTCAAAGCAGGATCATTTGGGAATTTTTACCTACAAAATTGGGAAAAATGTATGCTTTTTGGCATTGGGAATGGGTCCCTTTACCGGACCCTGTGAGTGGCCAGAAAAATCCCTGTTATCTTTACATGACTGTCAGTTTAAATTATTTTCCTCGACATGAAAATGTACTGGCAAACATCAAGAAACACCTAGCTTGCTGAAACTGTATTACTATGATTTTCCATAAAAGATAAAGTTCAGACTGTAAAAAAAACTTGAATACCACAAGGAAAAAGACTGCGTGGAAGACCAAAGATAACATGGAGAAAGACAGCAGAAAAGGAGCTAAAAGACTTTCATTTAATGTTTTTCTTCATCAGTATCTTTTTTACAAAACCTCTTCACAGTGTCAAAAAAAACAAAAAAACAAGCATTCTGAGAGTATTGCAAAACAATACATAGTCACCTACTGGTCGCATATTTCACTAATCCCAAAGTTTTAGGTAAAATGTACTCATATACCAAAAAAAACAATTCATTATCTGCAAGCATGTAGAAAAAAGTGCAAAAACTGAAATTTCATTGAATTTTCAAAGTTCAAAGGGCCATAACTCCCATAAAAACTAGTGGAATGAAACTAAACATAAACTTGATCTTTAACTCATCATGGTTCACCTGGATACCAAAAAAACAATTCATTAACTGCAAGCGTGTAGAAAAAAAGAGCGGAAAACTGAAATTTCAGTGAATTTTCAAAGTTCAAAGGGCCATAACTCCCGTAAAAATTAGCAGATGGAAACGAAATATAAACTGGATCTGTAACTCTTCATGGTAGAGTCACATACCAAACATTAGTTCCATTTCTGCAAGCGTGTAGAAAAAAATGCAGAAAACTAAAATTTCTGTGAATTTTCAAAGATCAAAGGGCCATAACTCCGGTAAAAATTAGCAGATGGAAACAAAAAGTAAACTTGATCTGTAACTCATCGTGGTAGACTCATATACCAAAAATCAGTTCATTATCTGAAAGCATTTAGAAAAAAAGAGCGGAAAACTGAAATTTCAGTGATTTTTCAAAGTTCAAAGGGCCATAACTCATGTAAAAATTTGCAGACCAGAATGAAATGCTAACTTGATCTGCAACTCATCACTGTCGAGTCACATACCAAACATTAGTTCCATTTCTGCAAGCGTGTAGAAAAAAGTGCGGAAAACTAAAATTTCTGTGAATTTTCAAAGATCAAATGGCTATAACTCCGGTAAAAATTAGCAGATGGAAACGAAATGTAAAATTGATCTGTAACTCATCATGGTAGATGCATATACCAAAAATCAGATCATTATCTAAAAGCATTTAGAAAAAAAGAGCGGAAAACTGAAATTTCAGTGATTTTTCAAAGTTCAAAGGGCCATAACTCCCGTAAAAATTAGCAGATGGATATGAAATATAAACTTGATCTGTAACTCATCATGGTAGAGTCACATACTAAACATTAGTTCCATTTCTGCAAGCGTGTAGAAAAAAAGTGCGGAAAACTAAAATTTCTGTGAAGGGCCATAACTGCGGTAAAAATTAGCAATTGGAAACAAAACGTAAATTTGATCTGTAACTCATCATGGTAGACTCATATACCAAAAATCAGTTCATTATCTAAAAGCATTGGAAAACTGAGGCGTGACAGACGGACGAATGGACGGACAGACGGATGGACGGACAGACAGACAGAGTGCAAACCTAAAGTCCCCTTCGGCTTTTGCCGGTAGGGGACTAAAAAAAAAACAACAACAAAACAAAAACAAAAACAAAAACAAAAACAAAAAAAAATACAAAAACAAGAAAAAACCCATAGTGGAAATGAAATAAGGATTATTTGTACCACATAGAAAGTCATTTAAGAATGACTTGATCTTGAAATATTTAACGTTTTCATATATATAATAAGTTAATAATTATAACAATAATAATTATAAATTTCATATCAGAGCTGTAACAATCTAAGCTGGTATTACAAAAACAATAACCAAGGATTGACCAAAACATAATTATTGCATTAAATTCCAAACAAACTGTGGCATTTACTGTATTTCATGTATATGAGAGCTGTAAGGGTCTTACCTGGTATAACAGTAACATTGGCAAAGGCTTCACCAGAACGTTTATTCCCTGTAACTTTTATTTTAAATGTATATAACCCAGCTATCAACTGGAAAAGAAAAATAAGATGTAAATAAAAAAGATATACAAGAAAATTCAAGCATCCCAGTAGTAAATGACACAAATATCAATAAGAATATGAAGAGTTCAGAGCCGAGTTGAGGAACGCTGTTTCATGTCTAGGTCAAGATTCTTTCACCGATAATGAGGTGGTCAGTTAAGGAATGGTGGAAGAAACCAAAGTGTCTTAAGTTTTAAAACCGAAGGCTAGTGAACTGACAATTACTTTCTCACACTAGGATCTGCCCCAGTGAGACTTGAACTCAAGTAGTGAGAGGCCCTGTAAGTGGGTGCTTTAGGCGGCTCAGTCACAAAGGGACATGCGTATCTTTAGTTGGTCACCTATGGAAATTGACAATGTATCTGAGAAATCACCTAAATAAATGCTGTGCATTGTGTTATTCTCAAAGCAGACACAAAACTACATTTTTAACCCTACCTACTCATTTTCCGATATGCACTATAATTTATAATAACCCAAGTCTTTATTTCACACACATCAACCAGTGAATACATTCAAGTTCATCAATTGACAACTAACTCCAGTTTAATAAATAAGCATTAATGGCAGTCACCATTCATCAAACAATATTTAGTCAAGGTTATCTAAACAAGTGTGAATACAGGCATTGGTTTATTTAGCCTTTGAAAATTGCAACTTCATGAGATTAATTCTGAAATAAGGCATACTGATGGACAATTAACCTATCAAGAGATCAGACATAAACAGTGGATTTTAAGTGGAAATATTTAATAATTTTTTTTTTTTTATTGGATTTAATAAAAAGCTTCAAAGTATTCGAACATAAGTCGGAGGTCTTGTTGAACCCTGACCAGGTCTGACCCAAGACATGAAAGTGGGTAGTGCCAAGCACTCAGCATTACAAAGTGAAAGTGACAGTTCTTTCGAACATAAGTGGGAGGTCGTGGGTTTGAACCATGACCGGGTCTGACCCAAGACGTGAAAATGGGTGGTGCCAAGCACTCGGCATAACAAAGTGAAAGTCACAGTTCTTTTTGATGGGAAATTAAAAATAAACGAGGTCCGTGTCACAGTAGGCATGGCACGATAAAGAACCCCGATGTAAAATTCCATTTGGGCAATGTACAGTCAAAATTTCTGCACCTTCGTCTATAGCTGGTGACGGCTTGATATAAGTGAAATATTTTTGACTGGGACGTTAAACACCATTATTCAACTTAAGTTATTCGAAGTTAAGACTTGTCTGATTTCCGGATAACGAGTTTCCACAGTATTGTAAAATATCTATTTTAGTCAGTTCAGGAATTTTTTTTTTTTTTTTTTGTTAAAATCAGATTGAACCGCATAATTATCTCTTTTTATTTCGTATTACTTACATCTGAGAGTTTTAGTTTGTCTGTGTTTTTACCCTCCATTTTGCCACCTTCTGATCCATCAGGGGAGGTAATTAATGACCATTGATATTCAAACTTTTCACCTACAAATAAAAACCAATCAATACACTCATTTAGTTTGTCTGCAGATATGAATATGAATCTGACGCACTGAGAAAAAACAACTGATGTTTGGCAAATAAACTGACAAACTTACTCACTCTAGGATCCGCCCGAGCGGAAAATTTAAACCTTGGTCATGAATGGTGGTGCAATCTACAAGTACGCAATTTAGACGAACTTTTTTAGAAAAAGAAAACAAATAATAATAATAATAATAATTGAATAAAAATTAACAAAAGAAACAAAAATTACAATAATGAATAAAATGAAATAAATAACAAAAAATAATAAAATAAAATAAAATAAAATAAAATAAAATAAAATAAAATAAAATAAAATAAAATAAAATAAATAAATAAATAAAACAAAACAAAATTAAATTAAAATAAATAAAAATAAAAACTAATTTTCTGTAAATAATTAACACAGACTATTTGACAGACATAAAACCAAATGAGATTAAACAAATTAAAGAGTTTTGTTCAAGGGAAGTAATTTCTAGTATTATAAGTAAAATATTAAGCAATAAGACTAAAAGACTCACCAGCTTTTTCTTTTTCTATTACATAAGCATTCAATGTAACTGTGTTGACTGGCAACTGGATTTCTTTGTCAGAGGCACCAACAGTCAATTCTGTTACTGAAAACATAAGCGTTTATATACATGTACATGTGTATAATCTTTATATAAAACAGCTCGAAGTAAAATCAAATGATCACAAGATAAAATTTAAATGATGATGCAACAATTTCTAAAATTTGCATGATAATTTGTGAATTGATTTAAAAGTCAGATTTTTTGGTAATGACACTTTATTCTGTGTGTGCAAAAAAAAAGACAAAAACATATCATAATAAGCAAAAAACCAAAAAAGTCAATTCTGATATCTTTTTACTAATGTGGGGCCTTGGTGGGGATTTGATCGAAGTGTTGGCTTATGGAACACAGTGTCTCACAATTCAAGCTCCTATCAGTGGGCATTGCCTCTCAATTCCCAATGAAGGCACATTCTTTTGTGAATTCAGTCAGTTTGTCAGTTCCAAAGTAGATGATTTTCACCAGTGACCAATTTAAACCATCATCCCTGAAATGACCATCTCAATATAAGTGAAGTAATCTAGACACTTTAATTTTTGGTAAGGTGCAAGCCCACCAAGTTAATATGCCACAAACAAGCATACTATTCTTCCAGTCCATTATCCTGGCGCCAGATCAACCAATTGATACTCTGTCAAATTAATTCCGAACGCCAGACCCAGGTTTCAAACCCAAGACCTCTGGCTCTCTTACTATTACTATTTTTTAAAATCATCTGGCTAAGTCTAATTATAACTCACTCACCAGCTGGTGTAGTTGTTGTTGTTGTAGGAATTTTACTACTTCTCTCCGATGAGCTTATGTAAACTGGCTCTGTAGCAGACTGTACGAAAAAAATATATACATGTAATTATAATTAGAATAAATACAAGTATATGGTATATGTCTGCTTCTTAGCTCGTTCTCTCTCTCTCTCTCTCTCTCTCTCTCTCTAGACAATAGCTGCTACCAGTTACACCTCTAAGGTGGTGCTTCAAATAGTGGAGGAAATTCCAAGAAAGAAAGAAAGAACTCTCTGGAATTCCTTGGATTTTATTTCTCCAATTTCTCCTATGGTATATGTCTGCTTATCAGCTCGCTCTCTCTCTCTCTCTCTCTCTCTCTCTCTCTCTCTCTCTCTCTCTCTAGACAATAGCTGCTACCAGTTACACCTCTAAGGTGGTGCTTCAAATAGTGGAGGAATATTCCAAGAAAGAAAGAAAGAACTCTCTGGAATTCCTTGGATTTTACTGTATTTCTCCAGGGTCCTTCCAAATTCCAAAAAACAGTGAGAAAGTGCACTTTCCATGGTCAATCCCTACCAGTGGAGAAAATTTTAACATGATCAGATAAGAAACAAAGGAGGAGATGTCCTGAAAAAATCTGTCAGAAACGAGGGAGAATAATAATGTCTGCTGAAACAAGGACATAATAATGAAAATAAAATACAGGGTGTCAAACAAAATCCTAGATTTATGATTGTTGTTGTACAAAAAAAATCATCTTATGATGCCACTCGAGAACTTTTCCACTTTGCCACCACAGTCACAAGCAAGCTTATTTCTGATAATTCATTTGTTCTTTCTCAACGTTGTATGTAGGATGTCAGGGGTTCCAACCCTGATAGGCTCTGACCAAGACTTGAAAATAGGAAGTGGCTGTTCTTTTACCAAGCATTTGGCATTTAGAAATTTTCAAAGATTTCCAAATATTCTTCTTCTTTTTTTTTTTTTTTTTGGAGTGTGAGTGAATGAGTGCAGCTATTCTATCAACAACAGGGTATACTTACTGTAGATTTAATCTGAGGCTGCTTCACAGAATCTGTAATAAATACAAAACAAAATTTTGTGTATCAAAATAAAAATCAACACATCACAAGACAAAAACATCTCTCATGACTCAAACATTGTCTATGGGACACCATCTTGAATCTAAGACAAACAACTCAACAATAGAAGCAGCGGTCACTCATGCGCACTTGAGTGAACACAAACTACTGAATGGAATGCTCATCAAAGTGAAAGTGTATGCACACAAACTGTTGAACATACAGTATCTCTGATTACACATAAGCATTTCTATCACTAAGATTGAATGAAAATCTTAAATTGGTTCTGGACATGAAAATTTTTTACAATGGACAGACTTCTTTGTTTACATAAACACAATGTTATTAATTGGCTGCTGTTCACCATGTATCTTGTATTATATTTAAAAACAAGAGGGCCATGAAGGCCCTGGATGCTAGACTGAAAATGGTGTACACTCAGCTTGATTTTGGCAAACTGGAGCTTCTACTTTTAAAAGAGATTTTTCTTATATTACAAACTAGTGACCTACTTATTGACCCAAAATGACCCATATAAAAACCTGAGCTAGCTTTTGTCAGGAGGATCAATCTCTAAAATTGAGCCCTCAGATGTGTTCACAAGGTTTTTATATAACTTGACCTAGTGACCTTATTATTGACACAACAAAACCAGAAAACAAACTTCAGCTAGCTTTTGTTCTGACTAAGTTTGATGAAGATTTGACTAAAATTGAGCCCTCAGATGTGTTAACAAGGTTTTTATATAATTTGACCTAGTGACCTACCTATTGATCCAACATGGGCTATAAACGAATCTGAGCTAGCTTTTGTCAAGAGGATCAATCTCAGCAAGTTTGATGAAGATCGGTATAAAATTGAGCCCTCAGATGTGTTAACAAGGTTTTTATATAATTTGACCTAGTGACCTACTTATTGACCCAATATGGGCCATATACAAACTTGAGCTAGCTTTTGTCAAGAGAATCATTCTGACTTAGTTAAATAAAGATTGGACTAAAATTGGTGCCTCAGAAGTATTAACAAGGTTTTTCTATTATCTGACCAAGTGACCTACTTAATGACCCAACATGGCCCATACACGAACTTGAGCTAGCTTTTGTCAAGAGGATCATTCTGAGCAAGTTTGATTGCATTAAAATTGTGGTCTCAGGAGTGTTAATCAAAAGTTGACGCACGATGGATGACAGACGATGCATGAAAGACAATTGCCCATCACAATAGCTCACTTGAGCACTTTGTGCTCAGGTGAGCTAAAAAACTGAATATAGCAATAAATAATGAAAGGATTATCAATGGTTTGAAAAAATATAATGGTATTTGAAAATTCAATTATGATTATCAATGGGTGTTTCCATATTTATTTATTTATTTATTTATTTATTTATTTTATTTATTTATTTTTATTTATTTATTTATTTATTTATTCATTTATTTATTAATATGTTTAATTCTTATTTATTTATTTTTATTTCATTATTTGAGAACACTTTCATTTACAAATTGAGAATTCTGTACATGTGATTGAATTTTGGAAAATATAGACAAGTTTGAAAAGGGTGACCTCCTTCATGTAGCTGCAATTTGTGACAGTGTGGGTGAGGGTGTGAGGATGTGGTCTTCTGTTCATATCATTACCTATAGGTACACAGACCCCATCTACATTTTTTCGGTAGCTATCTTTACACACACATATCCCATATTTCTTCTTGCTATGTTTGGGTATAAAACATTCTTCGTTTTCATTACAGTGTGGCAAAATACCAAATTCACATGTTCTTATTTCCTGTCCTTGCGTAGACTGTTTTGGTGTAGATGTTAATATATCTGAAAAAAAAATTAAAAATGTATCTGCTTTTTTCCCCTTTTTTTAAAAAATTAAGCTTTTGAATTTGTTTAAAGCAGAAAAAAATATTTGAATGAAGAAAACATGTTAGGTATAGCTTTTTTTTGTCAGAGTAACTTTCTGGATGAAAAATCCTTGTCTGATGGTGAAAGACCTTCTCTGATAGTAAATCCTTATCAGACAGTACAATTATAGTGAAATCCTCAAATAATTAGAGAAATCCTTGTCTGATAGTGAAAACTCTGTGTTTAATTGTGAGAAATTATTTTCAATAGTAAGAATATCAGAATCCATTATGAGTATCCATGTAGGATAGGGAAATCTCACCCGAGGGGTTGAATATTTCAGTCAGAGATGAGGCTTGCCAAGTCTCTAACATAAATATTCAACCCCGAGGGTGAGATTTCCCTATCCTACATGGATAAACTCATAATGGATTCTTTTTCTTCCATTTAATGTCAATTTTTGGCTTCAAATATGATTAACATATCCATGGGCGCCATGTTTGAAAAATCTAACCCTGTTATTCAACATTCTATATAAAAATAAATATGACCATCGGATAGACTATACTTAATTTTGGTTTATACAATATGTATAGACTAGAAGAAAAAGTTATTTATTATAAAATCTGAGTATTAACATTACGAAACGCATTTAAAAGTTCTAAATTTTGGAGGTCCGGCTGTCATTTTCCTGCAAGATGACGTCATTTACTCAAAGGATGACATCATGTGATTGTCATGTAACTGTGACGTCAAGCCCATGTGAGATACACATTTCTCACATAAGGGAAAACCCTATCTTACATGAGCAGATATGGAAGAAATATGTGTCAAATAGTGAGAAATCCTTTTTTGACAGTGAAAAAGCTGTATTTAATGGTCACTGTGATAAATTCTTGTCTGATAGTAAAAAATCCTTGTCTCTTGTCAAATAGTAAGGAATCCTTGTCTGATACCCTAAATTGGGTTATTTTTGCGTGGTGCAAATTTTGTGGATTTTTCAAAAAATGTATATGTAATTTTTGTGTGCTTAATTTTCGCAGATTAAAGGTATAGAAAAACAAATCATATCATTAAACAAGCTTCTCAGTTTCACTTGTTCCTTTCAAAAACATAGGTTTTTACAATGGGTTAGAAAAAAAATTAATTTAAAAACAGACATTGTCTATTGTACATGTCACACCTGCACAGATAAACTCCATTGTATATGGAGAAAAACGCACAGAGGCGCTTCACCAACAATAATTTGTTTGGATTACAGGAAAAAAAATTCGGATACCTCTTTTTGGGCTCTTAAATTATATTACTAGTAGTTATGATAATTGCCATATTAAAAGATCAACAAGAAGCAGAACAAAAATTTGTTCATCGGGGAGAAGATTTATTTGATCTCAGATTTTTTTTGGGATATAAATATTTTACAGGTTTAATTTTAGTGATTTACAGTAGTAAGAAATACTGTTTTTACCCTCTGATGATCCAAGAACACATGTGCCAGTGTCATCTCTAATGTAGTTTGGCTCACAAATACATTTTCCGACTTTTGTCCTGGACTGTTCTGGTAAATAACACTCTTCATGTACATCACATTGAGCAAGTAAACCAAAAATACACTGACTTTAAAGATGTCAAAGACTGGTCTAATTCACCTTGAGTTACTTCGTCTTCTGTTTTCGGAGAAGAAATAGAAAAAAAAAATAATAATAACATTCAACCAATTATTTGAGAAATGATGTTTACCTCTACCTTTCTCTCTCTCTCTCTTTCTCTCTCTCTCCCATGACCTCTCACTAACAGCGTGAGCACTCTACCAATTGAGCTATTGCAGTGGTCTACTGCAAAGGGCATTATAAAAAGAATGTAAAAGTCAACTGTCATTGTTTTGGATTTGGCTATATGTGAATATATGCTGCATGGAACAATATGCAGAAAAAATTGATAATGTTTAGCAGTAAATTGATACAGATGTATTTATTATTATTCTACATGTGGTGCAAATTTTCACAGAAAATTTTTTAACCATGGAATCAGCAAAATTTTGTACATCGTAATTAAAAGTACATTTACAGTATCTCACACACACACACAATGGATGTCGATTAGATTCTATCAAACACATCTGTATTAAACAACAGTCTGCCTCAGTGGCTCAGTGGTAAAGCATCTGCCTTAAAAGTGGGAGGTTGTTGGTTCAAACCCCAGTCGGGTCATACATAAGACTTTTAAACTAGAGATACTGCTTTTTCACCTACTGCTTGGCATTAACACAGAGTATCAACCAGATCCCCTAGTGCCAGGATAATGTTGGGAGGGGGGGAGGTGTGCCAGTCTGTGGCATACTTTCTTGGTTTGCTAGAATCTTAACAAAAAATTTTCCTAAAAGGCACTAGTACAGGGTAAATCATAACACAAAATAACACATCTCATGCATACAAGAACTTGTTCTTAGATTAATCGTTAGGTATAAATAAGACTTGCTGTCACTGTGAATAACTGAAAAATGGCTAATGCCATGTTTAACAACATTACAACCAATATGCAACATGAGGGTTAGGGAAAAGAATAAATACATACGTATACATTCACTTAAATCATCACTCCAGACCAGTCCATCTTTACACACACAGACTGTTCTATACTGTCCGTTGTCATGAGAAGCTTTACAGTCCTGTGTATCTAAACAACCTTCACCAGTGTCAAGGTCACATAATGACCCTACATTTTTTGCTGACCCATAATCTGTAAATAAAATGAAATTGTATCAATATGAAAATCTCTTAATCTGACTAAACAGTCTGAAAACAATTTTAGTTTGTATGAGCTTTGATAGATCAAGAGTGGAGTAGAGTGGGGTAATGATGTTTTAAGCCCCAATCAAGATTTTTTCACTTGTATCGAGGCTGTCAGTTCTGGGATGGTGGAGGAAACCAGAGTGCCTAGAGAAAACCACAGACTTTCAGCAAGCAAACTGATAAACTATCTCACACTAGGATCTGCTCCGAGTGGGATTCAAACTCAAGTGGTGAGAGGTGCTGTGATCCGTAAACACGCCTTTTAGACCACTAGGCCACCAAGGCCCCCTATGATCAAGCAATTTAAACACAGTGATCATATGATCGAGGCAGTAAGGTCTGGGATGATTGAGGAAACCGGAGTGCTCAGATACAAACCACTGACCTTCAGCAAGCGAACTGACAAACTAGGATCTGCCCAAGTGGGATTCAAACCTTGGAGATGGAAGGCACTGTTACATGTTTCTACTATCTATGATCACTAAGGCATAAGAGATTTGATTTTTTAGATCCCTGAAATGTGTCCAAGGAATTCCTGAGTACTAAAATGCCACCAATAAAATAAGAGTTTGTATAGTTGATTTAAAACAAAATATTTATATCATTTGTTATTTCTGACTTCCTACACTAAGTGCACATGTCATTTACAATTGTACAACTAGTCCCGGTTTCAAAATCATTTCTAAACATGATTTTTCTTAATTTGAAACTGGCAAAATTGAAACCTAAATAATTTTATTAACTGTTAATATATATGAGAATTTAAGGTGTCATTGAAGATCCCTTCTAGCTTATGACATCTTGTTACCAATTTTTATTCACAGTTTGAAGAAAATTTACAAAAATTTGCTAGATTTAAATAAGAAAACTTTAGTGTAGTAACGATTGTAAAACTGGGACATGTGCCTCTATAAGTCACTGACTTTTGATCCCAATGGGGGAAGACAGTATCCCTAAACACTTAGCTCCATCTTAAGACAGTTTCCCTGAACTAATTGCTCCATCTTAAGACATGTTCCCTGAACACTTTGCTCCATCTTAAGACGGGTTCCTGGAACACTTTGCTCCATCTTAAGACGGGTTCCCGGAACACTTTGCTCCATCTTAAGACAGGTTTCCTGAACTATTTGCTCCATTTTAAGACAGGTTCCCTGAACTAATTGCTCATCTTAAGACAGGTTCCCTGAACATTTTGCTCCATCTTATAATTAAGACATGTTCCCTGAACACTTTGCTCCATCTTAAGACAGGTTCCATGAACATTTGCTCCATCTTAAGACAGGTTCCCTGAACACTTTGCTCCATCTTAAAACAGGTTCCCTGAACACAATGCTCCATCTTAAGACAGGTTCTCTAAACTTACAATTAAAAACTAAAAAAATTTTCTTACCCACATTTCGAACTGTTACATAGATTGTATCAGCAAATTTAGGATCATCAGTACTGTGAGGGTCACATGATCCTACCCACGATGCATTGCACTGTATGAGGTAGCAAGTTTTATTGTGATAGAACACAGAATTGCACGACTTGTTTAAACAACAACTGTAACTGCAATCTGACAGTTTTTTCGCAGTATTGTTTTTTGTATAAACTCCTGCTTGAAGACGGCCGAAGGGTACCGAGTGATAATGTACTGCATTAAACACTGCTTCCTTATTGGTGGGTTTCTGACAAATATCCACAGATAAAACACCTGGAAGTATATAATAGGAAACAAATTACAATGCACAAATTTATAATTTATAATGCACTCAGGAATTTTTTGCAGAAGTTAATTTTTGAAAGAGTTGCCATTTCAAGATTACCATAATCCTTCTATTTTTTCAAAGAGATTAAATAGTTTCATTTTCAGTTGTCTGCGAATTTAGAGGAAATTTGAAAATTAAAAATCTTGAAAATTGAGGGTGTCTAAATATTTTGAGTGTCCGAGAAATAAGAGACATTATGGAGCTGATTTCAGATCCAGGTTCCCTCCCAGTACTTCTATTTTTGTGTCAACTGATGAAAGTTAGTGAGAGGGCAAGTGAATTACACCAAATATTTGCAAAAATCCTATTTGAATGTTTCGTTACCCTCAAAAAAAGGAAACTAAATAAAAGAAACATGAAATTTTTTTAGATTTACAATATGTAAGAATATTTCAGAACTATTATTTCTTGAACCTAAATATAAGGTTAGAAGCCAAAAAACTACCATGGTTACTTATTTACGCAATAGGGAAAATCAATTTGAAGATGTAAAAATTTATTGACAGACAGTAAAAGAGCAAATCCTATTTGTAAAGACCACAAAAGGGGATAAGAAACTTGTCTTTTATTGACAGGTTTTTTTTTAAATTTTTTTTATAAAATGAAATTTTTGTTTGTTTTAAATTTGACGCACTGACATATACAGACCTTTAAACATGATTCTCAATTGACAGGTGGTCATTTTATTGAGGTTGAAATATAAAACATAGATGGGCCTTATATATTGTTTGAAAGAACTCAACACTCAACACTCAACAAACAGTGTTTGGATGTTCATCTATAATCCAAAAAAGCTCTTTTTATTTTTAGTAGTTTAGCTAAAAAAATATGAATTATTTACATATAAGAGATTAATTTATAACCACAACTGACAATCAATTGTTATCATTTCTATATTAGGCCAATCGTAATCATTTCAAAATTGGGCCAATCGTAATCATTTCTATATTAGGCCAATCGTAATCATTTCTAAATTAGGCCAATCGTAATCATTTCTATATTGGGCCACACACCACAAAACTGTCAATCAATCGTAATCAATTCTATATCAGGCCACACACCACAAAACTGTCAATCAAACATAACTCAAAATTGTAAATGTATAAAAAAAAATATGCAAATCAGATAAGACAGTGATACTTTAGCTGTCAAAGTCTTTTATATCTCTGTTAATTCCCCAAAGGTATTTTTAGAAGTAATGCAAATCATCCACATGAAATACTCGTATATCTCTAAAAGAAGACAAGTTAATTTGTTATAAGAATTACGAATTTCCCAGGGGTATTTAAAGATCTCGATTTCCACCGGAGATATTTTAGATCTAATGTAGATCGTCAAAACCCCAAAGTGTTCTGTATATTTCTAAATACTAACAAAGATGATTTTGAGACATTTTCTTAAGTTCTTTGTTAAGAACTTATTCCGATAATGATTCTGATTGAAATGATAAAAATCAAACTATCAACTACTGTATTACAATAATATGGCATCGTTTGCCTATGTACTTGTATCCAGAGCTCCACAAATGCCGGTAAGGTCAATCGGCAGGTAGGCAACGGGTACATCATACCACCACCCTCCATACGATCGGCGAAGGGTACCCCCTTGTTTTAATAAACACACATATCAGACAGATAAAGAAATAAATAAACATTAAATTTTTTATTTGAAAATATGGTGTTATCATACTGCTTTTTTATCTTCCCATGACTGTCCAGTCGTTGGCAATGCAACAAAACGTGCAAAACAGTTAAAATGAATTCTGTTTGGTACATTCGGGATATCTGTCGTTTTAATTATAGATTTTAAGTCGATGTGTGACAATGTCGCATATATAGATAAATGTTCATAAATACCGCTTATCAATATCTTGCAAAAATCCCATCACTGGTAACTTAAAATTGATCGACATATAACGGATAGAAAAACCACGTGTAATGCCGTGATCATGTTGTTGTTTTTGGTAACCCGAAAAACCGTCATTATCTTGTATATAGAATTCAGGGGAGGTTATTAACTATCTATAAACTGATCGATCAGGCACGTGTATGTGTTAGTATACTCTAGTAGAAATGATGTGAACAGGTGAAGCCACTAGTAATCAATTAACTTGTGAGGTATTAGGTAATTACCTGTGAATGGGGAAGTTCAGTGAATCGTGACACTGTCCTGAGTACTTTTAATTGTTAACAAGCCGGCATTAAAGAATTTTTAATCAGATTTTGTCTTACTATTATGGGGAAAAAAGCCGATTCGGATATTTTTCAATCGGCTTTTTTAAGTTTAAATCGGCGTTTTTTGCCAAAAATCGGCGTTTGTAGAGGCCTGCTTGTATCCACTTCCTACAAATTAAAAACTAACATAAATGCCTGTGTATCAATTCCATATCCTATTACATCCATGTTACATGTCAGATATTAGACAAAAACTTTATATCCCATTACATCCATGTTACAAGTCAGATATTAGACAAAAATTCTGTATCCCATTACATCCATGTCCATGTTATGTGTCAGAAATCAGTCTGACAAAAACTCCATCCCATCCCAACATGTTACATGTTAGACATCAGTCAGACAAAAACTCCATATCCCAACCTACATCATGTTACATGTTAGCAACTCGTCAGACAAAACTTCATATCCCATCACTTCATGTTACATGTCAGACATCAGTCAGACAAAAACTCTATTCCATTACATCTAGTTATGAGTCAGAATATCAGTCACACAAAAACTCCATATCCCATCACATGATAATGTACATTTTAGAAATCAGTCGGACAAAAACTCAAACGCCAACCTATCATGTTATGTCAGAAATAAGTCAGACAAAAATTCTATCTTATTACATAATGTAATGTGTCAGATATCAGTCTGACATAAACTCCATCCCAACCTACATCATGTTACATACCAGCAACTGGTCAGACAAAAATTCATATCCCATCACATCATGTTACATGTCAGAAATCAGACAAAAACACTATCCTCTTATATCATGTTATGTGTCAGAAATCAGTCAGACAAAAACTCCACATCCCATCACATCGGTATGTCAGAAATCAGTCAGACAAAAACCCCATCCCATCACATCATGCATTAAGTGTCAGAAATCAGTCAGACAAAAACTCTATATCCCTTCACATCATGTTACATGTCAGAAATCAGTCAGAAAAACTCTATATATCCCTTCACATCATGTTACATGTCAGAAATCAGTCAGAAAAACTCTATATTCCATCACATCATGTTACATGTCAGAAATCAGTCAGACAAAAACTCTATATTCATAACATCATGTTATATTTCAGAAAACAGTCAGACAAAAACTACATATCACATCACATCATATAACATGTCAGATATCCATTTGACTATGGAATCACATATATAAATATTTTACTTTTAAGAAAGACATTACACAAATGTCAGGAAATAACTCCTTCAAATTACATCCACTTTTGTGTCAGAAAATTTTCTTTGACTGCAAAAACTGTGTATATAGACATTTAACAGTAAATGCAGCAATACAAATTGATTACCGAGTTTTAAGTAAATGGTCATCCAGGGACATTTAGAAGATTACCAGACATTACTCCATGCTCTAAGACAATATATCATATTAACTCGTCATATTAACTGGTAGATCCATTTAGACAAGGATAATATTTTCTCTCGTCTAGTCTAACATTTCCTATTTACTGCTAAATCTATTTAGACAAGGCAAATATTTTATCTATTCTCGACTAAGTTATTTATCAATTTTATAATTTTTTTCACCAATAAAGGCATTTTCAACCAATATTTACCAATAAAGGCATCTTAACTAATAAAGACATTTTTAACGATAAAGGCATTTAACATGTGTGTATATTGCTTACTCTAATCATGCAGTCATGCACCATAGTTTGTTATTTTTATTTCGTTCTCTTTTTTAAAGATATGATATTATAGTTCTTTGGTTTTAACAATGCACAAAAGAATCTCTTTTAAGACATAGGGCTTTGGTGGCCGAGTGGTCTAAAGCACATGCGTATGGATCACAATGCCCGAGTTCGAATCCCACTTGGGACAGATCTTAGTGTGTGAAAGTTTGTCAGTTCACTTGCTGAAGGTCGGTGGTTTTCTCCAGGCACTCCAGTTTCCTCCACCATCCCAGGACTGACTTCCACGAAATAAGTGAAAGAATCCTGACTGGGGCGTAAAATACCATTACTTCACTCTACTCTTTGAATTTGCATGTTTTCTACATGTAAATATGAATACTGGAGCCTTAATTGGTGGCTCAAAGATCAAAACACAGCTTAAAAATTATATTATCTCTCACTGCTTAGGTTTGAATCCCACTCATGTAGATTCTTGTGTGAAAACGTTTGTCAGTTTACTTGTCAAAGGTGGGTTGTGTTGTCTGGGCACTCCTGTTTCCTCTACCATCCAATAACTGACAACCTCCACTAAATTAAAAATCTTGGCTGTGGTGTAAAAAAGCATTATACCACATCCACTCTCAATGTGAATATCACTTTTCTAGCTTGCAAATTTATAGTAGCCCGGTATCAGTAGTGAAGTTGCTAGTGAGAAAGGTAAGAATCAAAAGAGACCATGGTTCAAATCTCAAAGATACTTCAATTATTTCTTGATATGTTTCTCTCTTATTCAAAGGAATTATTGTAGTTTTTCCTGAAACCAGGAACTAACTGGCTGATCTGGTGTCAAGATAATGAGCCAGAGGGGCCACTGTCAATGAGCACTAAAACCTAACTTTTGACAAGTGCCTTCTAGTCCATGCTTGAAATAATGAAACACACTATAAATAGCTTAAGGGTGACTTACAGTTGCTAAATGTATACCTGGAAATGAAGGAAACACAGACACACACAACAGCTCACTGGCAGCTAATTTGCTAAATGAATACCTCTAGAAATAAAGGAAACACACACACACACAGATACACACACACACACACACACACACACACACACACACACACACACACACACACACACACACAAGCACACACACAATAGCTTACTGGTAGCTAACAGTTGCAAAATGTATATCTGGAAATGAAGGAAACAAACACACACAATAGCTAACTGGTAGCTTACAGTTGCTAAATGCATACCTGGAAATGAAAGAAACACAGACACACACAATAGCTAACTGGAAGCTAACAGTTGCTAAATGCATACCTGGAAATGAAAGAAACACATACACACATAATAACTCACTGGTAGCTAACAGTTGCTAAATGCATACCTGGAAATGAAAGAAACACAGAACCACACAATAGCTAACTGGTAGCTAACAGTTGCTAAATGCATACCTGGAAATAAAAGAAACACAAACACAAACAATAGCCCACTGGTAGCTAACAGTTGCTAAATGTATACCTGGATATGAAGGAAACACAGACACACAAAATAGCTCACTGGTAGCTCACAGTTGTACATGCATACCTGGAAATGAAAGAAACACAGACACACACAATAGCTAACTGGTAGCTAACAGTTGCTTAATGCATACCTGGAAATAAAAGAAACACAAACACAAACAACAGCCCACTGGTAGCTAACAGTTGCTAAATGCATACCTGGAAATGAAAGAAACACAGACACACACAATAGCTCACTGGTAGCTCACAGTCGTAAATGCATACCTGGAATTAAAGAAACACAGACACACACAATAGCTCACTGGTAGCTCACAGTTGCTAAATGCATACCTGGAAATAAAAGAAACACTAACACTAACAACAGCCCATTGGTATCTAACAGTTGCTAAATGCATACCTGGAAATGAAAGAAACACAGACACACACAATAGCTCACTGGTAGCTCACAGTTGTAAATGCATACATGGAATGAAAGAAACACAGACACACACAATAGCTCACTGGTAGCTCACAGTTAATGCATACCTGGAAATATATAACAAATACCTGCTAAATTTTGATGTGCCATATGTGCACATTACAGAAAAATCATTCCTCATCAGTGACACTAGGGGCCACTTTGATAGATAAAAACACAAGCCAAACAGTTGAAAAATAATGAATCTAAAGTTCCCAAATTATATGAAACCAAATCCAGCTAAGGAATGCTATGAATCAGGGAACAGACCTTAGTTTCAAATAAATTTCAAAAATTAAGACGCCTGAAAATTTTGCTAAATGGTATATTTTCTGACAGCACAAAGTACTGCCTACTGAGTTATGGATACCCTCGGGGAGTTTTACTCCACCAGCAGCGGTACCCGCTCAGGGGTTGTTAATATATATCAAATACCTGCTAAATTTTGATGTGCCATATGTGCACATTTCGGAAAATCATTCCTCATCAGTGACACTAGAGGCCGAAAAGTTTGATAGATAAAAACACAAGCCAAACAGTTGAAAAATAATGAATCTAAAGTTCCCAAATTATATGAAACCAAATCCAGCTAAGGAATGCTATGAATCAGGGAACAGACCTTAGTTTCAAATAAATTTCAAAAATTAAGATGCCTGAAAATTTTGCTAAATGGTATATTTTCTGACAGCACAAAGTACTGCCTACTGAGTTATGGAAATGAAAGAAACACAGACACACAGAATAGCTCACTGGTAGCTCACAGTTGTTAATGCATACCTAGAAATGAAGAAAACACAGACACCCACAAAGGTATCTAACATTTCCCAAATGCCAATTTGTCAATGATGAAAACATAAGAACATGTAAACACTGGTAAATAGCTCACTTGTATTAAAACAGATTAAAAATTCTAACTTGTGAATGATGTCAACAAAGAAACTTACTCTACATAGCTCTATGGTAGCAAGCTAATTTTATATACCGGAAAAAAATTGGGGGGATGTGTTTAAAATCTCAACAGAGGTTCTACAGAAAAAGGAGGAATATTACTAAGACAGTTGGCTACAAAAGACTCACATTTATCAAATAATAAGAATTATCAGCAATCAATTACTGAGTTATCCCAATTTTTTTTCTGTTCAAAGGCAATTGAAAAATTAGAAAATCTTTAATCCTTCTGAAATATGAAAACATGTCCTTGAAAAATTAGAAAATCTTTAATCCTTCTGAAATACGAAAACATGTCCTTGAAAAATTAGAAAATCTTTAATCCTTCTGAAATACGAAAACATGTCCTTAATCAAATAAGATATCTGTTCCTCCATAACATTTTCAGCATATTTATGGCATATCAAAATCGTTCATTTGATTAGATAAGCCATTGATTTTCCATAACATTTTAAACACTTACAAAAAAGAACAATGCATATACACAAAAAATCGCATTCAGTGGGAGGATTACTTGACTAATGACAATGAAAGTTGTAAAGCATAAACATCAGCTGTTACACCCAAAGTAAACAAAAACAAACAATACAATACAATGTAACATTGTTATAATAAATCTATATTAATAATAAAAACCAGACAACAAACAAATCCACAGTATGTACACTTCACAGTAAAAGTCAGGTCGTTATAACCCTCCCCTACCCCCGACAATGTATAAGGGGGCAGCAATCAGTGATTTTGCCATGGCTGTTACAAAACTACCTTCTACTTTCTTCTACCTTTCAGATTGGGAAAATTTGGACCATTTTTATATGCTCGGAATTTTGAAGTTTGCCACAGAATTTTGAATTGTGACAAGATCTGACAACATTTTGTTGGCCAGGACAAATAATGGGCAACTGGATTTAACTTAAACTATTTGATTGTGTGTCATTTTTACCTTTCGGGAAATTTAAGTGTAAAATTTGAAAATTTTAGTCATAATTCAGAAGGAAACTACCTTTATTTGGTAGTAATTCTAGTCAAACAAAATCACTGTCAATAGTTTATTTTTTCAAAGGGGCCTCGGTGGCCTAGTGGTCTAAAGCATGCGTTTACAGATCACAGTGTCTACCACCTGGGTTCGAATCCCATTCGGGACAGATTCTAGTGTGAGAAAGTTCATCATTTCGCTTGCCAAAGGTCGGTGGTTTTCTCCGGGCACTCCGGTTTCCTCCACCATCCCAGAACTGACTGCCTTGAAATAAGTGAAAGAATCTTGACTGGGGCGTAAAACTCCATTACTCCACTCCACTCTTTTTTCAACATCTTTTTTTTATTCTCTCTAGATATCAAACTAGAACATAAACCATGAGTGCTCTTCCATTAGCCAATTAAGACAAATTGTAAACTTTTACAATTTCTTGTTCTAAAAAAAATTATTTTGGTTAATTGCTTTGCTCCAAAATATTTGTTAATTTCATTATGAGTTGAGTAATGGTGTTTAACGTCGCAGTCAAGCATATTTTATTAATATCAAGACGTTTCCAGCTATAGGCAAAAGAACAGAAAATTTGCCTGTGTGTTGTGCTGATGGCATTATACAGCAAGGTTCTTTATAGTGCCAAGCCTGCTGTGACACAGGACCTTGTTTATTTTAAGTTCCCATCCGAAAAACCATGACTTTTTTCATTCGTAATGCCAAGTTTTTGGCAAAAGAACAATCACTACCCACTTTTAAGTCTTGGGACAGACCCAGTTAGAGTATGAAATTTTTTAGCATGAATGATTTTTTTTTCTAAAATTGATTAAGTACAGTCTAACTTGTGTTAGTGGCCACTTGTATAAAGCGGCCACTTGTCTATAACGGCCATATCTTATTCCCCCCGATGAATTTTGTTCTTTATTTCAACTCTATATAGAGGTCACTGTCTTATGCGGCCAGCGGCCACCATTTTTCCGACCCCAAGCTTCAACAGAACTGTCTATAGCGGCCATTTGCAATGTTTACGAAACTTCGTCAGTTTCCGGAAATTTCTGGAACCGGTCGACATAAAACAAAAAATCCCATAATGCAACATAGTTTATATGTGTCTGAGCGGCCATATTGGGTAAAGCTTACATCCCGATAAGACATTGACATTTTTTCAATTTTATAACATGCAGTAATATTTAATGTTTTTTCTTTATGTCATAGTAAACGGAATGCATTGACTTTAGAACAGCGAGTAGAATTGTTTAATAAATATGTATAGGAGAAATTAATTACTAGGAAACTCGCGGAAGTTATGGTGTTGGACGAACCCAAATCAAAGCTGTGTTATCAGACTATGAAGCAAATGTATCTTGGGAAATAAACCGGTTGTGCTGTTCTTCCGCTAATGGACATTAATTTCGTTAGTTTGGAAATCGTACAACGATGCGATATCAAGTCATCTCGGCACCAGTGTAAAAAGTCATTTCGGCAACGATATGATTTTGGCATCAATTTAAATTCAATTCGGCACCGACTTCGATTAAATTCGGCACCAGAAAAAAATATTTTATCATTTATTTATGTTTGTGTATGATTTTTATATTAAAATTAATAGTTATTTTTTTTTAATAAAGATATGCAAATAGTAAATTTGACAGTTACAAATGACACAGATAATTACTACCCTGATCACTAAACCGTGTAATTCATTATGTAACTTCCTTTGAAGTCTGAATTAGCAAGAGTGTGATATGGGTCTGAAGTGACCTAATTATGTTTGTATAGGTGTAAGGAAGCATGATAAGAATTATACTTCACTAGGCAACACCCCTATAACTAGCAAAAAAAAAACAGAATAGATCATTTAGACATATGAATGTTGCCAGGCCGGTGTGGTGCAAAGGATTTGTAAATTCCTGAAAATGTTGATTAAATTGATGTTAAAAAATGTTTTTTTTTTCTTGGTTAATCTCAAGTTTTAAAAGAAACAATTTCTAACAATATGGTTAGCTAAATTCAGTTTAATTTTGGTACTAAAATGAATAAAAAAGAACGGTTCAGATAATAATTTTTGACGATCGTTGATCAGAGAACTTGTCTATAAAGGCCACCTGTCTATAAAGACCACCTTGGCCGCATCCCTTGAGTGGCCTTTATAGACAGGTTTCA